>JAMPIV010017558.1:0-358629 GCA_024509875.1 Oreohelix idahoensis
GCGATGGGATGTACCATCTCTCCGATACTATTCGTGATGGCTATGCAGGTAATCCTCAATGCGGCTGAAGGAATGGCTATAGATCCAAAGCTCGGTGGAATGTGTCTCATGCCACCGCTCAAAGCATTCATGGATGACACAACAATTCTGACATCAGATGAACATCAGGCCCGGAGGATGTTAGCACGCCTGGATGAACTAGTCAGCTGGTGCAGAATGAGCTTCAAACCCAAGAAGTCGAGAAGCCTATCAGTCAGGAAAGGGAAGATAGCAGAGGTCATATTCACGGTTTCCAACCAAAGAATCCCTACTGTCATTGAGAAACCTGTTAAAAGTCTTGGCAGGGTGTACGATGCCTCATTAAAAGACTCAAAGGCAGTGCAACAGACAATAGAAATGGCAGACAGAGGGCTACAGATCATAGACCAAAGCAGACTCCTGGGGAAGTTCAAACTGTGGTGCCTCCAGTTCATGTTGATACCAAAGTTGCTGTGGCCACTGCTTATATATGAAATAAGCACAAGTACAGTGGAAGCCATAGAGCAGAAGGTCAACAAGTTCATGAGAAAATGGCTAGGAGTACCACCAGGTCTGTCAGATGTAGCACTGTACTGCAAAAAGTCAAAACTTCTGCTTCCTTTCAAGTCAGTTGTTGAAGAGTACAAAGTTTGAAAGGCAAGGCTTGCAATGATGCTACGCGAGTCAGCTGATGACGTGGTTAAGTCCATTCAGCCCACACTGAAAACGGGAAGGAAGTGGAAAGTGGAAGAAGCTGTTGATGCTGCCCAAGAGTCACTCAAACTGAGGGAGGTAATCGGATACACACAAACGAATAGACGGGGATTTGGTCATGGAGACATCCGCTGGTGGTCCAAGGCATCAAGCAGGGAGCGCAGAGACATGGTAGTTCAGGAGATACGAGAAGCTGAGAATGATAAGAGGTTGCAAAAAGCAGTGCAGCAGGTCCAACAAGGCCAATGGACTACATGGGAAGGAGCCCTGCAGAGGTCCTTGACATGGAATGATATATGGCATATGGCACCTCTTAGGCTCAGCTTTGTTGTCAGATCTCTGTATGACCTGCTGCCATCGGCCACCAACCTTGTGAAATGGGGAAAGTCGGATGATGAGCAGTGCCCCCTGTGCCAGGGGAGGCAGACACTTGAACACGTGCTCTCAGCGTGTAAGGTGTCATTAGGGCAAGGGCGATACACTTGGCGCCATAACAAAGTGCTAAATGAGCTTGCTGCGACAATAGATCTGGCAAGAATGAAGGCGAATAGCAACATCCGGCCAGACACCGCAAACACATACTTTCTGAGGGCAGGAAAGTCAGCACTCCCCAAACCGAATAAACCTGGTAGCAGTTTACCATCTCTTCTTGATTGTGCAAATGATTGGGAGATGGCGGTAGACCTACCTGGACGAGGGGCATATCCAGAGAGTATCCGAAAATCGCGGAGACGGCCGGATATAGTGCTTCATTCTGCAGCAACGCTTCAGGTCATACTGATTGAACTGACCGTGCCATTTGAATCCAGATTAGATGAGCAACATTCGTTCAAAGCGGCCAAGTATAGTGATCTGGCCGCGGATCTGAGACACGATGGGTTCACTGCAAGGGTCATGGCTGTTGAAGTGGGCGCAAGAGGGCTTGTGGCTGCATCAGTGTATGATCTATTGAAACTGTTGGGGCTGAGGGGACAGTCGAGAACAAGGGCCCTGAAGAGGCTTAGTGAAACTGCCGAAAAGGCATCAGGCTGGCTGTGGAACAACCGCAATGGGGAATGGAGATCGTAACAATAAACGCTGCGGTACAGAAAACACCAGGAATTTTTCTAAGTCCACAATACGCTGAGGTTTGTGGTGGACTAGTGAACGGGCTGCGACTCAGGGGCGACAAGCGGTGTATACTATAAGGGGTGTCAGTATCAATAGTCCAGTGGGGAACGCGCAGTGGCGACTCGTTGACTTCGCGCTGGTGTCTCAGTGTGTGCGACGGAACGAACGGAATAATTTGTCTTCTCTTTGTTACTTTCACAATTGCCTCCACGGCTGGCGGAGTTGTGGAATTTAAAGTTGCTGCCATAAGTGAAATGGGTTCATTTTCGATGCAAGACAACAGGAAGCTGAGACGCTTGGGAGTCATGACCCAAGTGGGCCCGCCCCCCTTAGAGTGTAAAGGAGTATATAGGGCCGAAATACTTGTCGGACGGGGGGACTTCTTCTGATGATCAGATTGCTTCCTGTTGTATCGCTCTGTAAAGAGTTTCCTATCATCTTAACAGATAAACCAGGACATACCAATTTGCTACAGTATGACATGAAACTGGTAGACTCAAACCCAATCTGTATGAGAGCCTATTCTATTCCGTTCGCGAAGGAGAAGGCATTGAAAGAAGAAATAGATTATTTGTTGAAGGAGGGGATTATTTCACACAGTGAATCATCTTTTAGCTCCAGTGTAGTTTTGTTGAGGAAACCGTCTGGGGAACACAGACTGTGCATAGATTACAGGAAACTGAATGCTGTCACAGAAGGACAAGTGGATCCATTACCAGACACAAAACAGTTATTTGCCAGATTAAACAAGGCAAAATACTTTTCAAAGGTGGATCTTAGTAAAGGCTATTACCAGATTCCAGTGAAGCCTGAAGTGAGACCCTATTTGGCTTTTAGCACTTCGGATGGACATTATGAATTCAACATGCTACCATTCGGACTGAAAAATGCTCCGAGTGTATTTTCACGGATGATGCGCAAATTGTTGGATCCCCTGAATAACCCATGTATCACGAATTTCATGGATGATATTCTCGTCGCCACAGAGACATTTGAAGAACACATGGACTCCCTGAAAATGTTATTTGATAGGCTTAGGGAGGCGAACTTAACTGCTAGGCCAACAAAATGTTGTATTGGATGCAAAGAGTTGGAATTCTTGGGACACACTGTATATCAGGGTAACATGACCCCTGATCCCAAGAACTTGGAAAAAGTGCAGAGAGCACCTAGACCACAAACAAAAAAGGACGTGCGATCATTCGTGTCGTTATGCGGATTTTATCAAAAATACATCAAAAATTTTAATGCTATTTGTGCTCCTCTGACTGATCTGACTCGCAAGGGACTTCCAGATAAAATTATTTGGACTGCGCAATGTGAATTAGCTTTCCAAGAATTAAAGGAAAAACTCACTAGCAAGCCTATTCTCAAATTGCCTGATTTGACACAGGACTTTGTCGTAAGAACAGATGCAAGTAATGTAGGCCTCGGGGCGGCCTTGTTGCAGAGGTCATCTTCATCAGATGGGGAACTGAACCCAGTCGCTTATGCAAGCCGCAAATTGAATAAAGCGGAACAAGGATATTCTACAAGCGAAAAGGAATGTTTAGCGTTAATCTGGGCAATAAAGAAGTTCCAAATCTATCTGTATGGTAGGACTTTTGTGGTCCAGACGGATCATCAGCCCCTCGTATTCTTATCTCAGGCTAAGCATGAAAACGCAAGATTGCTGAGGTGGTCTTTATTACTGCAACCTTATCAGTTTATTATCCAATATATCCCAGGCAAATTGAATGTCGGTGCAGATTTCCTCAGTAGGCAACCCTGTGATCAAAATTAGAGTAGTGGCAGGCGTGAGAAGTAATTTTATCTATGTGTATCACTGGTTTTGGAACTTGCCGTAGGCATGTTTTCAAGTGGGGAGATGTGTGATAAATTTAACCGTGATACAACGTTAAAATATCTCCAACTATCAAGATAAAATGTAGGGATAAAAATAATGCATAAGCTACTAGAAGACATGATCGCCCATGCCGCGGTTCACTACCCGCCATGGAAACTAACTTTTTAGACGTGCAGACAAAACGTTTACCCTTGGAGACGGGAGGGAACGGAGATCAAAAAGAAAAAATATGACTGAACACGTGTTTGAAACTAGCAAGGCTAAAAAGACGCAATTGGTGGGGAAAGAAAAAAATTCACGTCCACTAGTGACACAATGTAAAGAAATGGACAAAAGGGACCTTAGCTATTATATGCAACAGTCATTTCTTGGACGCATTTGCGATACTTGGTTGTTTATTTGAAATCAGCGGCAAACGCATTACAGAAGCTTCTCGAAGATATTTCACAAAAAAAATAGACGAGAAAAAAAATATGTTTTCTTAATAATAATGTTACGAAAATAAAACTTAGCTAGTTTGATAGCCCATCTTGAGCTGACAAATAATATACTTTAAATTATCCAGACGAATAGATAGTAAGGAAGATATTGACAAAAGACTGTATTGTTCATATCAGACGAACGACTACACTGTTAACCCATGTCACTAAAAATAACCAAAATCTTGGCCTTGAGTCTGCAAACGTAAAAATCTAGTTGAAATGAAAGAGAGGGAATGGGGTGGAGAATTGTGGCTAAAAATAACTTTAAAGGCAAAATTGTGTAGGGGACGGCAGAGTTGGTTCAAAAAAAACAAGTGTGTTTTTTTGTGAAACGCAAGTAGAGACAGACGGACCAACAGACAATAATACATACTTGACTGAGGTATGACTGAATTGACTTTTGGTTGTAGGTTTGAAATTTGAAAGGGGGAAAGTCGGTGATTGGCCAAAGATAATCATATTATTGGCGCACAGACGCGCATTTTTGCCATTCAACTAAAAGCTGTCCAGTAGTAGACACAGTAAATAATTCAGTGGTGTATTTCCCAGAAAGCTATTCCATATTTAGAGGGACGCCATACTAGAGCCAGCAGCTCAGCTGAGTTTTGCTAGAATATAACTGTGTTCTCTATTCATAATTCTGGTAAGAATGAAAGCATTTCTTTTGTATATTTTAATATTGTTTAATATTTCGAGTGATTTGATACTGCCATATCAAAATCTGTCTCTTACAACAAGTAAGGGGTTCGCTCTAGATCCCCAGCCCAAGTTCAGGGTCTAGAGACAAACAAAATACATAGACGCCAGCAAGGATTATGAAGGGCGGATCAAGTATTGAGATATGGGGGAACATATCACCTATCTTATTGGATAATAGAAAACTATTGAACATATCTCATATGCACTGCAGACTTTGGGGGAATTGATACAATATGAAACCAACTTGGTAAGATGTGCTGTATGGTCAGAGAGATCTGACCCATTTCTGTATATTGTTGATGTGTTGTGCTGTGTAAAAGTGGTGCAGTGTATAGAGTACTGACACAGCACCAATTTTGTTTCAGAAGTGTGAGTTTCTGATGTGGCACTAAGCTAGTGCTACATAAGTATTCAAAGTTACACCAGCAGACGTGTATGCAGGCAAACAGCGTATAGAAGCAGACTATCGTTCTATTCTAGCTGTCGAGAGAAGTGGACCACCTGATTCTGCATCAGTTCTTCGCAGACCAGATGAGTACTAAATGGCCTACTGAAGATTCACCATATTTCTAAGGAACTTATAATAATTTCCCCACCACGGTTTACTGAGCTTTGGGAAAGACACAGTATAAAGTTGTAATCTAATGGACACAGCTCCTGTAGTTACAGAATGGGAGTGATGACGCCACCCCATCAGCACATCCATTAATCATTCTCCCAGAGAAATTTAAAATATAAACAGTATTAATATTAACTAGTCTTGTAAAATACATATGTATACACCTTTCATTTTATTATGACATATATCCATGCATTTCATTCATAACTTCATAACCTTTCATATGTTCTGACCAAAATAAAACCTTGGTTCAGAACAAATAAACTTAAAGAAAATTTCTATATCTAAAACTAAAACAGCTGAGTCAGTTCAGTGTGTTATAAATTTTATTAATATTATTACACTTAGTAATTATCTGTGTGTGTGTTTGTATATACTAATACAAGACAGTACATATCAGTACCCTAGAATTTAACGTAGCCACATTCATTAGTAAAAAAAGATATGTGTGAGGTCGTAAGTGGTAGTACGAAGGGCCTTCTGTAATTCACATCTACATTTATCTCAGGAGCCTTCACAACTGACCTCATACATCCCACTAAGTGACATCAACCATACAATACCATCAAAACCCACTACAGTACCATGCAGAATATTTGTATTTTACTAGTATGATTGCTAAAGATGGAAACCGCCAATATAACCTACAGTGACTCAGCAGAGTCCTGATCAGGATTAATATAAACTACTAAAAGGTACAGCCCTTTTCAGAGCTGACTTGAAGCCTTTTTCAGAGCTGACTTGAAGCCCTTTTCAGAGCTGACTTGCAGCCCTTTTCAGAGCTGACTTGGCATTCCATAGGTGAAAAGCAATGGTAGCATCATACATAGTTATACAATGTAATTTAGTTTATTCATGTATTATATTATTTAAAGAAAGGATCTGCAGTTAGACACCTGTCTTGTCTCGCTATTGCTAAATCATACTGAGCCATGTATCATTCACCTACATGCAAACATCTGAGACACTCATCTCATATACATTAGGAGTTGTGAGCTCCTTAAACACAGACTAGCAACATGTCTGTCATTGCTCACAGGTTTATATGAGTCATCAAAACCTGAGATCTAACGTCAGTACAATCAAAGTGGCCTGGAACCTCACAGAAACCTATCGATTGTATATGTACTACAGCCTTAGTCCCCCTCAGTGTTGGGTGGGCTAGTGCACAAGATCTTCAGAATACTGTGTGTGTGTCATATTACACCCAGGACAATGCTTACTCTAAAGTTGAGTATACTATAGGACCACTTCCTGCATCAATTGTGAGCTATCAAGAGTTTGTGATGAAAACTTATTAACTTTTAGCATAGCAAGAGACTAGAGAAAACAGCACAGCAGATAAACTTTTATTTTCTATACCAGGAAGATCCTAGAAGGACTTCTGTTTCAGTTAATTGCCTAAAGATAAATTAACCATCATCTAAATGTTGTAAAGTATTTACCCATTGATTCCATCTTCCGGCACTCATAATTCCGCACAAAAGTAGATAGATGTACATAATAAATTCAGAAATTGTACTCAGCTGACTTTTTAATTTTATAATTGTTGAAGTTGAGTTTTTGTTCTCAATTATTTGTTATTATCTTAGGGTAGTTACATAGCAAGGTGGCCCCGTAGGCTCTGACTTTTCTTTGAATACTATCTGAAGCAGAGACCTTCACAGCCGTGACTATCCTGAGATACCAGTGCTCTTTTCAGACACTGGGACTATTCTCTTTTCATTTTATTTCTCTGTCTGAGATATCCAGATACTATACTTATAAAAACCTTCCGTCCGCTACAGCGTATAACCACAAAAGAAAAATATATAATGATTGGTGAGGGTTCGGCGGGAAAGTGAAGGTTTCATAACATATATTGATAATGACAAATAAATAGTGACTTAGGTATCATTCCAAACACTCTAGACTTTTGCACTCTCCTCTCTCTTATTAACGCTTTGACAAATATGGGGAAACTAGCATTTTGGGACAAAGATAAAATTCATATTCACACTATTTGACACTTTTATTTACAATAATTGGAAAGGAGAAATTATAACATGATTAGGTATCATAGTTGAAAATATCTGGAATTAGAGACTATATATTCTAATTATAACCTATCAGGGGTTAAACAGGATACTTTTCTTTATTAAAAAAAACAACAACCGTAACCATAGCAATGTTGGCGACTTTTTTTTATGACATCGAAGAACACGACCCACTGTTTTTCATTTCAACTGCTTGTTTATCCACTTTTCTTTCTGGCATTCTTTTTGCTTTTAAGTCACATCTTCTGTTGTTGAAGGCTCATGATGGTAACTAGTTAGGCTGCATATTGATGAGTTGTTCGCACTATTTTATTTTTTATCTTTGTTACTGGTGCATGATGTGGTTCCTACCATTTATGTCATACATTTTTTAAGGTTAATCACAGAAAATGGGACACCTGCTGTCATATCACCCAGCTCATGATTGATAGGTCACCGAGGCCAGTCTGCTCACGCAAATGTTTATTCGTCTGCAATTATTTTCCCTCATGCGCTGCATGCACTTTTCACTTTTTTTGTATCATCAATAATTTGCTGCACCTATTAATTTTTTTAAAATCTCAAAATGGGGTTACGAGTAGGGTTAAGGTTAGCGTTAGCGACTAAAAATGTCAGAACAATAACCAGTAATGCAGATCTTAACAGTAACCCTTATCCTGTACCAGGTGTTTTCAAAAATAATTATCATCATAGAAATAAAAACCATTTGGAGTAATTATGAATCGTGAGTATGTGCAGACAGACATTGGCAGCTTATCAATCGCAAGTTCGACAACATGATGGCGTGGAAACCATATTCTGTGATTCAAACCTCTTTTGGTGGTTTCACAAACTTAGGTCGCTTACACGAGTTTATTTGCAATATATTTGGACATGCGCCCTAATATAACCGACTAGGTTGAACGGGACGCGCCTCACCAAAACGAGGCAAAACTTTATAAAAAAAAAAATTTTAAAAATTTTCAATATAGACAGAGACTACCAGATTAGTGTATATATTAGAATAGTTTATCTTAGGTACCTATAAAAAATATTCACTAGATTTATATATTCACGGATTTGAGAAGTACTCTGATAATATATAGCAACCAAGATGGCTTCCGAAACAAACTTAGGTGAAAGTAAAGAATTGACAGCGAGAGACGTTGAGAAGATTGCCCATATAGACGTGAGAACTGACATTTCATATAATCATTTCACTATAACTATTTGCTTTTGTCCTTAAACACCTGGGGGAAATACAGCTTTCGCTTCTGAGCGAGATGTGTTGCTTTGATCAATGGCATTTAGCCGTGTTCTGTTTCATCAGTTCTTTGTTGACTTGAAGTAGGCCTATAGTGGGCCGCCTGTTCAATACGACCTTTTAAAAAAGTATTAGGAGACGCAGCAAAAAGGGGATAAGGGTTAGGGTTACAAATTCTAAAGATAACCCAAAATCCTAACCATACACATACTGTAATATTTTTTTCAAAAATTAATGAAAACAAAAAAGATATCCCGTTCAATCTCTGATGGGTTATAATTAGGATATATATTGTACAAATCCGGGAGCCGCGCTGGTGTAATGGCTTCGGCGTTGTACTGGCGACCAGGTGTCCATGGTTCAAACCCGGGCGTCGGCGTTTGAAGAAATGTTTACGGCCGGAAATTTGACTGAATAGCCTGAACGGCTCCTGTGATAAACCCTCTGTGGATGGGAAGGAGCGAAGCTCCTGACCGGGTTGGAAGGAAAGTCCTCAGGTTCCCCAGCCTCGCAATGACATGTCATTGGGCCGAAGGGCTGAAAGCCCAAGTGCCGCTGGTTAAGGAAAAAAAAAAAAAAAAAAAAAAAGTACAAATCCAAATAATATGAACAACCGCCGATATGAGAAAGTGGCATCACATTTGTCAAATCAATATAAATAGGCACAATCACAATTGTGCTTATACGTTTAACAAAAAAAAAATCAAGAATAAACTCTGAACAAGAATAATATACATACTGTAATACTGCTCTTTTATGTGTGAGGAATTATATACAACAAATATTAAAGGGCAGTATTACAGTGTATCTTAGATGATTCTAAGAAGAAAATAAATTAGTGATAGAAATTTATATTCCAGCCTGGAAAATTGTGAAAGGATATAGTATATCAGAAAAAAAACATGTTTTCACAGTAGAGATGGTGGCAATTTTAAAACAATAAGAAATCTTCTCTGACAACCCTCCCCAGAAACTGACAGTTTTAGCAGACTCACCGTCAGCACTTCAGGCTCTGAGAAACTTAATAGAATGCAGTAGACCAGATAGGCCTATAGCGGAGGAGATATTTCTGACTAATACATAACTATACTCCAGAGGATGTTCAGCTTTAATAGCTTGGTTACTTTTGCATGTTGGCACAAAAAAGAAATGAAAAGGCAGATAAAGAAGCCAAGAAAAGATCTATTTAAAAATCAGATGAATTTGGGGACGTCTTTAACAGAGATCTAAAGCTTATTTAAAGGAATAGTAACTGATGACTGGACAGTATCATGTGATAGAAGTCTCAAAGGCAGATGCACATATAAGTTGTTTAGGGCTCCAACAAGAACCTGTCAAGTATGAAGGGAACTAAAAATTTCCAGCAATAAGAAACTACTTAGACTGCAACTGGGAATGGGCTATTTCAGAATAGAAGAACCTCACTGAGATGATTATCTACAAGACAGTAATATAGAGCATTTCCTACTAAAATGTAAGAAATATGAAGTATAGAGAATACCAATATAAGATTATTTATAGGCATACATTTCACCCGTAACTGTAAAACGGGTCTTAAGAATTACATAGTAGCCCCTTCAGTCATAACTGACTATGGGAATGCCCCCTGAGGTGATAGCCTTCAGCTGCTCTTTTGCCTGGTGTTCCTTTCGGCATGTTCTTTTCTCTTCAGCTTGTTAAATTGAGAATTACACAATATAGTAAAACGGCGTATGTAGCGTAATTTGTAACATATGCCTAGTTAAAGCATGAAAAGCAGAACAGAATTGAATGTGTAGGCCTGATGCTTGAAATTATTCTTAGAAAGCAAATCTAGGGCAGCCAATCAAAATGCAGAGACCAATCGATAAAATATGGCATTTTATCATGGCGAGAGAAAGTGGATGAAGTTCTGGAATGATTTTAATTTAGTGTAGGCAAGTGCATAAACCTAGAGTGATAGGAGTTATTGTATTTTTCATGGGATACATCCAGGAATATGCATCTAAAAGGAATTGTGGATAGAATAAATGCCTGTGGAGAAAATCGAGATGGAGTGAGTCAATACATTGGAAATTATTATGTTGAAAGATTTTATAAATTTGTAAGTATTTGATAACATACCCAATTTCAGTATAAAGTATATGGAAAGATAGCCAGCAGAGTCCTGATCAGGATTAATATAAACTACTAAAAGGAACAGCCCTTTTCAGAGCTGACTTGAAGCCTTTTTCAGAGCTGACTTGAAGCCCTTTCCTTTTCAGAGCTGACTTGCAGCCCTTTTCAGAGCTGACTTTGCATTCCATAGGTGAAAAGCAATGGTAGCATCATACATAGTTATGCAATGTAATTTAGTTTATTCATGTATTATATTATTTAAAGAAAGGATCTGCAGTTAGACACTGTCTTGTCTCTCTATTGCTAAATCATACTGAGCCATGTATCATTCACCTACATGCAAACATCTGAGACACTCATCTCATATACACTAGGAGTTGTCAGCTCCTTAAACACAGACTAGCCACATGTCTGTCATTGCTCACAGGTTTATATGAGTCATCAAAACCTGAGATCTAACGTCAGTACAATCAAAGTGGCCTGAAACCTCACAGGAACCTATCGATTGTATATGTACTACAGCCTTAGTCCCCCTCAGTGTTGGGTGGGCTAGTGCACAAGATCTTCAGAATACTCTGTGTGTGTCATATTACACCCAGGACAGTGCTTACTCTAAAGTTGAGTATACTATAGGACCAATTCCTGCATCAATTGTGAGCTGTCAAGAGTCTGTGATGAAAACTTATTAACTTTTAGCATAGCAAGATACTAGAAATAACAGCACATCAGATAAACTTTTATTTTCTATACCAGGAAGATCCTAGAAGGACTTCTGTTTCAGTTAATTGCCTAAAGATAAATTAACCATCATCTAAATGTTGTAAAGTATTTACCCATTGATTCCATCTTCCGGCACTCATAATTCCGCACAAAAGTAGATAGATGTACATAATAAATTCAGAAATTGTACTCAGCTGACTTTTTAATTTTATAATTGTTGAAGTTGAGTTTTTGTTCTCAATTATTTGTTATAAATAGTGACTTAGGTATCATTCCAAACACTCCAGACTTTTGCACTCTCCTCTCTCTTATTAACGCTTTGACAAATATGGGGAAACTAGCATTTTGGGACAAAGATAAAATTCATATTCACACTATTTGACACTTTTATTTACAATAATTGGAAAGGAGAAGTTATAACATGATTAGGTATCATAGTTGAAAATATCTGGAATTAGAGACTATATATCCTAATTATAACCTATCAGGGGTTAAACAGGATACTTTTCTTTATTAAAAAAAAAAAAACAACCATAACCTTAACCACAGCAATCTTTTGGCGATTTTTTTTTTTTAAGTCACATGAACATCCTGTACCAGGTGTTTTCAAAAATAATTATCATCATAGAAATAAAAATCATTTGGAGTAATTATGAATCGTGAGTATGTGCAGACAGACATTGGCAGCTTATCAATCGCAAGTTCGACAACATGATGGCGTGGAAACCATATTCTGTGATTCAAACCTCTTTTGATGGTTTCACAAACTTAGGTCGCTTACACGAGTTTATTTGCAATATATTTGGACATGCGCCCTAATATAACCGACTAGGTTGAACGGGACGCGCCTCACCAAAACGAGGCAAAACTTTATAAAAAAAACATTTTTTAAAATTTGCAATATAGACAGAGACTACCAGATTAGTGTATATATTAGAATAGTTTATCTTAGGTACCTATAAAAATATTTACTAGATTTATATATTCACATTAACAATTTTTAATGACCCAATGTTTCATCTGCCATGCAAATTTTGAATTATGTAAACTATATTGAGCTACATGTTCACATGTCAGTGCAGCCATGCATCTGTTTCTCTACAGCCTTATCCAGCCAAAGAGTTACTTGCAGAGAAACTTGAGATACCACCATTTCATGATGCAAATGACCAGCAGAAGGCACTCTTTATATCTTACATATATGACAACATTATGTTTGCAGCTGAAAAAGGATTTCCGTGGGAGCATGTGTGCTTTGTTGTTAAATTTGCCCATGAATATCTGAAACGAATCCTAGGTGAGGTAAATTTGAATAAATTAAGTACATTTTTGTAAAATTGCCTCATAAAATATTTGATCATGCGTCTTGCTATATTAGTGCCATTTGGTTTTGATATTATCTGTCATGCTTCATTTAGTTCCCAAGGGACTGTGATAAGATAAAGAAAGAATAAGCTACTCAGGCATGTCACACAAGACAACTAATATGAGGTTATGAATGACACTGGCAACCTCTCATGTAAAACAGATGGCTACTGAAACTACCGCTACAAGAACGTGACTGCTTGATGTAGGATTCTTGCCAGATGGTGGCTGCATGCTCCATACAGCACGAAGAATGAAAACGATGATGAATGAAGTTTTTAAGGGTGGAACGTGAGAAGTTCAAAAGCAGTAGACCATGAACTGAGGAAAGAACAAGCAGGATTCAGACAACAGAAAATGTGCTGATCATATTTTCACCCTCAGGAACATTATAGAACAGTGGTTAGAAGAGCAGAGACAGCTATGCATTACCTTTGTTGATTTTGAAAAGGCATTTGACAGCATAAACAGGGACAGCCTATGGAAAATACTGAGGGCTTATGGAATTCCCAGCTGCATTATTTCCATCATAAAAGATCTCTATGCTAAATTTACATGTAGTGTTGGGCAGGGAAAACCTAACTTTTGAAGTGAAGACAGGAGTACGACAGGGATGTCCGTTATCAGCCACTTTATTTTTGACAGTCATAGACTGGGTGATGTGCCAGACAATAGAGGGCAGTCCAAGAGGAATAAGATGGACGTTTTCTACACTGAAAGATCTTGAATATGCAGATGGCATTGCGCTACTCGCACATTCACATCAGTACATCCAAGAAAAAACAGATAGACTGAATAAGTATAGCCAGCAGGTGGGTCTGAAAATCAGTCTAAAGAAGACAGAGGTCATGACACTCAATGTGGGAAATCCTAAGCCCATAACAATTAGGAACCTGAAGCTGGAGCAGACACATTTACAACCCTAGGACGCATAGTAACACCAGACTGTGGAACAAGCAAAGACATCAACAACAGAATGAATAAAGTGAGAACAGCCTTTGCTAGTCTCAGTACAGCACAAACACCAAATTAAGATTATATGAGAGCTGTGTACTTTCTGTGCTTCTCTATGATGCAGAATGCTGGAGAGTAGAAGAGAAGGATATGTCAAAATTGTCCTCTTTCCACACAATCTGCCTAAGAAAAATTCTCTGAATATTTTGGCCGAATACCATCACTAACCAAGAACTGCTTACTCAGAACAACCAAGAGGGCATGCACACCATCATAGCTGGCAGACGCTAGAGCTGGGTTGGCCACATCCTCAGAAGAGACCCTGAAGCCATCACAAGAACAGCTATTCTATGGACCCCTGTAGGAAAATGAAAGAGAGGCTGACCAAAAACAGCTTGGTGGAGAACTGTGAAGGCCGAGATGCAAAGAATGAACCAGAGCTGGGGCACTGCACAAAGGATGGCCGCCGACCGAGCAAAATGGAAGCAGTTTGTTGCTGCCTTACAAGATGCCACCTGGCATGATGGCCAATGACTGCTGTGACTAAGGATCAAAGAAGAAAGTGAAGCAGCGCTATGTGGCGTAAAACTAAGCAAGGTATTACTGTATAAATAAGTATAGGATAATATCACCAGGCAAGATTGAAATATGCTATAAAGGTGAAACATGATAATAGCAGGCATCCTATTTCCTTGTGCTATAATCTTAATAATAGAGTAAAAACTTTTAATCCTTTAATCTATAAGTTTCAAGTACAGACTATCCTTGACTTATGATGGAGTCCATTTCGTGGTAAGCTGATATGGTCATAATTTGGAAATCATGTAAACCTTAACACATTAACTACCGCAAGCCGCAGTCAGCGGCTCACAAAATAATCACATTTGGACCGCAAGCCGCTCAGAGCGCCAATCTAATTTTAGTAATAAAACGAATGAAAAACGTACTGAAACACTCTCTGATCTGGTTCGAGATTTTAAGTTGCCACCGGAAAACATATTCCCAAAGCATGGTTGTTGTAGAACACTGGAAAATTGATATTATGTTCATATTTTTCAGTGTTTTGGGTTAGTTACCAAATCGTGTAAAACTGTTTACCGTGGCAACTAGTGATAGGACTACAAAAAATGCTTGTACATCTCGTCTAACGGTTGAATAGGATAGAAACGTGTTTCAACAATTGACTGATAGATCTAGCGACGAGGACGAGTGAAAACGGTGTGCACATTGATTGAAATTGTGATTTTGATAGAGATGGGGCGCAAGCAGTTATAATTGTGCAAATATTGCAATTCCTCGGCCATCGGAGGGCCGTTAAATAGCAACAACCTCTATTAGAGTTACACCCGGTGTTTATTGTAATAGTACATTCATTTATCTTTAAAATGACGTGTAATTCATAAAAATCTGTAAACAACTACGAAAACTACAGCTTACTTTGTGCAAACACCTACAGGATGAAAATGGGAAAAAAATTTAATTCGGCCACAGTGTGTTTTTCAATTCGGTAGTTAATGTGTTAAGTATACGTTAACTGTTAACATGCTTGAATGCTAACATGTGTAGGTCTGTTTAGTTAGAGTTTTAAAACTAACTTTACTCTTTGTTTATAGTGAAATAATATTAACATATGGTGGATGAAGCGGCCATCTCTTGACTTTATGATGAAACGTTGAGGGTCTGAAATAATAAAAAAATTATTTAATAGGATTAACGGGATGACCATCAGTACAAGCGGTCCTATGTTGCATACACCTGTTTGTCACTATAAAATTTGTAAGTTTACCTATTTGTCAGCCTAATTTATTAATGCATTCTTATTTGTGCTTCTTACAGTTGAAAATCACCAGCTTTCAGATGCCATTCAAGACTTTACTGACATTGCTTATATCATAGAACCTTTAAGTGACAGGCACAAAAAGCAGTATACAGATTTTGTGTATGACACAGTCCTATGTCACTACAATCTGTATAAATATGTCTTCTTGCACCTCAGGGATTCAGTGAAACCAGAGGTAGGTGATCAAGGTAGAAGCAACTCCTGCACTATTATCCTATTATATCCATTAATGTGGAACAGTGAAAGCGCAAATGGCCAATACCAGTATCATTCGTGGAAAAACTCTACAGAGATGCAAATAGCCTCAAGCTGACTACTGTTTTCTTTGAAAACATTAAAGTAGACGTCTGAGAGTGTACGAAGAAGAAGATATCCACCATCGTCATTTTCAGTTCTGCTCCTTGTGAAGTCACCACTGCAGCTGGTCCCTTGATGCTATTTTTATCTTTAAATAAAGAAACTTTTAGTTTAACGTTTTTAACTATAAGTGAACATTTTTTTTTTTCTCTAACCAGCGGCACTCGAGCTTTCCAGCTCTTTTGGCCCAATGACATGTCATTGCGAGGCTGGGGGGGTCAGTGGACTTTCCTTCCAACCCGGTCAGGAGCTTCGCTCCTTCCCATCCACACGGGATTTATGTGCAGGAGCCATTCAGGTTATTCAGTCAAATTTCCGGTCGTAAACATTCCTTCAACCACTGACGCCCGGGTTTGAACCATGAAAACCTGGTCGCCAGTACAACGCCGTAGCCATTACACCAGTGCGGCTCCCATAAGTGAACATTACAGAGCGCAATTTATTGTGCTGTTGGGATGACACTGAGATTTCGGTTTTTTTTCATTTATATCTTTCTTCTGCAATTTTACCAACCAAAGAACATCTTTCTAACAAAAAGCACTACTTTTAATCAAATGCCTTCATCATGAATAAAAAGAGAAGACAAGATGTCACAGTTTTGATGGGGGACCTAAATGCAAAGATAAGAACAGGCATTAGTGGCTATGAAGAAATCATGGGGAAAACACAGACTCTGGACAGTAAGGATTATATGTGTTCCTTGAGTAGCACAACCTTTGAACTGAGTTGAATAATTTCAATCCAGCTCAGACTTTTAGACACTTGAGCATTCAGAACTGTTTGGAGTCAGTGTCGTTTTTGCAAATTCACATGAGTTACTGAAAAAGTTTTTATTAGCATTGCAGTAACTTATGCATATTCTCCAAGTTGATTAATGAATGTTGCTTGTACATTCTCATCCCAGTGGATTACAGATACTACACCCAAGAGTTCATCATCCATTATTATACATATGCTAATACTTAATTGACCCTGTGCATTGTATAAAATAGTACCTCATTTATGGAGACTTATTTCACTTGGATAAAGTTTAACTAACACTGATCCACATGCTCAGCCATTGGAACTGCTACCAGTCTCTGGATTAATTCATTACCCTTCAGCTGCCCAAGGAGCGTAGGTCTTCAACAAACTTATGCCAAGTCTTCCTGTCACATGACATCAGTTCAAGGTCATTCTGTGTCTTCCTCATCACTTTCACTTCTGCCTCTAGTTCTCTTCTGCCTGTGTTTTTCTGTTTACCTTTACTTCTTGTACCCTGTGGATTCCATAACAATGATTGCCTATTAAAGCTACTAGCAGGTGTCCTCAGTGTGTGTCCTGTCCATCTCCTGCGCCTTTTTGTCATGTCTTGTTCCACAGGCGCTTGTCTGGCTAATGTTCACCCTGCCGTCCAGATCATATCGTAACTTTCATTTACTTTGTACTTGGTATCGGAGTTTAGTTCCGTGCCGGAGCATTTTAACTTTATTGGATACGCTGATCAAGCACATAATTCTGAGCCGACTGCATCAGAATAGGTGTCCATCGACATTCGAGGTCATTTGTGCATGGTCATGATACCTACTTTCTTGTAAACTCCGATACCAAGTACAAAGTAAACGAAAGTCTTAGACGGCGCTCAGGGTGAACATTACCCTTGTCTGGTTCTTGTTATCAGTTCCACATTGCTGAACTTGTCATATCATTTAAATCCTTCATTTCTACGCAAGCACCCATTAATGAAAGTCTGTAACTTCTTGGTTGTTGTTTTTTATTGTTGTCCATGTTTCAGAGCCATACAATAGGACTGACATGACATTTGAGTTGAAGAAGTCTTCGGATGCTGTGCTATTATTGTCATTATCATCAGTGGAAACATAAATTATCAGGGTGTCTGCATTCATTGACTGCTGTATGAGGATTCTGAGTGTTGCCATCTCTGTAGATGATCCCCGTCTGAAATTCTGCCTATTCCTCTCTGTTGATTTTCTCTGTATATTCCTTTATATAGGGTTAAAATATTTTATCTGTTCCTAACAGGTTGTTGAGACAGTTGAGGTTCCTCCAACTCCTCCGCCACTCTCAGAAGGAGAAAGTGGGGTCATTTGGGAATATAATAATAAGTTAAAGGATGTCGATGAAATGGAAGCACAGGCACTCAAGCATCAAGAAGAAATGAAAGACGAGTATGATTAAAAACTATGTATCTTCTGCATAATATTGTTAGAAGCTTATCATCATCAGCAGTACCATGTTGACTGGTAAAGGCAGGGTGATTGAAAAGTCACTCCATATTTCTCCATGATTGTATTCTCGCTTGTATCTTTTGGATATACATGAAATAAATGTCAAAATAAGGTGCAGCAGCTGTTATTTAATTAATAATTTTTTTTTAAACGAAAACATTATAAAACTACTGCCCAACCCATGATGACCCACGACCTCTGACCTAGCCAGCAGATGCTGAGCTCAAGCAGAAGCTATGGGGCTGCTGCGCTGACATGGAAAAGACTGTGGACTTCATCCTGGCAACAGGCCTTCAGATTTAGCATGACTACAAACTGAACGCAGAAGAAGAAAAATATAAAACTAAAAAATAAATGTATAAAGTGGCCAATAAACGGACATGACAATGGACATCACAAATTGCTGCCCACTATGAAATATGCTGAACAGACTGGATCTCATGTTGAGCTGTAATATGAATATAATATAATATTTTACATAATACAATAGCATTTTAAGTCTCTTTATTTTGACGTTTGTTTCATATAAATTAATTAGATAGGAGTGAAGAAATAACAGCTTAAAAACAGGAAGTGACTTTTCAATCCAACTGTGGATAAGGCCCCCACAGATCCCACAGTGTAACAGCCCCAGACATAAATTTACTAAAAGGGAAAGGGGCCTTATCATGAAGTCACAGGAGGGCCTCTATACGCTATCTGCCATCACCTCAACTGCAGGTCACTTACGTTCTTAGTACTTTGATTGTTTACTCTGTCCTGTGCCATGCTGTTAGAAAGTCCATTATCTTCACTTCTTTTTGTTTCGCATCTGTGGAGAGGCCATTTTAAAAAAAAAAAATTAGTGGAAGTCAGATTACAAAGAAGTTAGCTGTAACAAAGTATAAGTGAATCTGGGCATATTAAAAATAAGGAGTTTAATTGCAAAGATCATAAATGATGAATGGACAAACTGTTGGATGTGAGCAAGAGAGAAAGACATGCATATCAATTGGTTTTTTTTTTTTAAATCAGCGACCAAAAAAAAAAAAAAAAACCATGAATAGTTAAAATTACCAGTTAATAAAAAGTTGCATCGCATTAAACGATGAACAGTGAACTTTAGGATAGAAGAACTTACTTGTAAAGAATGTAAATTTTTAAAAATCTTAATAACAACTTTGACTAGATTGCAAGAAAATATGAATGGCGTAGATTGTACCTAACTATTATTTCAGTACCATGACTGTGAAAAATCTTGTGTTTACTGACACCCAGCAGGGGGCTCCAGAAGCTACTACAACAACTTATCATCATCATCATGTGCTATTTCACTTTCTGTGGAGCTGCCACTGCAGCTGGTCCCCAAGGAAGCCTGCATCAAATCATTCATCTGCTGTTGCAATAGTGGTTTCTATAGTAATGTCTTTTACAAGATGGGGGTTGCCAGCACCATGCGTAAGTTCAAACTAGTCACCTCTTACAATATGCCTGAGTTAACAGTAGCCTTATTCTTTCGTTGTCTCCTCAGAGACCTCTGGAAACTACATGGTTCACAATGTATCACCATATTTAAGTGATGAATACCATACATGTCAAATAGTACAGGTTACCCATATTTTGTACAGGTTATATTTTTTATAGATTTGTACAGCTGTACATACTTTCTGTACAAGTTTTTTTCCTAATTATTAAAATAAATATGTATTGTCGTAATCCTCCGTATTGAGTTTCTATGCATGAAGAATTGCACCTAATGGGCTCAATACAAACAAGAAAAAAACAGTAAAAATAATTTAATGTGAAAGTATGGGCAAAAATAAATTGCTTCTTGGTTTTCTCAAAGAACAAAACAGTTGTTGTATGGTTTTTTCTGTGTTTGTATGATTTTCATTTTATTTCATGTACAGGTTTTCAGAGTTTTGTACAGGTTTTTCAGATTTTTAAAATAGATTTTTCGTCTCTGTGGGTTGACATATATGGAATACCAAATAACGTTGAAATAATTTCAACCTTGATAATCTACAGCTGTACTATAATTTTTTTAGTGTAGTAAAAACAATTTTAGTAATAACAGGAATACTCACGAGATTGTTGACGAAGGGAAGTATTGTTACCTTGGAGAGATACCATCTTGAAGTGGTTTCTCACGTTGAGCATGCCATTTCACTTTTTTTGTTGTTGCATACTGCAATATCTTTCCATTCACAGCTGGTGCCTCCACTCAGTCTTTTATGTAATCTGAATAGTATTTTTCTATACTCTCTTCCATGTATCCTTCCTGTTTATTCTTATATTAATAGTGGGAAGATTCTGTATCTGCTTCATCATACTTTCACATTTTAGTGTCTCTCTGACAAGCAGTTCTATTATTACCACTCTTTATTCTTTCTGATGTTTCATTTCAGACTAAGTAAGTTAACTACAGATCACATGACGCTCGATGATGTGAGTAGCATACCCTTACCATATAATGAAATGGTAAGTGAAGGCTTGAGTTTATTTTCTTCCAGGACTGATGGTCACCATAGTACTGAATTATTCCATCTTCACCAGCTTGTTTTGAGAAAAAAAGCTTTTGGATTACTAATTAAATAAAAAGAAAGGAAATATCACATTAAAATGAAATTTTATATAATGACCCAAACAGTTAATTGCATTCTGTTGTGTAGAATGATAAATTAAACTATATGATGTCAATTTATGACCTCAGGTCAATTTTGGCCAAAAGTGGAGATGTAATAAAGCAGTACAAAGGTGACATAATGTTACTGGTTTGAGCTGCCATATTAATCATATGTTACTGGTTTGAGCTGCCATATTAATCATTTGTTTTTGGTTTTTTTCCACTGTTCAAATCAATGAAAACTCTTATAGAAATTACAAAGTACTGTACAGTGCAGGAGCTTCTTCAGCAGTGCACATTCAAGTGTGTATTCATTCATTCATTTTTCTGCAGTTCCCAAAGGAGCATAGACCTTTAATAAACTCATACCAAGTCCTTCTATTCTTTAGTTGACTTGTCCATATTGTTGCTAAAGTTTTAGTGGTTTAAATTTTCAACATGATGGGTTAGTCAGCTCCAACACCACCACACATACCCTCCCCAGTTATGTTTTTTTTTTTACATGCCTGGTGGGTTACAGTGTTACTATTCTTTGCTCCATTTCGGGCCTCAGTAATACACTTCTTCTTCTTTGATCGTTAGCCGCAGACTGTCAAAGCAGTCAGTGGCCATCATGCCTGGTGGTGTTATGTAGGGCAGCAACAAACTGCTTTCACTTCGCTCGGTCGGCCGCCATCCTTTGTGCATATGCCCTAGCTCTGGTTCATTCGTTGCATCTCGGCCTCCACAGTTCTACGCCATGTTGTTTTTGGTCGGCCTCTTTTTCGCTTTCCTTCAGGGGTCCATAGCATAGCTGTTCTTGTGATGGCATCAGGGTCTCTTTTGAGGACGTGGCCAACTCAGCTCCGGCGTCTGCCAGCTGTGATGGTGTGCATGTCCTCTTGGTTGCTCCGAGTAAGCACAGTATTACACAGTATACATCAAAATACGTGACTGAGCCCATAACAATTCTGAATACAGATTAGTTAATTTTGCACATTAACCATGAAAATTAATTAAGGCTAAGTTTGAAGAGAACAAGCATTATGATGATACACTGTACCTAAGTTTATTTTTAGACACTGGCAATGAAAGTCAGTCATCCTCTCTCTGTTTGCTCCTTATGGAGCATGGAACCACCACTGCAATTGGTCTCCTTGGAGGAATCCTGCACCATTCACTATTGCATTAGTGGTTTCTGTAGTAGTATGTTTTACAACCTCATATTGGTCACCTTAAATGGCATGCCAGAGGTAGCAGTAGTCCTATGTCTTTGTCTCATCAGAAATGCCAGGAGCTACACAAAAGTCGGTGCTCAAACAATATTGGCAGTGAGTATAAGATAAAACAATAAAAGCACAGTGTCTCCTTAAGAGTTCATGATATGTATTGCATATGATACCCAGATATTCCAACATTTGGTTGAGATGTTATTAGTTAGATTTGTATGAAGATTATTAACTTAACTCTTAGTATCCGGCTGGCCTTTCTAGAAGGCCGATGGTCATTCGCCATTTTACGGCTGGCCTTCTAGAGCAACCGTAGTCGGTTTAGACGGTTGCCGTGTCGATAGCGAAAGATTTAACATTATTTACATACTTTTCTTCCTATAAAAGAGTTCTAATGCCATTTCCGGTAAACCTCATGTTTGAAAAATATTGGAATACTCAAATTTTTGTGAAATATTGATCGATTTTGATTACATTTAGTAGGGTTCATTAGTCTAAAAAAATTTTTTTTTATCTGTCTGAGAATGGCTTCGTGTTCAAATGGTCGTTCGAAAAGATTATCAGCTGAACATGCATCACAGCTTATTAAATCATGGATTGATAATGACAGCGATGAGTTTTCGAGCACAGATAGTTCAGATGATGCTAAATGTAGCGATACATTAGCAGATTCTGAGGACAAGGGGGCGTGTCCCTTGGGTGGACCTAGTTATAAAACTGGTAGGGGATTGCTAAAAAGGAAAGGTAAATGCCATAAAAACGAAAGAGAAGATAGATCTAGATCACAGCTGAGATTGGTAATCACTGAATCTGGTAATGCTGAGCTTCAGAACAACAATATTATTGAACAGGAGGTTGCATGGAATGAAGTTGATAAGGGTTCAACTCAGAATGCATTTCGCTTTGCTCCACCTCAGGGCAGGACTCCTGGTGTGAATCCAGATATTGTCCCCGAAGATTCACCAGCACTTTTTTGCCTCAAAGCCCTTTTTACAGAGGAAATATTCGAACAACTTTGTTTATCGCAACTGGCATCCAATAACACTACATGAACTTTACAGGTTTTTTTCTGTTATCATAGCCATGGGCATTGTCAAAAAACCAAAAATGAGTGATTACTGGTCTCAGGAGCCTTACATACAGACTCCTTGGTTCAGGCAGATATTTACAAGGGACAGGTTTCAAGCATTGTATCACACAATGTTCCATGTAAGTGATATTGACGTGCAGGGAAAAGCAAAAATTGAGCCGTTTCTGCAGAAACTCCTAACATGATTTCAGGAGGCATTTTATCCGTACAAAGAGCTGTCTTTAGATGAAATGGTGATAGGGTGGAAAGGCAGGTGGGCACATAAAATGTTCAATGCCTCAAAGCCTAAGAAATATCATGTCAAGACCTTCGGCCTTTGTGACAGTAGTACTGGTTACGTTGTCAATTTGTTGATTTACTTCGGTGCCAATACATCATACAGTCCTGAGCTAGATGTAAAGAGCCAACAAGCCATCAAAGTCTTTGATACACTGCTAAAACCTTGTGGAAAAGGCCATCATATTTATGCAGATCGTTACTACACAAGTTTTGCATTGCTGCAATATCTTACCGACAACAATCAGTATTTTACTGGAACTGTAAATATAAATCGTAAAAATTTTCCAAAGGCGCTGAAGACTACACAACTGATGCATCTCCAGATGAAATGGTTTCTCGATCTAGAAAGTAAATTTCTTTTTGTAATGTTTAGAGATTAAAAAGGCAAAAAAGTCATGCATTCTAGCGTCAAGTTTTGCAACTGTGGAAACCAAAGAAATCACAAATCGTTTCGGTGAAAGAAAGCACAAACCTGCTATGATTGATGACTACAACCAACGAATGAATGGATGTGACAAGGTTGACCAGTGTGTAACAACCTAAGGAACATTCAACAGAAAAACCAGAATGTGGTGGAAGAAAATTTTCTTTTGGATCTTTGAAGTTTCCCAGTTGAATGCTTTTGTGTTGTTTGCACTCAGCAGATCAAATAATTCAAAGAAGCAGACCCTACTGCAGTTCAAGAATGAGATAATTACAGAACTTAGCCGTATTGCTTCTGATATTATCCAGAATATCCCACACAGAGTAACCCATGCAAATCAACACAACAGTCTGTTGAACTGTCTGTGTGGAACCAGACACATTGTAAAAAATCGACATTTCTGCGCATGTGCGTCATTTGTAGCACCCCTCAAGTTAGAGTGAGAACATTTTTTTATTGTGATGGGTGCACAGATCATCCACACCTTCACCCAAATGACTGCTTTGCCAAATACCATGAGGCAAAGTAGTTTAATTTTAAGAATGAAGGGAAAATTTACATTGTATATAGTAAACTTTCAGATTTGGAGTGCATCTTCAAAATGTGACAACAAATTTTCAATTGTAATAAAATAGTATTTATGAAAAGAAGCAGCTGAAACTTTTCTACATTATGTGAATGTACGAGGGTCGTTCAAGTCAAACCAGGACTTTTTGTTCTGGAAGTACAGGAAGGAATGCTAGCGTGGTGGTACTACTGACAGTAGTAAGTAACACAAGTGTGACCTACTCGTATTACCGTTACCGTTATTACCGTTAGGTGGCGTACGTGTCACGGGTCAGTCCCTGATAGATAATGAAAATGGCAGACAACAGAGTTAGTGCACATTGGGTACCAAGACAGCTTTCCGCTTTTGACCAGCAGAGAAGAGTTCAAGTCTGCACTGAGTTGAAGGATCGTTTTCGCAGGGAAGGCCATAATTTTCTGAATCGCTTCATTACGTGTGATGAAACCTGGGTGCATCATTTCACTCTGGAATCAAAACGAGCATCCATGCAGTTGAAGCAAATGGACTCATCACCACCCAAAAAATTTCGGAAAATTGCGTCTGCTGGGAAAGTGATGGCGAGTGTTTTCTGGGACAAATGTGGCATTATTCACGTGGATTTTCTACCCCGTGGTGTAGAAACAGTGAGGAGTACTGTCGCATTCTAAGTGATGTGCATAACCATCTGCGGAAAAAACGGCCTGGTTTGATCAGGAAAGGCGTCCTGTTTCTTCAGGATAACGCACGACCACATACCGCTCACCGCACCACGTGCAAATTACAGCAACTCGGGTGGGAGGTATTGCCACATCCCCCTTACAGCCCAGACGTGCTCCGAGTGACTTCCACCTGTTTGGACCCCTGAAAGAGTTCCTGGGAGGTCAGCATTTTAGCACTGATGACAAAGTGAAGCAATGTCCTACGATGGTTCAGGAGTACTAACATATCTTTCTACGCTAAACCTTTTCACGCATTAATTAAACGCTGGGATAAGTGTATAAATGTTATATCGAAAAATAAATGGCAATTTCACTCCTACAAATTTGTTCTTTTAGTTTGTACAAACAAAAGTCCTGGTTTGACTTGAACGACCCTCGTACTTTCAAATGGTAGTAGTTTTAGGAGTTTCTGGCTTCAAATTGGATTATTTTTGTGGGTAAGTACAACTCTTTTTCAAATTTTTAAATATTTAAACTTTCCTGCACTCTGTACTGTATAGGCTGCATGCATGTTTAAAATCATTCAACATTTCAGTTAGATGCATGTCAAAAGGGTTTCTTTTCTCCGCATTTTAGTATAAAACATTTTATGTTATCATTATAAATAAAGTATTTAATGCAAAATCAGTAATGGTAGTCATGTCTGTAAATATAGGATTAAAATATTTGTGCGCTTTGTCTAAATTACCAAAAAATTTCAAATTGTTATAAAAACTTTATTTGTTCTCAGAAATAACTTCAACTTTACTACATTATGTGCAAATGAATGTAGTTTAAAATAAAAGTAGTTTTATGGGTTGAAGTTTACCAGAAATAATTACACATAGTGATAAGTACAAATTATTTTTAATTTTTTTACATTAAAAAGTTTTTTTTCATTCATTAATCTATATGTTGCATGCATGTTTAAAACCACTGAACCATTCAGTTAGGCGCATGTCAAAGGAGTTTCATTTCTCTACATTTTGATATATAACATTTTATGTTATCTTTATAAATAAATTTTTTAATGCAAAATCTGTAAATGTAGTCATGTCTAAAAATGTACTCTCTGAAATTAGCTCGTAAAAACGTGGTTTTTGATCTCGTATACTAAGAATTAATAAAGAAGACATATGAAGACATGACATGCAGAGTTCTTCATTTAGGACAACTTTCGAACCGATTGGAATAAGAACTGGAGTACGACTTGGATGACTGTTGTTTCTATTTTTTTTCCTTACTAGTGCTTACAAAAGGAATCAAGTCCAACACAAACATCAGAATATTCAATTCAAATGTAAAATCATTCATATTTTTTGGCTCTGAAACATGGACAACAACAAAAACAACGACCAAAAAGCTACAGACTTTCATAGAAGGAGTGAAGTGATATGACAAGATCACTAATGTGGAACTAATGACAAAATCACTAGTGTGGGAACTAATGACAAGATCACTAGTGTGGGAACTAATGACAAGATCACTAGTGTGGAACTAATGACAAGATCACTAGTGTGGAACTAATGACAAGATCACTAGTGTGGGACTAATGACAAGATCACTAGTATGGGAACTAATGACAAGATCACTAGTGTGGAACTAATAACAAGATCACTAGTGTGGGAACTAATGACAAGATCACTAATGTGGGAACTAATGACAAGATCACTAGTGTGGAACTAATAACAAGTTCACTAGTGTGGAAACTAATGACAAGATCACTAGTGTGGGAACTAATGACAAGATCACTAGTGTGGGAACTAATGACAAGATCACTAGTGTGGGAACTAATGACAAGATCACTGTCGTAAATTTATTTTGAGAGAAAAGAGTCTAGAAATAGTAGTCCGGTTTAGAGTGTAGAATGATGATGAAAACTCAGTGATAGAAATGTATAGATTAAATATGATGCTCCACAGAGTGCTGGAGGAGAGTAAAGACACTGAGACGATCCCCGAGCAGAGAAGCTAGTTTCTCGCAGGTATTTAGCATCTCCGCGCGAACTCAACCGCTCGCAAGATGGACCAGAGCGATTAGAAGAAAGACACTGGTGGAGATCTCAGGAAGGACGGGCGGCATGCTTTCAAAGACAGTAGTGGTCCCTGAAACGATTTCGCATCCCGGTGTTAAGCACGGAACCGATCGCAGCCAGAGCGAACGGGAAAAGCTGACGCAAGCAGCGAGCGAAGATACGAGAGGCCAGGGGCGGCTTCTCTCTTTGGATTTGGCGGTCAGATCCCCCAAAGTTCATGAGATCAAAAAAGCTGTCAAAGTTTCTCATGTCCCACTCATCTTGCATTCCAGTTGTAGATATACAAATCACGTAGAAATACACTTCATCATTCGCTGGCCAGAACTTGATAGAAGCACTAGCGATATTTGAAATCTTGCTAGATTATCCCATGGATTTTCATTTTATTTGCAGTGAATTCTATTTCTGTGCAAAGCGGTAATATATATATTGTGTAAAGTGATCAGTGGTCGAGTTCATTCATTATATTTCATTGGATTTTGTGTTAATTTAAACCTATTAAATTAAACCGTCTCAATAGTTCCAGTTGTAAATGTAATGATATACCTGCTATACTATTTCCAAGAAGATAATAGATGTTTAATGCTTAAATTAACTTTTAAAGTCGCGAAGGAATTTATAATTAATAAATTTAGTTAAGTCCTATATTTATAGATGTGTGAGTTAACCACTACAACTCGCGCAGTGTTTATTAAATACATAAAAATATATAATAGTCTTAACGGGAAATTTATCGCGCGCTTAGAAGATTATTTGATTTTTAAAGTATGATTATGTTGTTATGGGTTTTCTATCTTTTTCTCTAGATTGATCACCTTTTGCAATCCCAGCAATAACGAAATCTTTCAGAGTTTCCATACTCGGTTCTTAAACTTCCAGACAGTTTGATGAGACATTTTTTTAAAGTAAATCTTATCTTAGAAATGGGGCACTCTCTTCCCTTTAGTGGACATATGGGACAAAACGCCACTATTCAGCGAATAAAAAACCACTATTGGTGGCCAGGAATGAACTCTGACATTATCAGGTACGTGAAATCCTGCGCCCAGTGCCAACGGGTAGCACCAAAGCACTTGACACCCCCAGTACCTATGGGGCAAATGCCAATAGTGGGTACTCCATTTGAACGGGTTGCTGTTGACATCATTGGACCCCTGGAAAGAACCAAAAGAAAGCACAGGTTCATCCTGACTTTAGTCGACACTTGCACAATGTGGGCCGAAGCTATACCGCTAACATGCACAGATTCCAAGCATGTCGCAGAAGCCCTCGTGCAAATCTTTACACGGTTGGGATTCCCTCAACAAGTTTTGACGGACAATGGATCCCAATTCCGTAGCCTGTTAATGGAGGAGATCTTTAAGATCTTGAGGGCCAAACATATCCACACAAGTCCCTACCATCCGGCCGGAAATGGGCTCGTGGAACGTTTTAATGGTACCCTCACCACCATGTTACGTAAGCTGGGTCAGGAGAAACCGGAAGACTGGGACCTATATATATCGGCTGCCTTATTCGCCTACCGAGAGGTACCCCAAGCGTCTACGGGATTCGCGCCAGCTACACTTTTATTTGGCAGACCTATTAAGGGGCCACTAGAAGCCTTACTTCGGTCCCTGACAGACCAAAAGGCTGACGAGACAGTCGTCTCTGCAAGCAAGTATGTATCTGAGCTCAAGGAAAGGCTAAAGCTAGGATGGGATCTAGCTACTACCAACCTTAAGAAAGCCCGCGCTAAACATGCTAAAAGATACAACAAAGCTGCAAAAGAGAGAGAACTACAACCAGGGGAGAAAGTTTTGTTGCTACTTCCAACCGGAAGCAATAAACTTTGCATCGGATGGCAAGGGCCGTTTACCGTCCTTAAAAAGATCTCACGTACCAATTACAAGATCTCCATCAAAGGAAAGGAGAAGGTCTTCCACGTAAATCTGCTTAATAAATATTTGGAAAGACCGGTGCCATCCTCCGAGCATCTCCTGGCCGTCGCCATAGCAACGGAAGACGAGGAAGATGATGATGGTTGCATGGAGTATCCATTGCAACCCACAGAATCCTTTAAAGATGTCAAGTTTGGCGACGATCTCTCACCAGAACAACAAACAGAAACCAGGGCTCTACTAAAACAGTACAGTGCAGTCTTAACGGATGTACCTGGTTGAACAAATCTCATCGAATTTGATATGAAACTAACAAACGAGACCCATGTTCGAACCAGAGTTTACCCCATACCGTACGCTAAAGCTGATGTACTTCGCGGAGAAATAGACAAGCTGCGTCAAGCAGGAATTATCAGTGAGTCTACATCTCCTTACAGTTCCAGTGTAGTGCTGTTGCAGAAGCCCAATAAGGAAGTTCGGCTGTGTATAGATTACCGGCTGCTAAACGCTGTAACGGAATTCCAGCCCGAACCTCTCCAAACTGTTTCTGAGTTGTTCACCAAGCTCAGCAAAGCAAAGATTTTCTCCAAGATTGACCTCAGTAAAGGTTATTATCAGATACCAGTCAAGGAGGAAATTAAACCTTTGTTAGCTTTCAGCACTAGTGAAGGACATTACACATTTAATGTGATGCCGTTCGGATTGCATAACGCACCAGGAGTGTTCACCAGGATGATGAGGAAACTTCTAGAACCTTTGCAAAGTCCCCATATCCATAATTTTATGGATGACATATTAATTGCATCGGAAACCTATGAAGAACATATTGCTACGGTTGCTATGCTCCTCAGGAGACTACAGGAAACGGGTCTCACAGCCAGACCTAGCAAATGTCTCATCGGGTTTGAACAGTTAGACTTCCTGGGTCATACTATTTCTCACGGATGCAGTTGGCCTATTAAGAAGAACGTGGAGAAAATAGCTGCAGCCAAAAGACTCCGAACGAAGAAAGACGTACGTTCCTTCCTATCATTATGTGCATACTATCAGAAGTACATCCGGAACTTCAACGGACTGACGGCACCTCTGACTGACCTCACAAAGAAAGGTTGTCCTGATAAGGTCATATGGGATCAAAAGTGCGAACACGCGTATAGCACTTTGAAAGGACAGTTGTCTGCATACCCCATTTTGAGGTTGCCTGACCTCAACAAACCTTTTGTATTACGGGTCGACGCATCAGGTCAGGGCATCGGGTCAACACTGCTTCAAGCCGATGACAGTGACCCAAACATGCTATTTCCAGTTGCCTATGGCAGTCGGAAATTAAATAAAGCTGAACGGAACTACAGCGTAGTCGAAAGAGAATGTCTCGCTCTGATTGACGGTATCAGACGCCATCATGAGTTTCTCTATGGTACATCTTTCACGGTGCAAACAGACCACGCTCCGTTAGCATTTCTGGGTGCAAATAAAGAATTTAACGCAAGGATCATGCGTTGGGCGCTTCTTTTAAGCGTTTATTCTTTCAAAGTGGAATATATTCCGGGAAGACAGAATGTCAGGGCTGATTTCCTGAGTAGAAACTGGTCTACAGAGGAAGAAGAGCAAACTGAAGATACCACTCATCCTAAAATCACCAATCAGGTCACCTCCATTGTCAAAAAATGAAACATGAAAAATGGTTTCATGTCTAAAAGTGGGGACGATTGTGACGTACGTCTAGTTCGACAAGTGAATTTTCCCTGATATGATGGATGATTAAAGGGACTTTTAGCTTTTCATAACATTAGAACCCCTGAACATTTGTTGTAACTTTCGTTTCGCCAGAGCGAACCGTTTCCACCGGGACTCATTTAGTATGCGGCACGAGATCAAAGACACTGAGACGATCCCCGAGCAGAGAAGCTAGTTTCTCGCAGGTATTTAGCATCTCCGCGCGAACTCAACCGCTCGCAAGATGGACCAGAGCGATTAGAAGAAAGACACTGGTGGAGATCTCAGGAAGGACGGGCGGCATGCTATCAAAGACAGTAGTGGTCCCTGAAATGATTTCGCATCCCGGTGTTAAGCACGGAACCGATCGCAGCCAGAGCGAACGGGGAAAGCTGACGCAAGCAGCGAGCGAAGATACGAGAGGCCAGGGGCGGCTTCTCTCTTTGGATTTGGCGGTCAGATCCCCCAAAGTTCATGAGATCAAAAAAGCTGTCAAAGTTTCTCATGTCCCACTCATCTTGCATTCCAGTTGTAGATATACAGATCACATAGAAATACACTTCATCATTCGCTGGCCAGAACTTGATAGAAGCACTAGCGATATTTGAAATCTTGCTAGATTATCCTATGGATTTTCATTTTATTTGCAGTGAATTCTATTTCTGTGCAAAGCGGTAATATATATATTGTGTAAAGTGATCAGTGGTCGAGTTCATTCATTATATTTCATTGGATTTTGTGTTAATTTAAACCTATTAAATTAAACCGTCTCAATAGTTCCAGTTATAAATGTAATGATATACCTGCTATACTATTTCCAAGAAGATAATAGATGTTTAATGCTTAAATTAACTTTTAAAGTCGCGAAGGAATTTATAATTAATAAATTTAGTTAAGTCCTATATTTATAGATGTGTGAGTTAACCACTACAACTCGCGCAGTGTTTATTAAATACATAAAAATATATAATAGTCTTAACGGGAAATTTACCGCGCGCTTAGAAGATTATTTGATTTTTAAAGTATGATTATGTTGTTATGGGTTTTCTATCTTTTTCTCTAGATTGATCACCTTTTGCAATCCCAGCAATAACGAAATCTTTCAGAGTTTCCATACTCGGTTCTTAAACTTCCAGACAGTTTGATGAGACATTTTTTTAAAGTAAATCTTGTGGTGGTCCGGTGCGGCCTAGCTAACATAATTACATGAAAGAAAGCCTACCCAAGATCATTTGATTATTATCATCAAATTAAATTACAATCTGTAAGATAAACTGGAAGATGAACAGTGCCAGTAGCGATAGTTTATATACTGCTCTATTGTGAGAGATTACCGATTTACCTGACTGTGACTGAGCCTAGTTTTTCCTCACTGGATTAAAAAAACTTTACCGGTCAGTTGCTGTCATCACGCAGTGAAGGAATATTGCCATCACCTCATTTTCACCCCTGTGTTGAATTGTGTCAGTGCCATCCCATAGACTCCTTTTATATAATAAAACACAAGAACTCTTAGAACTTCAAGTCCGGCGATAAGCGGGAATATTTGCTCTCAGTGAAACCTCGCATTATCTGGGGCGGGACATAGAAGGACTGGACAGTTGTCACACGTAAAGAGTTTAAGTACTGTGTATATCATGCTATGGATTGTCTGATGCTGAAATCGGTAAGTGTGTGGTGTATATGAGTGTGGATCCTCACAGTGTGCATGAATGACAGGAGATTTATTTTTTTTTGCAAAACCCATTTGTTAACTTGCCTACCGGGTAATACGTTTTCTGTATACCCGGCATTGTTCCTTTAGTGGGATAATTTGTTAACTCTGTTTCATCCCCCCCCCCCCTTTTTTTTCTTTGCTTAGAAAGGGAAGACACCAGTTGGGATAACAGTATTTTTTTGTCTACCACCATAACTAATATTGTAACACCTCTTTCAGAGTAATTAAATTCACTGTTGGGTTACATTTCCTATGCTCCTGATAACTATCTATCTTGAGACTGGGTTTATCTTTGTCTAATACAAGCGGGAAGGGCTTAGTCGATACCAATCTTCTTCACCCCTCCCTACCTTGATATTTGCATTTTTTTCTGTACTTATGATAATTTTATGTAACACTTGATATTGTTTTTTTGTGATTTGATCTTTACGGTAAATAAACATCATAAACTTATATCGGACTGTGTTGGAATACCCAAAAGCCCAAACATTCCCTATTTGTTTAATATAGCTGTATCCACGTCGTCTGAGTGTTTGAAGCAACAAATCGGTGTGAGCGCAGACGTGTGTCTGGAAAACTGGCAAATAATTGTTTGACCAGGAGAGTGGAAGAAAAGATTGAGAGAAGCGATTTCTCGTAAATAAGTCTGTCTTTACTCTCCTCCAGCACTCGGTGGAGCATCATATTTAATCTATACATTTCTATCACTGAGTTTTCATCATCATTCTACACTCTAAACCGGATTACTATTTCTAGACTCTTTTCTCTCAAAATAAATTTACGACAATCACTAGTGTGGAACTAATGACAAGATCACTAGTGTGGAACTAATGACAAGATCACTAGTGTGGAACTAATGACAAGATCACTAGTGTGGAACTAATGACAAGATCACTAGTGTAGGAACTAATGACAAGATCACTAGTGTGGAACTAATGACAAGATCACTAGTGTGGGAACTAATGACAATATCACTAGTGTGGAACTAATGACAAGATCACTAGTGTGGGAACTAATGACAAGATCACTAGTGTGGGAACTAATGACAAGAACCAGACAAGTGCCAGTGGAACAAAAGATGAGAAGAAGATGCTGGAGATGGATAGGACACACATTGATGAAATCTTTTGATAGTCCTTGTTCTGGAATCCCCATGGTAAGAGAGGTAGAGGGAGACCAAGGAGCTCATGGAGAAGAGAACTGGAGACAGACATGAAGGGGATGAAGAAGACACAAGAAAGACCTTGACCTGATGACACAGAACAGAAAGGCTTGGAAAAAGTTTGTTGGAGTCTTTTGCTCCATGGGGAGCTGAAAAGTGAGGACTGGCTATATCCTTTTAGCAATAGGGAGTGACCACAAACTGAAAGGGGGCAGACCTGGAAAGAACTATGCATGCTAACACAAAACAGGCCCAAATGGGGAGAAATCATTGTCTTTAACTTTTAATTCTTTCACTCCGGAGCAACACTGACATTGTTACTCAGTTTCATCACAGTTACCAGAGCAATGCTGACAGCATTGCTTTTAAGTTTGTCAGTAATAAATCTATAAATTCACCCATCTAGTATTGATTCCTGAAATCATCCACGCACTTCCCCTGTTGTGAAACATGTTGAGAACCCAGCACTGCACACTAAGCTTGGGCTTAACCCTTCTAGCTTGGGAGCTGATGTAATGAACCTTTAAATGCAAGCCAAGCTGGAGAAACTGGAGCTCATGACTTCAACTCAACATATTTTGAAAGGCAGAAAACCCACAGGAAAAGCCTAGATCCACAGTATAGATAATGCCAAAAGGAGTCTTTTAACTAGGTTTTGGCTGCAAAAGAGCAAGAAGCTCAGCAGCCCTAGTTAACAACAACAACAGTGATGAGAAGGACATGGAAAGGTCTTGGAGCTGATGGCATGGGACAGGACTTTGTGTGAATCTGTTAAAGGACTGCACTCCTAGAGGAGCAGAAGGGTAATGAATGAATGTATAGCATCCTACCAAAAATGAGACAAGATAAAAACAGCGAGGGAAAAGTATTTTGGTTCCCACAGAAGGACAAAGCAATACAGCATGCTGTAAATGTTGCACATCTCAAGGCACTTATTTACAGCCCTGTTTGGAAGATACTGCACCACGTAGTTCCTGGGGGGGGGGGGTCTCTTATGAGATAAAGAAAGAATAAGGCTACTGCTTCCTCATGCATGTCGGACAAGGCGACTAATATGAGGTTGTGCACGGGGCTGGCAATGTCCTCATGTAAATCAAACTGCGACAGAAACTACTGCTGCAAGAGTATGTGAAGGCTTTGTGCAAGCTTCCTACAAGGAGGCCAGCTGCAGAGGTGGCTCAATGGTCCATTGGGAGCGAAAAGCAAAATGATGATGATGGAAGATTCTACACTCTGATGTTGGAATGACAGAGTAGCAAACAGATTTATGAAGGATGGTCCAAGAAGTGCTGGACAGTGAATTCAGAGATGATAATGATGTTTAGACTATAGTCTCCAGAAACACTGTCAACAGCGCTAGAAAACTCATCATCTGGAGCACACAGGAAATATGAAGAGGATGAAAAAAAAATGTTTGAGGAGTTGGAAACAAGCCATTGTTTGAAGGGCAGTCCATACTAAGCCATAGGCCCTGCTAGGATAGCCTGAACAAAGATTGTAGCTTTGCTTTATGATATTTAGTCACAGATCTGGTTTCTGGTTACACCACACAAGTAAGCAGTGCTGCAGTAAAAATAATACTTGGTTATATAAAAGTTAAAGGCTGAATGGTATTAGTGACAGTTTTGAACATTATTTGTTCTTGTGACTTTGTGAAACTTACTTGAATACTATTTTAATATTAAGATTATATTGCTGCATTGTAGTGTTGCCCTGTGTAGTTCCCAGCGGTTTCTGAAGAGAGAAAGAAACAGTACTAAACTAAAGAGGGTCCATGGTTCGATCCCCAGTTGAGGTGGGATTTTTATACCGCAAACGGCTCTGGTGTCGACCCAGCCTCATGAATTGGGTACCAGAGCAACTCTGAGATGGTTACGGCGGCCGGCGTGATGCTGACCACATCAACCCTAGTGTGCCGATGGTCAAGAAAATATGGGCTTAACACCATATTCCCAATATGCATCAATGGGCATGTAATGGGATCCTTTACCTCCTTTTCTTTACCTTGGGCTACTTTTCTAACGTGATTTGGGTGACATCTGGAAACTGAAAAAGTCCGGTTTCTGAAACACAGCTGTCTCTGACGATTTCGGATACAGAAATACTGGCCTGTACAACAAATGGCTACAAAAACCACTGATGCAAAAGTTTGTGCTTTGGCATAGGCTTCCTGAAGAGGGTGATCTACAATGGTGGCTGCATGATGATCATTGCAGCTGTGATTTCCAAATAAAATATTCAAGTACTATGCGTGTCGTGTGGCAGAGTGGTTAGAACACTTGCTTATGACTGCAAAGTTACCGGATTCGAAACCAGGTAGCATCACACTCCAGTCTGCCCAGCTATAAATGGTGAAAGCAGTGAGGAAGAGAGTTGGTCACCCCCACCTCATAAAGCTGTGACCTAGTACGTCCCAAAGCTGGGACCTAGTATAGTAGTGAAGTCTCTAACACTTCCCTCCCCTAAGGCAGTATGTGCTATGGGACTAGACTACCTTTACCTTTTATATTTAAACACGTGGTTTCATCTCTCAGTTGGATATTTTGATGCTGGTTTCATCTCTCAGTTGGATATTTTGATGCTGGTTTCATCTCTCAGTTGGATATTTTGATGCTGGTTTCATCTCTCAGTTGGATATTTTGATGCTGGTTTCATCTCTCAGTTGGATATTTTGATGCTGGTTTCATCTCTCTCAGATTGGTTTCATCTCTCAGTTGGATATTTTGATGCTGGTTTCATCTCTTGATGCTGGTTTCATCTCTCAGTTGGATATTTTGATGCTGGTTTCATCTCTCAGTTGGATATTTTGATGCTGGTTTCATCTCTCAGTTGGATATTTTGATGCTGGTTTCATCTCTCAGTTGGATATTTTGATGCTGGTTTCATCTCTCAGTTGGATATTTTGATGCTGGTTTCAGTTGGATATTTTGATGCTGGTTTCATCTCTCAGTTGGATATTTTGATGCTGGTTTCATCTCTCAGTTGGATATTTTGATGCTGGTTTCATCTCTCAGTTGGATATTTTGATGCTGGTTTCATCTCTCAGTTGGATATTTTGATGCTGGTTTCATCTCTCAGTTGGATATTTTGATGCTGGTTTCAGTTATGGACAAAATGACTGAACTAATAAATGAGAGCTGTGGTTGTAGCCATTCATTTGATTACAGGTTCTGACGAATTTAGTCACTGATGTTCTTGCTGGATTTGCTGAAAAAAAGGAAATGGAGCTAAAAATGAAAATCGACGAAGTGGTCACCGACCTAAACTTCAAATTTCAGAAAACAGCCATACCTCGACCAGCAGAACTGGGTAAAATTTTGGTGACACTTTTTGTTCTCTGTTATTTACTTAAATGTCAGTCTGTTTATCTGTGTCATATTATTTATTTATGTCCAACTTGTATCAGTTCAGCCTGTTTTTGCGTATATACATATCTCAACACCCTTTAGCTCCGCAAGGAGCATAGGCCTTCAACAAACACATGCCAAGTCCTCCTGTCCTGTGCCATCCGCTCAAGTTCTTTCTATGTTTTACTCATCATTTTCACCTCTGTTTCCAGTTCTCTTCTCCATGTGTTTTTTTGGTCAACCTCTGCCTCTCTTACCCTGAGGACTCCAGAACAAGGACTGCCTTGTAATGCTATCAACAGGTTTCCTCAATGTGTGTCCTATCCATCGCCATTGTCTTCGTCTCATCTCTTATTCCACTGGCACTTGTCTAGTTCTTGTCATCAGTTCTACATTGGTAACCTTGTCATACCATTTCAAGCCTTCTATTCTATTCAAGCACCTGTTTATGAAAGTCAGTAGCTTTTTTGGTTGTTCTTCTCTGTTTCAGAGCCATACAGTAGTGCATGTATATGTGTGTATGTATAATGTACACTATTGTGTTTCAATTAATGGTGGTGGAGAAAGATATTCCTTGCAACCTGTCATGCCTTAAAATTTGGATAAATCGTGTCTATAATTTTAGGTGCCCCAAGTGGTTCCCAGGTTTCTCTGAGGAGACAATGAAAGATTAGGACTACTGTACTCAGGCATGTATACAAGGCAACTAATATGAGATGTCGCTTGTAGCTGACAACCTCATCAAGTCAAACAAATTGCCATGGAAACCGCTGCTGCAAGAGCATGTAATTGCTTGATGCAGGCTTCCTACTGGATCAGCTGCAATGGTGGGGACCATGCTCCTTAGGAAGTGCAAAGGACAATAATGATGATAATTTTAGGTGGCCTGTATTCGCTTATGGCATTTTTCCTCTTGTATGTAGCGTACGTAAAAATTTATAATTGTGTATGTGTTATTTTTCATAATGTGAAGTTTTCTTCATAATTTTTTTGTTCACTTATTTTCTTTTTAGTTTTAAAAAATGGGGAGGAAAAGGGATTATTGTTACATTTAAAGAAAGCAATGGCAAACTACTGAATGAAAAAAATTGCCTAGAAAAATCACAAACAGCCAATAAAAGCTGGGGTTGATTGCCACGTCCTGTAAAGGATAAGCAACTAACTTTTTAAAGAAAAATAAGCTGTGGGTTCACATTTAATTTCATACTTTCGATACATAACTTCAACTAAGAAAAATACTCTTTTCTTTTTAATATCTTATTTACTACCATTGCTCTGTTTAAACACCCCCCCCCCCCACCCATTTCATTTACTGACAATGAGTTGCTGATTTCTGCTACCAATGCGTTGAAATATTATGCTGAAAATATGTATACTCCTGCTCCAAATGGTTCACATGAGTCTTCATAGAGACAATAAAATAAAATGATCTTTGTCCCAACCAGTCCTGTCTTGGAGGCAAACAAATTAAACTTAGGCACAGGATTGGCAACCCCATTATACACAACACAGAAACCACCACCACCCTCACAAGCCCTCGGGCTCAGATTCCCCACTGCAGTGGTGGTCCTAACGGAAAGAAAAAGGGAAGGATGGATATACGCTTAAATTTATATTTTTAATATGTAGGAAGATCGGCTACCACGACAAGTATGGGAAACTAAGAGCCAGGGATCCAGACCTCCAGGACAACCCAGAGTCTGCTTGGAGAACAACATTAGACAATCTCTGAATGATCGAGGACTAGAATGGAACTAGGCCAAGAGGAAGACAGCTGATAAGATAGTCTGGTGCTCTCTCTTCCAAACCTCTACACCTCACGGTAGAAGAGGAATGACTAAGTAAGTAAGTAATTATATGTAGGCCCATGTTGAAGGCCTATGCTCCTTGGGGAGCTAACAGGTGATAATGATGACTATATTGTGCAGTTTTCAGGTTTATCTAGTCTCAACATATGTTCTACAGTTATGGGTAACTTGCATGTTTGTAAATATTTAAATATTGGCACACTCTGTTTTTCACACCAATGGACAGTTTATAGTGCTATGCACTGAATCCTTAAAGCTTGAAGATTGTTTATTGAAAACAGATCTTCCCTCTCTGGGTCTGTGACATTCTCCCATTGTTTTTAAATTTCTTGTTACAGCTGACTTACTCTGCCTTATTTTAGAATGTTGACTATTTATGGGGACTGTTATAGTTAGTCAGTCAATCCACACCCTTTAGCTCCCCAAGCAGCAAATACATGCCACTTCCTCCTGCTGCACACCATCAGCTCAAGCTTTTTCCATATCTTCCTCATCATTTTCATTTCTGTCTCCAGTTCTCTTCTCCGTGTGTTTTTCTTTTTGGTCACCCTCTGCCCTGTCTTATCCTGAGGATTCCAGAACAAGGAGTGCCTTGTAATGCTCTCAACAGGTTTTCTTAGTCTGTGTCCTGTCCATCGCCATCATCTTGTCATCTCTTGTGACAGTTTCTCATTATTTGTCAATTTCTAGTTAACTCTTTGACTCCGGAACAATGGTCTAACCGTTGGTCAGTTTTGATGCCTGTGCTGAAACAACCTTTGTTTTTAGTTTATCAAAATTAAACTCCCAAAATTCACCCATTTAATTCAATCTATGTTTTAAATGCACAAGCTGACTTCCATTACCATTTAAACAACCTATTTGAGTGTAGTTAATTAGTTTGTGTATGTGTTATTTTTACAATTTGTGAGACAATTCAAGTATTTGCAGTTTTCTTTGTTATTGCTACAAAAAATTTACAAGATTTTACATATTCAAATTCTAAGCCCCCGAAGTGAGTAACTGTGTCAATCTTACTTAGAAACATTGATGATTGTTTACTAGTCACAATTGATGGGATCAGTGCAGAAATGTTAGACATTAGATTTACTGTAGCTGCTTCAGACCTTGGTCAGTTACTTTTGGGGTCTCTGAACTTGATTAGCATTTTAAAGACAGCTATCGTTTCCATGTTTTTTTTAAATATCTGTATTAAAATATCACTAAGCAGCATGTTAGCAACCTCATCATGTAAAACATATTGCATCAGAAACTAATACTGCAGGAGCACAAGGTACTTGGAAACAAGCGTTCTGCTTCTGCCATGGTGGTTCCATGATCCATAAGGATAAAAGGGGGAACACTGATTCATCATCCAGCATGTTTACAGCATTCATGAAGAAAGAAATCAAAAGTTTTCCCCCATATTTTTTCAGGTCCACCTCCAAGATACAAGTCCCACAATCTAAGTCCTCCTCCTCATGCAAGCACATCAGGAAATCGGACTTTAGTTAAAGGAAAGGGAAGCACACAGTCTGCTCCTATACGTGCATCTGTTGCTAATAGATAAAATAACAGTGGATATTTATGATAGATGGCTGTTGTGTATACATTGGCACTGTTTGAATTAGTCTGAATCAAAACAGCAAGGTTCGAAAGAAATTGTGAACTGAATTATGTCAAGACTGTATTCATTTTGATAATACATTTATTTATGCACTGTATATACAAAGCTTTAAAAAATCAATAAAATATCAGTTACTACTAAGGCAAATAAGATTTATAAAAGCAGTAATAATAATCATCAACAGAGGTGAGCAGAACATCACAACAAAGTCCTGCCCCGTAGGAATATTTACATTTACTTGTAAAGATGAGTACAGATAGCAAAAAAATAGCAGAGTTTGAGTGCACACATTATTGTTCCTTTAAAAAAAAATCATTATGTTATTTCATGATGATGGGAAACATAGCATACTGCAAGTAAGATAATAACAGTAATTGAATTTATCATCTAATTTTTATAAAGGTATATATGTGTGTGTGTATGTGTAAATGGGGGGTGATTAAATAGTGACTGCCTATTCTTAAATTTTTATTTCCTCACTCCTATTCAATTTATATGAAGCAAACATCGAAATAAAAAGAATTAACTGCCATTTCCTTATTATAAAATACCACGCCACATTAACATTAGGTCAAGTTCAATGTGAGATCTGGTCTTTTCAGTGCATAATTTCATAGAGGGCAGCGCTTTATTGGCTATTTTTTTATTTGATTTTGTTTCTGGAAATAATAAAAAAAAAAACCTATTGATCACATGGCAGTTACTGTTTCTTGTTGAGACATTTAGTTCATGTATATCCAATGGGCACAAGTGAGGATTTCTGGCTTCCTAGCCTCGGTGGTCCATGGTTCGATCCCTAGTTGAGGTGGAATTTTTTAAGACCACAAATGGCTTCAGGGTCAACCCAGCCTAATGAATTGGGTACCAGAGCAACTCTGGGAAGGGTAAAGGCGGCCGGCATGATGCTGACCACATCACCCCTTGTGTGCCGTATGGTGAAGAAAATATGCGCCCTAACACCATATTCCCAATATGCCTCAATGGACATGTAATGAGATCCTTTACCTTACAAGTGAGGATGTACAAATTTGAAAATAGGAAGTGGCTATTCCAACACATGTCGATATAATAAAAACATGAAATAAATCTCTCCACACACCCCCCTCGCCCACAAGTGATTTCCTACTTTGTGAACATCCTGTTGAATCTGAGGTTATGATAAGATCTGAACTTTTAGACTGTTATTGTTATAGACTTCACATATGTACTGATTTACATTTTATAGAGAGAGAGAGAGAGAGAGAGAGAGAGACCAAAGAACACATGGAGAAGAGAAATGAAGACAAGACATAAAGGGGGTGAAGAAGACATGAAAGAGCTTGAGCTGATGGCACAGGACAGGAAAACTTGGCTTAAGTTTGATGAAGGCCAATGCTCCTGTAAGAGCTAAAAGGTGATGCTGATGAAACCATGAAAGGCAAAAAAATGTGGCAATAAATCTTCACATGTTTTTAGAGCTTGACTTTTAAAACAGGGATTCTTAACCTATGGTCCATTGACCCCTTCCCCCATGAATAAATTCTGGGGGGGGGGGGGGGGGGCCTGTGTACATAACCTAAGATGTAAAATTTTAATTTATACTTTTATGTACATTTTTTCCAAAAAGGGGTCCATAGCCTTGATTGGACAAGTAGAGGGGCCCATAGCCTTCATCGGACAACCAGAGGGGCCCATAGCCTTTATTGGACAAGCAAAGGGGTCCATTGCACACACAAAAAGGCTAAGAAACCCTGCTTTAAAATGAAAATTTATTTAAGTATGCTTAAATTAACTTGTAATATAATTGCCCAGCATTTAATAGTCAAGAACCAGACAAGTACCAGAGGAACAGGAGAAAAAGAGAAGACAATGGAGATAGATATGACACACATGGAGAAAACCTGCTGATAGCATTGCCTAACAGTCCTTCTGGAATCCGCAGGGTAAGAGAGATAGAGGAAGACTAAAAAACACGTTGAGAAGAGAATGAAGCAGGCATGAAAGGGATAAAGAAGACCTAGGAAAGATCTTGAGCGGATGGCACCGGCCAGGAGAGGACCTGGCACAAATTTGTTGTAAGCTTATATTCCTTAGAGAGCTTTCATAAATTAAAATAAATACATCAATTTTGTAGCAGGACAGTATGCAATTTCTTTGTTTTCCTTGAAAAATGTAGCAAAGATTAAGAAATATCAGTACTCATCTATTTGAAGTGTTTTGTTGACTTACACAACTGCATCTTTCAAATTTTTTGGTCCCTGGTGTTTTATGTCAATTCTGTTGCTGACAATGTTCCCTCTAATTTTTAACGAACGAAGGAACAAAATCTTTATTTCATGAGGGTAAAGAAATAGGCATTATTGTCTTTTTACATTTCTGCCCTGTAGTAACACATTTCTAAATAGCCTGTGTACCCAAAAATTTCAATTTGTGCAGTTTTTTTCCCCACTGACTAAATTGAGCAATTGCTGTCTCCAAACATAACTCAAAAAAGTCGTGAGTGGTAATAATAACGCACAAAGCGAAGTTGGGCCTCTCACTGCCAATCTCATGTGATCAATTCTGCATTGTCACTGGATGACCAACGTTCATTTTATTATTATAATTTTTTTTTTTAATTTAAATTTTTTGTGCGCAGTTCAATTTCCTATGTGTGGTGATTTCATAACATATGTGCACATGCTTATGCGCCCAGCTTAGAGGGAAAATGTCACTGGATCTTTTCCATGCTTTAATGCTAGAAATGTTGTTTTTATATACTCTCTTTGTTGTCCTCTCTCTCTCTCTTTCATTCCATTCATTTTTATTCATTGTCAGGGTGTTTTTTACCTTGCTCTTCTCCAAACATGCTCAGTGAAAGTGCTCAGCCTCTTTCTTGATCAATGCAATGGTTTTAAGTCAGGGCTGCAGAGTTGGAATTGTGGAATCGGAAGTATTTAGTGGAGTCAGGGTTGGTAAAAAATGTCTGGACTCCAACTACGAATATTATGCCATATGACTAGTAAAAAAAACTGTAGTTGGAGTAAAATTTCAGGAGTCAAGAGTCTGATAATTATTTTGGCCGACTCCACAACCTTGACTTTTATCTTCACATAGGCTTATTTTAGCACACTGTCATTATACTTTGGCTGTCCATAGGATTGTTAGATTTATTTAGCAAAATCACATCTGACCTATCCAGTATTCTTATATGTTTAACAACTATAAAAAAAAATTCACTTCTGTATGATAGTAATGTTCTTTTTTTGTTATTATAATCGATATTACATAATTCTGATAGAATTACCCTAATTTATAAATGTGAGCTGGATATGCTAGCCAAAAAGCTGCAACCTTCTGTTTGAAATAGCCAAAGTAAACAGAAAAAGATAATACATCTTACTATGACGAGAACTGCTTACAAGATCTCTGCCAGTAACACGTGAGTGAAAACAGAAAAGAAAGACTGCGAGAGGTGTGTAAAATACACACAAAAAATGAAAATGATATGAAGCAGCTGATGTCGCCGTCATTCTGGTGAACTGGAAATTAAAATGGAAACAAAATGGGGGGGGGGGGGAATGAAGAAGAAAAACGAAGTTTAAAAAAAAATAAATGAAAATGATACGAAGCAGCTGATATTGCAATCACTGATGAACTGCAGAGGATAAAATAGCCACTGAAACATATGAAATGGTATGTGTGAACACAATATACAACTAAACACAAAAGAAAAGGAAAAAAAGGGGGATGAGGAGAAAAACGAAATTAAAAAAACAAAAAAGAGAGAGACTGAGAGAGAAAGAAGCAGGAGGAACGGCTATTGGGAAGGTTGGTGACCAGCAAAGAAACAAAAGGGTAATAGAAATCAAGAAATATCACGTGACTCAAACGTCCCTCCCTATTTTTACTTCTTCACTCATCCAATTAATTTATATGAAAAAGGGTAAAGAAAAAAGGATCCTGTTACATGCCCATTGAGGCATATTGGGAATATGGTGTTAGGCCCATATTTTCTTGACCATCGGCACACTAGGGGTGATGTGGTCAGCCTCACGCCGGCTGCCTTAACCTTCCCAGAGTTGCTGTGGTACCCAATTCATGAGCTGGGTCAACTTATATGAAACAAACATCAAAATAAATCAGAATTAATCGTTAATTTATCACTTAAAATGCCATGTCACATTAACATTACATGTCAACATGAGATCCAGCCTGTTCAACACATTTCTGAAGTCGTCTGGGTATGTCATTTATACTCGCTGCTAACATTCCTGGAGGTACATTTGACAGTACCTGCCGTACCCTGTTCTCGAGTTCATCAACATTCCTCGGATTTGTCTTGTAAACTTCCTCCTTTGCCCATCCCCACAGGAAGAAATCACATGGAGTTAAATCAGGGCTGCGAGGTGGCCATTCTATCACACCACGACGCCCTATCCATCTGCTTGAGAAATTTTCATGTAGCCATGTCTGCACAATGTTGGCGTAATGAGCAGGAGCTCCATCCTGCATGAAATGAAGCTCATAGATGTTGTCCCATTCTGAAATTGCAGGCCAGACATCGTCATTCAGCATTGCGAGGTATCTTTCTGCATTCATTGGTTCACGAGTAATGAATGGGCCAACGACTGTCGTGGCTGTTATTCCACACCACACTGTGATGTTCGGTTGACCTTGTGCTATTTCAGCCGTTTCCTTTCGATCATGCTTTGCCCAGTAATGTGAATTGTGTCGGCTGACAAAGCCACCAACATGAAAAACAGCTTCATCACTCCACAAAATGTTCTGGAGCAATTCTGGCCAATCATTCAGCCATCCCAACATAATTTCGGCATATTCTAGTCTTCTGTCACAATCTTCATCGAAAATCTGTTGAACGTAATCGGGTTTCCATGGATCAAACAACAGGTCTTGCTGGAGAATCTTCTGCACTGTTTGATATGTTACATCAGATTCTCTAGAAGCAGCTCGAAGTGATTTTGATGGGCTTGGTTTGACAATTTCTTTAAGAACTTCAGTTTTTTCATTTGATGAGGTGGATGGTCGTCCAGATCTTTTTCTGTCTACCACTGAGCCTGACGTCAACAGCTTTTGGTGACAGTTCTTTATTGTTTTTGCATCAACCTGTGCATGCTGCCCTTTCTGCCTCCTCCACCAGCGCTGTACTGCTATTACTGATCCCCAGACCTCATAGCGGGCAGCAATCTTTGCTCTCTCTTGTAACGTCAGTTTAGTGGCCATGTTAGATTTAATTTTATTTTGTTTCTGGAATAAATCTCTGAAGAACCGAGGACTAGAATGGAACCAGGCCAGGAGGAAGACAGCCGATAGGATAGTATGGCGCTTTCTCTTCCAAACCTCTACACCTCACGGTAGAAGAGGAACAACTAAGTAAGCAAGTAAGTTCTTTCTGGAAATAAAAAATAAAACTTATTAGTCAAATGGCAGTTACTGCTCCATGTTGTCACATGTATTTCATTTATATCCGGTAGATTCAAGTGAAGATATAAAAATTTAAAAATAGGGAGTGGCTTTTCAATCGCCCTGTAAATAATAATACACACACATAGAAGGTCATCTCACACAAAGGAGTGTTTGGGCATTAAAGTTTGAAGCAGGGGTTGTATTATGTTTTAAAAACAGTTCTGAGCTGTTAAGGAAGATTATGACCTTCCTAACAGGCCTTCCTAAGCATGCATTTATTGCAGTTCATATTACGACCTGGTCATTTGAAGCATAATTCTATACAATTATCAAAAAAAAAAAAACTAACCTCCTGGCAGTTTCAAAAGCATCTGTGAGCTTGTAGTGAGAACAAGTACGAGTAATATTCTTTATTAGACATTATTTATTTAAAAAAGAAAGAGTGAGAAAGAAGTCTTGTTTGGGATAGGCTAGTTGCTGAATACTGTGAAGTGTAGCAAAGACATCAAGTAAATGCCTTACAGCTCTTCTGGATGTCATCAGTTAAATAGTCAGTGCCTTTTGGCTGGCAGGAATTTTTTTTTTAATACCTTAGAGTTCAGAATGTTAAAAATACCATGGACAACTAAAAAGAGTAATGATGATATCCTGCAGGAGACAAAGTTAGAAGGAAGAAGAAAGCTGGAATATATTTTCTTGATAACATGAAATATTGATGGAAAATAGAAAGAGGACAGCAAAGATGAAATATTGATGGAAAATGAGATAAAGGACGGCAAAGAGAGAAGATACTGGACAGTTTGATTTTCATGGCACCACCAAGTACGGTTGTTCATTGTCTACAGAGAATATATCATCAGATATGTTTGTATCGTATTTATTTTCTTATTCTTTCTCATACTCACTATGCTATCTACATCTGGGTTATTCAATGTCTCTTCTATCCTTAGGGGATAATTGATAATTATCCAGTTTTCTCAGTATGTGACAATTTCACTTAAGCCATAACATGTGAAATATTTTTTTTTTCTGGTTAAGGTAGTTCCATAATGGCTTCTGAACATAAGTTCTCGGTATCTGATTTCACTTAAATCAAAACCTGTACAATTTTTTTTTTGTCTCGCTGATGTGTTTCGTGTTCCATAATGGCTTCCGAACATTATGTTCTCGGTATCTGATTTCACTTAAATCAAAACCTGTACAATTTTTTTTTGTCTCGCTGATGTGTTTCGTGTTCCATAATGGCTTCCGAACATTAAGTTCTCGGTATCTGATTTCACTTAAATCAAAACCTGTACAATTTTTTTTTGTCTCGCTGATGTGTTTCGTGTTCCATAATGGCTTTCGAACATTATGTTCTCGGTATCTGATTTCACTTAAATCAAAACCTGTACAATTTTTTTTTGTCTCGCTGATGTGTTTCGTGTTCCATAATGGTTTCCGAACATTATGTTCTCGGTATCTGATTTCACTTAAATCAAAACCTGTACAATTTTTTTTTGTCTCGCTGATGTGTTTCGTGTTCCATAATGGCTTCCGAACATTATGTTCTCGGTATCTGATTTCACTTAAATCAAAACCTGTACAATTTTTTTTTGTCTCGCTGATGTGTTTCATGTTCCATAATGGCTTCCGAACATTAAGTTCTCGGTATCTGATTTCACTTAAATCAAAACCTGTACAATTTTTTTTTGTCTCGCTGATGTGTTTCGTGTTCCATAATGGCTTCCGAACATTATGTTCTCGGTATCTGATTTCACTTAAATCAAAACCTGTACAATTTTTTTTTGTCTCGCTGATGTGTTTCATGTCCATAATGGCTTCCGAACATAAGTTCTCGGTATCTGATTTCACTTAAATCAAAACCTGTACAATTTTTTTTTGGTCTCGCTGATGTGTTTCGTGTTCCATAATGGCTTCCGAACATTAAGTTCTCGGTATCTGATTTCACTTAAATCAAAACCTGTACAATTTTTTTTTGTCTCGCTGATGTGTTTCGTGTTCCATAATGGCTTCCGAACATTATGTTCTCGGTATCTGATTTCACTTAAATCAAAACCTGTACAATTTTTTTTGGTCTCGCTGATGTGTTTCGTGTTCCATAATGGCTTCCGAACATTAAGTTCTCGGTATCTGATTTCACTTAAATCAAAACCTGTACAATTTTTTTTTTGGTCTCGCTGATGTGTTTCGTGTTCCATAATGGCTTCCGAACATAAGTTCTCGGTATCTGATTTCACTTAAATCAAAACCTGTACAATTTTTTTTTGGGCCTCGCTGATGTGTTTCGTGTTCCATAATGGCTTCTGAACATAAGTTCTTGGTATCTGATTTCACTTAAATCAAAACCTGTACAATTTTTTTTGGGCCTCGCTTATGTGTTTCGTGTTCCATAATGGCTTCTGAACATAAGTTCTCGGTATCTGATTTCACTTAAATCAAAACCTGTACAATTTTTTTTTGGTCTCCCTGATGTGTTTCGTGTTCCATAATGGCTTCTGAACATAAGTTCTCGGTATCTGATTTCACTTAAATCAAAACCTGTACAATTTTTTTTTTGGTCTCGCTGATGTGTTTCGTGTTCCATAATGGCTTCCGAACATAAGTTCTCGGTATCTGATTTCACTTAAATCAAAACCTGTACAATTTTTTTTGGGCCTTGCTGATGTGTTTCGTGTTCCATAATGGCTTCTGAACATAAGTTCTTGGTATCTGATTTCACTTAAATCAAAACCTGTACAATTTTTGTTGGGCCTCGCTGATGTGTTTCGTGTTCCATAATGGCTTCTGAACATAAGTTCTCGGTATCTGATTTCACTTAAATCAAAACCTGTACAATTTTTTTTGGTCTCCCTGATGTGTTTCGTGTTCCATAATGGCTTCTGAACATAAGTTCTCGGTATCTGATTTCACTTAAATCAAAACCTGTACAATTTTTTTTTGGTCTCCCTGATGTGTTTCGTGTTCCATAATGGCTTCCGAACATTTCTTTTTTCAGTGATTATCCACTTAAGTCATAACCTGTGAAATATTATTTTTTCTGGGTAAGGTTTTTCATTCAGTGTCCAACTGGTACAGCCGTTTCCCTCATGGAAAATTACCAGGTTCCATGTTCGAAACCTTGTGGAGTCACGCTCAAGTCTACCAAGCTGTACACGACTCTGCTCTTGAGTTAGGGAAGGCGAAAGCTATGAGGAAGGGAACCAGACACCCAACCTCATAATGCTTAACCTAGTATAGTGAAGCCTCTAACACTTCACTCCTCTATGGCAGTATCTGCTATGAGATGACCTGTACCTACTTTATGATGGCTTCTGAACATAATTTTAGTTTTTTGAAAAGAAGACCAGATGGCACAGGACAGGAATGTTTGGTATAAAAATGTGTCATTGCCCCTGCTCCAAACGAGTTTGGAGAAAAGATAAAAACAAAACAAAGTTGAAATGTTAGAAAGTAATAAGAAGCGCTTACATTCTATGTATGCTAGTCTCAACAACATCTGGAAGTCTTCCCAGTACAGCACAAACACCAAATTAAGATTATGTGAGAGCTGTGTGCTTTCTGTGCTTTTCTGTGGTGTGGGGTGCTGGAGAGTGGCAGAGAGGGAGATGCCGAGGCTGTCCTCTTTCTGCACAGTGTGCCTAGGGGGAGTTCACCAAGTCTTTTGGCCGGGTGCCATCACCAACCAGGAACTACTTATTCGGAGTAACCAAGAGGACATGCGCATCATCATTGCTGGCTAATGCTGGGATTGGGTTGGCCACGTCCTCAGAGGGGACCCTGATGCCATTACGGGAACAGCTGTGCTATGGACCCCCGGGGGAGGGCAAAAGAGAGGCCGACCAAAGACGGCTTGGAGGCTGAGATGCATGGGGTGAGCCAGAGTTGGGGCACTGTGCGAGGGGTGGCCGCCGACCGAACAGAGTGGAAGCAATTTGTTGCTGCCCTACAAGGCGCCACCAGGTGTGATGGCCACTGACTGCTTTGACAGTCTGTGGCTAAAGATCAAAAAAGAAGACTGGAGAAGAAGTGTCATTCATCATTTGGAAGGTATGCTAATCGTTTTCCATTGTACTCCTTATGGAACATGGGGCCACCTCAGCAGTTGGACCCCTTGCAGGAAGCACTGCTCTTGCAATGGTGGGTTTCTGTGGCTATTTGTTTAACATGACGGGGTTGCCAGTCCCATGCACCAGGTATGCTAATGAAGAATTATAAAGACATCTTAAAATATCAGTATTTCACTGTCATCATCTTTTTGCTCCTTATGGAGTATGAAGCCACCACTCCCAATGGCCTCCATAAGGAAGCCTATGTCAAAGGAAAAAAAAATTAATTAATGCAGCAGTGATTTGTGCAGCAATCTGTTTTTCACGATGATGTGAATCCCCCACACAACTTCATAAACGTCAACTACTACATACCTGAGGAAGCAGTAGTTCTATTCTTTATTTGTCTCCTCGGAGAACCCTGGGAACTAGATGGGACTGATTATTTCTTCTTTAATCCTTAGCCGTCGACTGTCAAAGCAGTCAGTGGCCATCACGCCTAGTGGCGTCTTGCAGGCAGCAACAAACTACTTACACTTTGCTCAGTCAGCGGCCATCCTTTGTGCAGTACCCCAGCTCTGACTCATTCCCCACATCCCGGACTCCACATCTCTCCGCCAAGTTGTTTTTGGTCAGCCTCTCTTTCACCCTCCCTCACGGGTCCACAGCACAGCTGCTCCCGCGATGGCATCAGGGTCCCCTCCGAGGACATAGCCTACCCAACCCCAGCGTCTTCCAGCCATGATGGTGTGCATGTCCTCTTGGTTGTGCAGAGTAAGCAGTTCTTAGTTGGTGTCATTATTTGTGCCAGCGTGAATGACAAGAAACTTTTAATTCAGCACAAGCTGTGACAGTGTTGGTGATAGGAAATAATGAACCATTGATAACTATGGTGGTGTTCATAGTGAGAAATTGTGATAAACTCATACAAAATATAATCACTATAATGATTATTTACCCTTGTAACTACGGTGTTCTTAACAGTGAGAAACTGTCATAAGCTCATACAAACTATAATCACCATCATGATCATTTACCCCTGTTAACTATGATGGTGTTTACACTGAGAAACTGTCATAAGCTCATACAAACTATAATCACCATCACAATCATTTACCCCTGTTAACTATGATGGTGTTTACACTGAGAAACTGTCATAAGCTCATACAAACTATAATCACCATCACAATCATTTACCCCTGTTAACTATGATGGTGTTTACACTGAGAAACTGTCATAAGCTCATACAAAATATAATCACCATCACAATCATTTACCCCTGTTAACTATGATGGTGTTTACACTGAGAAACTGTCATAAGCACATACAAAATATAATCACCATCACAATCATTTACCCCTGTTAACTATGATGGTGTTTACACTGAGAAACTGTCATAAGCTCATACAAAATATAATCACCATCACAATCATTTACCCCTGTTAACTATGATGGTGTTTACACTGAGAAACTGTCATAAGCTCATACAAACTATAATCACCATCACAATCATTTACCCCTGTTAACTATGATGGTGTTTACACTGAGAAACTGTCATAAGCTCATACAAAATATAATCACCATCATGCTCATTTTCCTTTTTTGCTCCCTCAGGAGCATGGAGCCACCACTACAGCTGCCCCCCCCCCCCTCCCCCGCACAGGAAGCTTGCACCAAAGCATTCATTTTTCATGTGCTCTTACAGCTGTATCTTCTGTAGCCATTTCTTTTACATGATGAGGCTGTTCATCCCAAACACAACCTCACATTAGTCATCTCTTATAGCATGCATGAGGCTGTTCATCCCAAACACAACCTCATATTAGTCATCTCTTATAGCATGCATGAGGCTGTTCATCCCAAACACAACCTCATATAAGTCATCTCTTATAGCATGCATGAGGCTGTTCATCCCAAACACAACCTCATATAAGTCATCTCTTATAGCATGCATGAGGCTGTTCATCCCAAACACAACCTCATATAAGTCATCTCTTATAGCATGCATGAGGCTGTTCATCCCAAACACAACCTCACATTAGTCATCTCTTATAGCATGCATGAGGCTGTTCATCCCAAACACAACCTCACATTAGTCATCTCTTATAGCATGCATGAGGCTGTTCATCCCAAACACAACCTCATATTAGTCATCTCTTATAGCATGCATGAGGCTGTTCATCCCAAACACAACCTCATATAAGTCATCTCTTATAGCATGCATGAGGCTGTTCATCCCAAACACAACCTCATATAAGTCATCTCTTATAGCATGCATGAGGCTGTTCATCCCAAACACAACCTCATATAAGTCATCTCTTATAGCATGCATGAGGCTGTTCATCCCAAACACAACCTCATATAAGTCATCTCTTATAGCATGCATGAGGATGTTCATCCCAAACACAACCTCATATAAGTCATCTCTTATAGCATGCATGAGGCTGTTCATCCCAAACACAACCTCACATTAGTCATCTCTTATAGCATGCATGAGGCTGTTCATCCCAAACACAACCTCATATTAGTCATCTCTTATAGAATGCATGAGGCTGTTCATCCCAAACACAACCTCACATTAGTCATCTCTTATAGTATGCATGAGGCTGTTCATCCCAAACACAACCTCATATTAGTCATCTCTTATAGCATGCATGAGGCTGTTCATCCCAAACACAACCTCATATTAGTCATCTCTTATAGCATGCATGAGGATGCAGTAGTCCTGTTCTTCCTTTGTCTTCTCAGAGACCCACAGAAACTATATGGGGCAAAATATAATAGAGGTAAGAAATTATTACAAAACTCTCACTGACGGTAACAGTATTAACTTGCTGTTCCACTGTAACAATGACATACATGTCCGTATCCTTGAATCAGAACACCCAAACACCGAAATATTCCAAAAATCTAACGTTTTCTGGCCGACTTTCAAACACATGTTGGGCGACTCCTGGGCTATTTTTTGTGACTTTTAGGGCAACATCCTGAAACCAAAGAAATCCGATTTCCAAAATATGTCTATCCTCGAGCATTTTAAATTCACGGATACGGATGTGTACTACTATTTTGTCTCATACTCTCAAACTGTAGTAATATTCTGCTTGTCCTTTTGCTTCTGGTGGAGCAAAGAGCTAACGTTGCAGTTGGGGTTTGGTAGCAATTTGTAAACCTTCATGTACCATAAATGTTACTGTAAATAAGAAAATACAATAAACTCTTATATATCATAGAGCCGTGGTAGCGCAGTGGTTAGTGCACTGACTTCCTAGCTCGGTGGTCCATGATTCGATCCCCAGTTGAGGCGGGATTTTTTAGACGGCAAACGGCTCCGGGGTCGACCCAGCCTCATAAATTGGGTACTACAGCAACTCTGGGAAGGTTAAGGAGGCCGGCGTGATGCTGACCATATCACTTATTACAAATAAGGGAGGGAAACCTGTCACCATAGTGTGCCGATGGTCAAGAAAATATGGGCCTAACACCATATTCCCAATATGCCTCAATGGGTGTGTAACGGGATCCTTTACCTTTACCTCCATTATATATCATATCACTATTAGTAGTAAGAATTTTATTAAGAAACCTTGTTATATGCTACAACATTACAGTTAAGAAATTAGCAAAGATTAGCAAGTTTTGATGACATATTTGTAAATGAAATGTGTGAAAAATGTAAAAAAAAAAAAAAAAAAGAAACATCATAATATGACAGCAGTGTCTTGTTAAAGTGCCCCAAATATTTCCCCTGGGGTCTCTGATGAGACCAAGAAAGAAAAAGATTACTACACCCTCAGGCATGTTATACAAGGCTACTAAAATGAGGTTGTGCATAGGGCTGGTTAGAATAGTCCCAACTAAGATGGTTTGGCCATGTCTGCAGAATGGGAGAAGATCAGCTACCAAGACAAGCATGGGGAACTAAGAGCCAGGGATCCAGACCTACAGGATGACCCAGGGTCCGCTGGGAGGACAACATTAGACAGTCTTTGAAGGACCGAAGACTAGAATGGAACCAGGCCAGGAGGAAGATAGCAGAAAGGATTGTCTGGCGCTCTCTCTTCGAAACCTCTACACCTCACGGTAGAAGGGGAACGACTAAGTAAGTAAGTAAGCATAGGTCTGGCAACTGCTTCATGTAATATAAACTGCTAAAGAAACCACTACTGCAAGAGCATGTGACAGCTTTGTGCTGGCTTCCTGCGGGACCAGCTTCAGTGATGGCTCCATTGCTCTGTAAGGAACACAAAAGCAGAATCCTATATATAAAATCCCAGCTTTTTCTGTCAGTGCGTAATGCTAAGGGATGCAACATTGGTTGAAAGTTAGACATTAATTGTATTGTTTCCCTTATATGTAATCTCCCGAAAATAATAACACTTACCAAAGAAGAATGTGCAAATGACGGTGTGCACAAAAGTATTTATAGAATGTGTGATCCCGTATACACACATTGGGGTTCTCTCTGCTGCTGCGTAGTTCGTGTACTGTATTGGTGCTATTGAATTTAATTCCCGTCTTATGACGAGCTTTTACACTAGTGATGATGATAATCTTTTTAAAGTGTTCAACTTTGACATACATGATATTTGTTTGGTTGTTGTTTTTTTTTTTTTTTGCTAATACAGTGATATATGTCTTCTTTTGACTAGCACACTTTCCTTCAATGTGGTTTGGATGGTGGCAGCAGCGCCAGCTCTTAGGATGTGCGAGCGGTGTGGCCGCACCAGACACCGACTTGGGGAAGGTGCCGAAATAATAAACACATAAAAATAACAATATTAAAATTTTACATGAACAAAAATAATGAAACAGAAAATTTCAAGGTTAACAAATTTTTTGCTTATATGACACTGATCGTTGTCATATACATCTATATTATTCCTTTTTAAAACATAGCGCATTGAGCACCCATTTGTAATTCAACATGAATAAAGAAAAAAATTACTTACTATAAGATTTTAAAAACATATACGTGGTTCCTAGACTTAAGCACAACCTCATATTAGTTGCTTCTTTTGACAGGCCTGAGGGCGAATTCACTCTTAATGTCTTATTTTTTCTTTTTCTCCACAGGGACACAGATGCCGTAATGTATAAAAAAAAAAATACATAAAAATAAAAACATTACAATTTTAAAAGAACAAGAATAATGAAATAGAAAATTTCAAGGTAACAAAATTATTTGCTTGTATGAAACTGATAGTTTTTTCCTACATTTCTATATTATTCCTCTTTTTAAAAAAAACAGCGCACTTATTCCCATCTGAAATTTAATAAGAATAAAGAAAAAAATTATGTACAAAAAAGGTAGGCTACATATGTATTATGTTTAGCTGCAACCTTATTGTTACTTTTATCGCTGAGAAGATCTACTTCCTGCAACTCCACCGACCTAGTGGTGGAAAGCTCAAACTAAATATTTTACTGAATGTTAAATTCACTTCCAACAAAATATCACTTTCTATCTTACACAGTTCACAAATAAAGTAAATTTTAATAAGCTAGCTTGCAGGTTTTCCACGCGAGCGTTGTGAAATTACCTTTAAACATGGGGGTGCAGCACTTTTAAGTGCCAGAAGGAAAGAGCTAATCCCCAGTTTACCTAGGTGGAAGATTCTTTTCCCCCTTCTCTCCCTAGAGAACTACTAAATAATCCACTAGGTCTACCAGTAGAACAATATCGACTGGTTGCCGACCTCACTTCTAAATAAACTTGCTGATAGCTATATAAGGCAGTACTTATTAGGGTAAGAAAGGCAGAGGGATATAGTAAAATATATGGAGAAGGAAAATGAAAACAGACATGAAAAGAATAAAGAAGATATGAAAAGACCGTGACCAGATGGCATAAGACAGGAAGGTTTGGTATAAGAATGTGTCATTGCCCCTGCTCCAAACGAGTTTGGAGAAAAGATTTAAAAAAACAAAACAACGCTGAAATGTTAGAAAGTAAGAATCTTCAACTCAAATGTGAAGTCAGTCCTATTGTATGGCTCTGAGACATGGAGAACAACAAAGACAACAACCAAAAAGCTAGACTTTCATAAATGGGTGCTTGCGTAGAATAGAGGGATTAAAATGGTATGACAAGGTTACACCAACGTGGAACTGATGGCAAGAACTAGACAAGTGCCAGTGGAACAAGAGATGAGAAGAAGACGATGGCGATGGATAGGACAAACACTGAGGAAACCTGTTGATAGCATTAGAAGGCAGTCCTTGTTCTGGAACCCCCAGGGCAAGAGAGGCAGAGGTAGACCAAGAAGCACACGGAGAAGAGAGCTGGAAACAGAGGTGAAAATGATGAGGAGAACGTGTGGAAAGAACTTGAGATGATGGCGCGTGACAGGAGGACTATGCTCCTTTGGGAGTGGAGGGTTATGATGATGAATAAGAAGCGCTTACATTCTATGTATGCTAGTCTCAACAACATCTGGAAGTCTTCCCAGTATAGCACAAACACCAAATTAAGATTATATCTTCTTCTTCCTCGTTCGCCCTGAAAAGGACGGTGGTTGCGTTGTGTCTGTTTACGCCGTAGCTGTGATATCTGCACCTTTCGGTCAACACATCCGACTTCAGCACGACATTTTTTAGGGACCGGGTTTGCCTTCCCATTTCGATCCGTACTCGCTCAGCCAGACTGCACTGCTGCAGACTGTTTCCAGGACCACCATGTGGAGGTGGAGTACGGTCTTGACCAGCTCTGGTTCGCTGGTCCTGATGCAAGCAGTCAAGCTATGGGTCGCTGACTGCATTCACTATTGCTGCATCTTTGGGTCCCATTAAGATTATATGAGAGCTGTGTATTTTCTGTGCTTCTCTATGGTGCGGAATGCCAGAGTAACAGAGAAGGAAATGTCGAAACTGTCCTCCTTCCACACAATCTGCCTAAGGAAAATTCTCCAAATCTTTTGGCCGAATACTACCACTAACTAAGAACTACTTACTCTTGAGTAACCAAGAGGACATGCACACCATCATAGCTGGCAGACGCTGGAGTTGGGTTGGCCACGTCTTCAGAAGTTTGGTAGAGAATAAATTACGCTAGCACCAATTTATATTTTCGAAGCAAATTATGAGCTTTTTATTTTTTTAAATTTATATGATAATGTGATTTTATTATTTTTTAAATTACATCAAATATTTATTGAACTAATTCTAAACCGCCCTAGAAACCTCCCCATTCCATTTCATAAAACTGGATAATATAGTTTAGTTCAATTTTTCTCTTTGCAATAATAATAATAACGAAGTAGTAAAATTAGTTGTGAGAACAGTGGAACATCTTCTTCGACGATGTCATCTTTGAACGTCGTTAGGGTTAAGATTAAGGTTTGGGTTTAGGATTTCTAACCCACAACCCTAATTACTGTGTCTCAGAATTCTTTTATAAGGTCCTATCAAACACAGGATTTCCTGGTCTGTTAGTGATAATTAAGCGCAGAAATTGACTAAATGATGAAGCGATCACATCATTTTTACAGTGTAAAACAAACTCAGACAAATATAGTTCGAGTTTTAAAATAAGTGAAGACTTGATTTAAAACACACAGTCCCCATGCCTCAATTATAATGCAGCTGTAATTGAAAATTGTTTGCACGAATTAACTCTTTTTGATACGTTTTTCAGTCTTTTTTTTGTACAGGTGTTGCGCACATATTTTTGACGCACAGATTACGACATAACTAATTGATATGAAAAAAGAGATTACTTTTGTTACAGTCAAAGTTAGATCACCCATGATTTAATTTATACTTTTGATTATGTGGATGATCTCCCCTTGAATATTGATTTCGCGGATGAATACCGAATTTATGTAATTTCTCATATGTTAGGGCCAGAAAATAGATTGATCTTGTTCAATATGTTTATGGCCTGAATTTATATGTATTACTTGTCTAGTACAAGAAGATTCAGTCTTATATTGTATATCTTTGTATGTTTAGGTCGGACTATATTCTTTGTGCCGAACACTGGGGCAGGTATTCGTTTTTCGAGGCATGCGTAGTGAGTCTCGATAATGCCGCCTGATATGGCCGAGTGTGTTTCTTGGGCTGGTCCTTTTCAAGGTTGAAAAGTGATTTGTGCATGTTTTTCCAGGAGAAGTTAGTGTCTCTGCAAGAGTCTATTTGTCAGAGACTCTCCTCATGCACTTTGTTATTAATTCGGACTCCAGGTAATACCAGACCCTTCTTTTTGATGATCTCTATGGGGTTAGGCCTAGATGCATCGTGTTTCGAACATCGTTGGTCGTTGATATACCATTGAAGATGACAGGTTTCCCAACAGAGCTGATGTCTACATGTAACAACCTTAGTAATGTGGAACTGTAGGGAAACTCTAGGAAATTATTGATATTCAAATTGTGAATTAACTTTGGCTTATCATTATCCTTCTGCTGGGTGAGTGAGCACAACTCAGGAAGGCAGCCATCTTGTTTTCTTGTCATCGTTATGGACAGTGATATGGAGATCTCACTAATATGAAAACCCCTATCGTGGTTTAACTTTATTACATAAATATTTGATATATGTCGCTGGAGAACTTAGCCAAGGAAAAGGTTCGGCCAGTGAACTCTTTACATGTTTACACACCCACACCCACTGATGCGTTCAGTCAGTTAGGGGATGTGGCAATAGTCTGCCAGAACATTGAATGATTCCTTATATCTTCCATCATATTTGAATGCTGCATGAAATATGATCTACTGTTCAAATGCCTAATGATGTATACGTCAACATGTTCCTATGACTATGTTCTGTGCTGTCCAGATGTGTGCGTCCCTAATAAACAGTACGAAACAACCACAGTAGTCTGTATCGGTGACTTGTAGCGATGAGTGAATGAGTGCCTTATACTGGTCAACACACGAACACTCCAGCATTCGCGTTATACTTTACACTCTCACTCAATATCTGCTTAATCCTGCGTCGGTTGAGTTGACCATTCTTCTACCTGCAGCACCCATCATAATCACCACTGGTCTGCGTAAGGAGAAGGAATTTACAGTACCATCCTTTTACATTGCTGAATAATATTTTACAGCAGTGACCAAACCCTTTTTACAGTGGTGGGCCAGATCCCTGGGTCCAGCCTTCGCAGTTTTGATCTTCAGAAGTCACCAAGTATTACAAGAACGTGACACACATCAACACCAGTAGGAACTATAAAATCGATGTCAGCTTGACCTGTTCTGACAAGTGAAGTGAATCTGGGTCAGCGCTTGTTGACGTTTGTTATAGTACAGACAGCATTGAACAGACTGTTTATTTGGAAGAAACAGCATCACTGTTACGTACATTTATTACCTACGGGGGTAGTCTTCGGTCCTGCCAAATGTACGCACCAGTTTTATATAGTTATATTATTTGTGCGTTCGATTGATTCACGCACTGACGTGCACAATGCTGTGTGAGTTGCTTTGGACGCACGTGTAACCTAGTTGAGTAGATTGTGACGTCATGATAGGGGCAGCTCGGACGACATTTTATGTCCGCAGTGTTATTCTTTGATTCCTGGCAAATTTGAAGAAGCCATCAGTTGTATTCGTATCTATTGGTCTTCATGGCGAAGCCAATAGTGGAAGAATGAAGTAAGTGTCGCCCCATTTCTTATGGCAAGTTTAATTATGTAAATTAAAGTATCAGGCCGCTCCTATTAATGGTCTAGCGGGAATTCATCGGAGATGACATTCCTAGAATTGGACACACGGAGTCGATAGCCTTTGGAATCTTTTCGCAGAGGGAGAATCCATATGTGGAATCAAGTTAATGAATATATATATATGCTTCACATGTTTAATATGCCGTTTTACCTATGCCAAAGTTGTGGTATGGATACCGAGAGGTTAGCCAAGATGAAACACTAACCTGGTTGTATTGTTATATCTGCCTTTGTTTGGATTGGATATACTATCTAAGAATTTTATGAAGAAAGTCTGGGATGCTTACAAGTATGATATAAATTATTGCTCCGTGAGAATGAATCCGTTTGCCTTAATAAACGTCCTTGGGATAAGGTCAACGGACGTTAATACCATGTCTGTTATATGGTAATGGAAGTGATCCTTAGTCACTGGAATATAAGAGAACTTAACTGTTAGAGAATCTACAACAACTATTAACAGTGATATTAACATTTTGACGTATGATCTTCGCATCTGTAACTATGATTGTCTTGTTCCACTTCGTTGGTGTCACGTCAATAAAATATATGTACTGTAATCACCGACTTGTGTGCTGCCAATATTTGCCCAGTTCACCCAATGCAACGATACTTGTTGGAATTTTCGTTTGAAGAACTTTGTTGACATTCATTCCGTTTTAACCATTCGCGTTTCAATTTACCTCTTCACTGAACTCAACGATAAAATGGAGTCAACAATAAATGGTGTTCCAGTGTGGTCTGGAAATATCTAATTTCCAAGGAACGTACCCATCCAAATTATCGTTTGAAAAGAAGAATTTTTACTTTCAAGGCGACATCATCTCAATTTGGATCCTAGCGTGATATGAATCAGATTCAACTTACGTTTACCAAGGTCAAGGTCTTCAATCAACCTCCACATCAAGTTTCACAGTGACTGATTACTTGGAGATCATCTCTTCATCATTATTGCGTGCGAGCTGTAATCTAGAGAAGCAGAACGAAGTATTTTATCTGTAGACGTACATCCACGGAGACGAGGCACATTGATTTTTTTACCTGCACGCGAGATGAGTATAACGTGTTTCCGTTGTACACTTTATTACGCTTAGTTGTGCCTTCCGTGTTATGTCCACATTCATATTTTTCGTGTTCAGTGTTATATGTTGTGTATTCTTCGTGGGAGGTAGGGAGGTTGATCTGACGAACGAGATCCATCTCGAAGCCAATTCGGGCTCTTCGTCAGACGTTCTGTAGGGCTCGTCTTGTAAGTTTCAATTGAGCGATAGTTCCGGTACAAGGCTAGAAACCTTGCCGAAGTTCCGATCGCTAGTTGCTTCTTATAATATTATCTATTTAGCTGTTTCGTCACGTTTAATCGTTGTTTTTGGTAGCTATTTTTATTCATAATTTAGTTTTATGATGAATTTTGTTTGTATTTTGCGTCCATCTCACCTTTCCTGTCGTTTAGTTTTTTACTTTGTATTAATTATTTTTGTTAAGAAGAGGAATGTTTTCAACCTATGTTTTTACACTGTGTTGTCAATTGTACTGTTAATTATCTGATCGTAGTTATCGTCGTATATTTTTACGATATTCTATTTTAGTTATACATTTTATTTTTTTTTTGATTTCTACGATTGTGTTCTACCGTCCAGTTTATCATGTCTTGTCGGTTATGTTTCTATTGTCTTTCTCGTTGTTCATTTCATGACATTTGATTACATAAATTTATTGATTAATAACATATTTAATAATTATATGATAACATTATACCGTTCTAAGGACAGGAACGAAGACCACGAGTTGTAGTAACAATTTTAAGTAGTATTATTATTACATAATAAAATTGAATAATGGCTACCTTAGACTATTTCATTAAGCAAGCAAAAGCTCTTCAGATGGCTCCTGAGGAAGCAAAAGCATTTGCACTTGCAGAATATAAGAAAGCTCAAGAAATAGAAGCTGATCAGAGAAGGTTAGAAACTTTACGTTTGGAAAATTTGAAATTTGAGGCAGATCAAAAAAGGATTGAGGCGGAGGAGAATGAGAAAAAAAATGAGATTAACTGCTGAGGAGGATGAAAAGAAGAGGAAATTTATAGCTGAGGAAGAGGAGAAAAAAATGAGATTAGCCGCTGAATTAGAAGAGAAACGATTTCAGCGAGAGGCAGAACAGAAGCAAAGGGAGGCTGAAGAAAGACTTAAAATTGAAATGGGAAATAAACAAAAAGAAATGGAAGAAAAAAGATTAATAGCTGAAAAAGAAATGGAAGTTAAACAAAAAGAAATGCAAGAAAGAAGATTAATAGCTGAACAAAACACAAAACGACTTCAGCTTGAGATGGAAGAGAATGAAAGAAAACGACAGCATGAACTGAAATTAGCAGAGTCAGAATATGAGAGACTTAGGTTAACTCAGGAAGCTAATTCTCAGAGAACTTTTGAAAGCCAAACTTCATCCAGACATGATAATTTTAAGGAAATTCACCTTAAATTACCAAAATTTAATCCCCCGTCTGATGACGTGATATTCTTCCTAGATAGGTTTGAGGCCACTTGTGTGTCTTATAACGTGGATAAAGCTCTATACTGTACATATTTATCCAGATTACTCACAGGGGACGCATTAGCAGTTTATCATACCACCAGCATTGGTGAGAAAAATGACTATAATGCTCTTAGAGCGGCACTTCTGCAAAAATTCCAAATGACAGAAGACCAATATCGTTTAAAATTTCATACATTACTACCCCAATCTAGCAGAAATTTCAATGATTTTCTGTCACAAATACGACTAACACTAGAAAGATGGATTGAATTATCCAAAATTGAAAAGTCATATGAAGGTCTCTTCGATTTACTGATGCGCGATAAGGTACTATCGTCTGTAAATCCTACATTTCTCGCATTTTTGCAAGAACGGAAACCTTTATCAATGAAAAATTTAGAAGAACATGCAAAAAATTTTTGCACTGCTCACCCAAACATGGATCTAAGTAATGCACAGATTAAGAATGAATTGCCTGTTGCTTTTGCAGCACAACAAAACAATTTTTCACGCAATCGTTCTTTTAGTGCTGACAGATATGTCAATAAGGGAAATAATGACAATTTTAACAATGGTAATTTTTACAAAGGGAAGCAATTTCAACAATCTGCTCCATTTAATGTTTCTTGGAACCAGGCTCACAGATCGCGAGATTTTGGTAACAATAATTTTAAAAATAATCAAGGACATTATAATAAACAAAACTGGAGATCAAGATCTCAGGGTCCGCAAAACAAACAATTTTTTGGAAATAAACCATTTTACCAACATCATAACGATAATTATACAAATTATCGGACTAATCCAAATTTTAACTCTAGCAGAAACTACAATTATGGCAATTTTAATGACAAAAATCAAAATCGATCGCGTCGACGAGATAGATCGTTGAGTAATACGAATAGACATTCTAATGTCGCTTTTAGTGATACACAGGCTAACATTGAACAGGGTAAAGGAGCTGAAACTCATAATGCTATGTGTTGTTCTCTTGATTGTACCCAAGTCAAAGATTGTTCAGAATGCTCTACTCTTTTCCAGCCCAGGGCGATCACGACGCTGCGTTGCGGACATACCTTGCCTAGTCTACCTGCAGTCTGTACGGCCACTGCTGCTTCAGTACACCAGGGACAGGGCTCTCTTAAGTTTAACAAGGGATTTGTCAACAATATTTCATGCTCTCTCCTATTTGACTCTGGTTGCAGTACAGTCGGCGTCCGGACTTCGCTGATCAACCCAAGTTGTGCCACGGGCCGGGTTGTCAAATGTGTAACGTTTGGTGGCACAATTGAAACATTTGCCACTGCTATTATTGATCTTAATACTCCATTTTTTTCAGGAAAGATTCAAGCTTGTCTCCTTCCGAATCCAATTTGTGATTTGATACTTGGTCGCATACATGGTATTAAAGAGTGTACACCACAGCAAATTGCTGAATGGGAAGAGCGACATATTCAAACTGCAAATGCAGTAGTGACTAGAGCGCAAGCTACTAATATGTCGCATGATACACCTATGGAACCTACAGTTCATACCACTTGTGATGATGATGCTCCTATTTCACGGGAGTTGTTTGCAACATTGCAAAAGAATGATGATTCATTAAAAAAATTTTTTCAGTATGTGAACAAAAATAATACCAGCAACAAACTTGCAAAATCTAGACATGATTTTATACTTAAAAATGGCATTTTGGTTAGAGTAATACGAGAAAAGGATTCATCCTTATGTTCTCAGATTATAGTCCCATCCTGTATGAGATCTCGTATATTACGACATGCGCATGACTCGCAATGTGCGGGCCATATGGGTTTTTCGCGTACCAAATCCAGAGTGCTTTCGGCATTCTACTGGCCAGGCGTACATAAGGACATCACTCTCTATTGTCGGTCTTGTTTGATATGTCAAGAAGTTAAGGTACGGGGTCCATTTCATGCGGCTCCTATTCAAGCTGCGGACATCCCGATTAGACCATTTGATAAAATGGCTATAGACATTATTGGTCCTATGCTACCATCTGCTAGAGGGCATACGCATATCCTTACGTGCATTGATATGTGCACTCGCTGGCCTGAAGCCATCCCTCTCAAGAACACTTCATCTGCCAGTGTAGCAGAGGCATTGATGTTAATCTTCTCACGCATTGGTTTTCCACGGAAAATCTTGTCGGATCATGGGGTTCAGTTCATTTCTGAATCCATGTCTCAAGTTATGAAGACATTAGGTATAGACAGATCTCTAAGTTCTATTTATCATCCGATGTCAAATGGGTTAATTGAGCGTCTAAATAGGACACTCAAGCAGTTGTTGGGTAAGATAACTCAAGACCACCCACAAGACTGGGATCGGGTCCTACCCGCTTGTCTCTTTGCGTATCGCGAAGTACAAAATCAAGCAACGGGGTTTTCTCCATTTCAACTTGTTTTCGGCATGCAACCACGCGGTCCGATGGCGTTAATCCACGACTTATTGGTTGACGAGAATATTGAAGAGGAAACTCAATCCTCTTATGAGTATGTGATCTCTCTGAGAAAGAGAATCATAGATGCTTGTAGACTAGCTACTGCATCATCCGAACAAGCCAAAGAAAAAGCTCGTCTATTTGCAAACAAGTATAGACGTCTTCGCCAGCTCATACCTGGTGATGAAGCTTTTGTATTACTCCCTGCGCATAATAATCGTCTTTTAATTACCTGGAGAGGTCCTTTCAGGATCATCTCAAGAATATCCGATGTCGACTACATCGTTGATGTCAATGGTAAACATAAAACCTTCCACATTAATATGTTGAAGGAATATTACTCACGTCCTGATTATCTACAATCAGTGTTCCAAGCAACTGACGATCCTACACCTCCTATTCAACACTATTCTAGTTTGTCTGTCATCCAAGAAGAGGAATCTTCTTTCGATGATGTACAACTACCAATACCAGTTGTACCACTCCATTCCACTGAGAAATGGAATGATGTTACTATCTCATCTACTCTTACTGATGATCAACGTCAGCAAGTCTCTAATATTCTACACACGTATGAGGATGTCCTCACTGACATCCCAGGTCATACGTCAGTCATCCAACATGACATTATTCTGACTGACGATACACCGATTCGAGTTCGCCCATATCCTATTCCTTTACACTTTCGTGATAAGGTTGATAAGGAATTGGATGAGATGCTTCAATTAAATATAAGTGAACCATCTTCATCACCATATTCTTCTTCTATGGTAATCATTCGGAAGAAGGACAACAATATACGTCTTTGCGTAGATTACAGGAAATTAAACAAAGTTACAAAATTCGATGCGGAACCATTACCTCTTTTAGACGACTTATTAGAGAAATTATCTCATGCCACATTCTTTTCGAAATTTGACCTTTCAAAGGGTTATTGGCAAGTGCCATTAACCCCTAAAGCAAAACCATTCACCGCTTTCTCGACGCCACGGGGTCTTTTTCAATGGAATTTTATGCCATTCGGTCTAATGAATGCGCCAGCTACCTTTGTACGCATGATGCGCCGCATATTGTCTCATCGTCCCGATGTCATTACTTATATAGATGACATCTGTCTTTTCAGTGACTCTTGGGATGAACATATTCAGGGTTTAAAATCTTTACTTTCTACCTTACGGGATTATAACTTAACAGCGAAACCTTCAAAGGCTTTTGTCGGTTTTCATGACATCTCATTTCTTGGTCACCGTATAGGTCGCGGTTTAATGTATACAGAAGACAGTAACGTCTCTAAAATTTTAAACATCTCAGCACCTAAGACAAAAAAACAAGTGAGGTCGCTCTTAGGACTAATACAGTTCTATTCTAAATTCATCCCTCATTTGTCTACTATAACTGCACCTCTTTCTTCGTTACTAAAGAAAGGCACATCTAATATAATAAAGTGGTCGCAGGATCATCAAACGGCTTTAGATTATATAAAACAATTTTTTTCAAATAAGCCTTTTTTAAGGTTGCCTAACAAAGATCTCACCTTTGTTCTTCGCAGTGATGCTTCTTCCTACGCTATCGCGGCAGTTTTAATGCAGGAATACGGAGGCACCTTATTTCCTGTTATGTACGTATCCAGAAAGCTTACGACGAGCGAGATGAAGTATTCCGTTCTAGATAAAGAGCTCCTCGCTCTTGTCTGGTCAATCACAAAACTGGATCGTTATCTCCTCGGATCACACTTTGTGGTGGAATCCGACCAGAAAGCTCTTACAGCACTGAACACAGGGAACGTGAAGTCATCAAAGTCAGCGCGTTACGCTATTGCGCTTCAACCGTTCCATTTTGAGATACGAGCTATTCCTGGAGTACAGAATGTGTTTGCAGACTGTCTTTCAAGATGCCCTAGTGAACACGTCGAAATTAAACCACTTCCAGATGGTGAAACGTCCTCACAGAAACATGAATAACTTTGTACATGGTCACTGATTATACATCTGTGGAGACTATGTGTAGTTCTGCAGTATTCGTATATATATAACTTTCAGAATATACTTACGTATGGATTATAACATTATTTCTTGTGGAGTAACGTTTTGTTAGAACGGGAACAGTGATATTAAAGTAACATTTTTTTTTAGTATGGAAACATTGGTAAGAGTGACAAATAGACATTCACTATTGTTATGGAACAGATTACACTACATATCGTGTTCGTAAACTTATTTCAGGCATGGTACATTTAGAACATATTCTTGTCAATTTAAATAGTTCTAAAAGAATATTAACAATGAGTGAAATTGAAATCACTTAGAATAAATTAGTAATTAGTTATTTGTTCATAAATTAAGTACTATTAATTAGTATAATTCAATTTAATCAATTTGATTGATTATAAATCACACATCTACTACCTTCATTAGTGTTTCGCAATACGTGTATTCACGTATCCCACTACATGATATCTCACTTTTAGATAACTAGTCAAACTTACTAGTGTTAGGAAATAGTAAGTGCGTTGCTTCTTAAAGTGTTTAATTATGCTTTGTTTCATTTTGCATGTTGTATTTTAAAATTTTCTGTTTTATTGATTCTTTTATCATTGATCATCATCAGTGTTGCTGTTCATTTTCATTTTTGAAATCATATGTTTCAAATTTCTTTTAAAACAATTTTGTTGAATTTTATTATCATCTTTTTTTTTTATGGTTTATTTCATTTTCATTTTCAACTTCTTTTTACTTCGAATATTACCACATCGTTCCAAAGTAGGTCGATGGTGGATGTGTGCTTTAATGCATACTATCATTTAGTTATATTGTTTTCATTTAATATTCTTTTCTTAATATGATATAATTTTATGCATGTCATAAATCTTGTTGTAGTTTTGACTCACCTCTCTCGAGTAATTAGTTCGAAAAAAATTAATAGAATTAATTTTTTTTTAAGGGGAGGTAATAAGGGAGCTGTTACGTACATTTATTACCTACGGGGGTAGTCTTCGGTCCTGCCAAATGTACGCACCAGTTTTATATAGTTATATTATTTGTGCGTTCGATTGATTCACGCACTGACGTGCACAATGCTGTGTGAGTTGCTTTGGACGCACGTGTAACCTAGTTGAGTAGATTGTGACGTCATGATAGGGGCAGCTCGGACGACATTTTATGTCCGCAGTGTTATTCTTTGATTCCTGGCAAATTTAAAGAAGCCATCAGTTGTATTCGTATCTATTGGTCTTCATGGCGAAGCCAATAGTGGAAGAATGAAGTAAGTGTCGCCCCATTTCTTATGGCAAGTTTAATTATGTAAATTAAAGTATCAGGCCGCTCCTATTAATGGTCTAGCGGGAATTCATCGGAGATGACATTCCTAGAATTGGACACACGGAGTCGATAGCCTTTGGAATCTTTTCGTAGAGGGAGAATCCATATGTGGAATCAAGTTAATGAATATATATATATGCTTCACATGTTTAATATGCCGTTTTACCTATGCCAAAGTCGTGGTATGGATACCGAGAGGTTAGCCAAGATGAAACACTAACCTGGTTGTATTGTTATATCTGCCTTTGTTTGGATTGGATATGCTATCTAAGAATTTTATGAAGAAAGTCTGGGATGCTTACAAGTATGATATAAATTATTGCTCCGTGAGAATGAATCCGTTTGCCTTAATAAACGTCCTTGGGATAAGGTCAACGGACGTTAATACCATGTCTTTTATATGGTAATGGAAGTGATCCTTAGTCACTGGAATATAAGAGAACTTAACTGTTAGAGAATCTACAACAACTATTAACAGTGATATTAACATTTTGACGTATGATCTTCGCATCTGTAACTATGATTGTCTTGTTCCACTTCGTTGGTGTCACGTCAATAAAATATATGTACTGTAATCACCGACTTGTGTGCTGCCAATATTTGCCCAGTTCACCCAATGCAACGATACTTGTTGGAATTTTCGTTTGAAGAACTTTGTTGACATTCATTCCGTTTTAACCATTCGCGTTTCAATTTACCTCTTCACTGAACTCAACGATAAAATGGAGTCAACAATCACACATTAGTGTTGGAGCGTATATTTGACTGTGTTTGCAACTGGAGCGAGAAGTCCTACTTGTTATTCTTAGGAACAGTAAACGGTGGATTTTCCTGCACTTCTCTAGATTGTGTTGAACTTTGTAATATTTAAGGCCAGAATCAATTATTGATTAAAGTGGTAGTTAATTTTGATAGAAACTGTACCATTATTCTGTATAACTGAGCCTTCTCCGCAACACATTCTATCTGCAACACATTTCATTATATTACACATGTATTTATGCTATATGTATTTATGTTTACATGTTTATATGTCATATTAGTGTGTGTGTTTCTGCGGGTTTCGTGGGCGGTTGGTGAGGTGACTAGCACAAGAAATACCGAGTAATATTGGTCTTGTACTAGTGTTCCATAGGGAGCAAATTTCTTAATTGAAATTTGCATGCAACATCTGTTGCTATTTTTGTTAGCTGTGGTGATTTGTCCCATTGTTGTTTTTGTAATATTTTCTCTGTTCTTTATTTTTGTTTGATTTGTTTGTATAATTGTAGGTCTTATCTTTCCTTTCATTCAGTTCGTTACACCCTTATGTTTATACTCTGTGACGTCATTTGTTTTGTTTAGTCCATTGCAGTTATCATCACAGATTCTGTGATTATTTACTTACTTCAGTTCCTTATATTTAATTTAATTTAATTTGATTTCTGCAATTGTTTTCATATTGTCTTTTATGCTTGTCCTTTGTTAATGTCTTTGGTTGACAGATAATAGGAGGTATATTTGAATACACTTATATGATAGTACAGGCCAGTACTTTATTATTATTATTACTGTACAAGGAAGTATACAAGACCTGTTTAAGGCTTGTCTCCCACATTGATTGGGATAGAAAGATATTATTTTCCACAGGTACTCAAGTGATCATTTGTTTCATTATAAACAAGATAACCATATAAGGTCTTTGACTAAGACTAAGAGAGTGAAATAAAATAAAGTGAGTATACAAGTCTATAGTACAGACTTGTCTCCCATTAAAGTGGGATAAGGTAATTTATTTACTTTTTCAGGTTACTGATTTCATTAGACAGGATGGCTAATTTAGATTACTTTATCCAGCAAGGGTTAACCCTTGGTAAATCTGGTAAAGAATTGGAAGAATATTCATCTGCTCAATTTGCCATTGCATTAAAATCAGAAGAGAAAAAACAAAAAGATGAGAATAAATGGAAAGCAGAAATTGAACAAAAGAAGATAGATGCTGAGAATTTCAGATTGCAGATGCAAACTGAGGAGAAAAAAGCTGCTGCTGAGGAGAAAAAAGCTGCTGCTGAGGAGAAAAAAGCTGCTGCTGAGGACAGAAAACTTCTAATAGAAGAAAAAAAATTAGAAGCTGCTGCTGAATAGAGAAAACTTCAAGCTGCTGCTGAGGATAGAAAACTTCAAGCTGCTGCTGAGCAAAAAAGATTAGAAGCTGAGGCTGAACAAAAGAGATTAGACAGAGAAGCTGCTACTGAGCAAAAAAGATTAGAAGCTGAGGAGAGAAAAGAAATAAGAGAACATGAACATCAGAAAGAACTTTTAGCATTTGAGTTAGAAAAAATGAAATTGACAAATATGAGTAATGTTAATCAATCATCTGGTGGTAATGGTAAACCCTTTACTTACAAGGTCAAGGTACCAGCGTTCAACTCTGCCAGTGATGACATAGCATTCTGGCTTGATAGATTTGAACGCGCTTGTCGAGCTCATAATGTGGATAAATCACAATATGCTAATCAGTTGTCTGAGAATCTAAAAGGTGATTCTCTGACGAGTTTATGTTTGGTTGAGGAAGCTGACAAGGATAATTATGAAGTTATCAGGGCAGCCTTAATAAAGAAGTACCAACTGTCAGAGGAAGGTTATTGTATTTTGTTTAAGACAATGGTACCTGAGACAGGGGTAGAATTCTCAGAATTCATTGCAAAAGCACGTCTTACATTTCAACGATGGATTGAATTATCCAAAATAGAGAACACATATGACGCTCTTATGGATTTGTTGCTCAGAGACAAGATCATGTCCTCTGTGAGCAAACAATTCCTTGAATTTTTACACGAGCGTAAACCTCAAACATTAAAACAAATGCAAGAATTTTGTGACCAATACGTCACGGCACACCCTGACGTAACTCTTAGCAACACTAAGATTAAAGAGGGTATGCCAGTTGCGTCAGCAACACAATACAATAATAATTACTCACACAAATTCCAAGGAGCTCAAAATAAATTTGATAAAAAGGTTAGCTGGAATAAATATCAAAACCAAGGTAACCACTCAAATCAGGGTTCTTCTCCGAAGAACTGGAATCGGGCTGACAGTCCTCGATACTCGAGGGGCGGCCATAATTATAGACATTTCCGCAAAGGAAGTCACTATAGGAACTACCCAAGTTTTCCTTCATGGAAACAACAAAACCAACAATACAGAGACACTCATTATAATGAGCATGATGATTATGATCATGAATATTATGATTCAAACCCAAGTAGGGGTTATAACAGAGGAGGCAATAATAACTATAGAGGTTATGATAATCGAGGTAGATCACAATATAAAAGACGTAAATCACAGTACCAGGCTAACTCTGCACAGCAAGAGTTCCATGAAGCCGGTAATCAAGCTAATGATAAGAAAGACTCTAATAATGTGGGATGTTCTGCTTTCGATTTTGGTAGAGCATCTCAATGTTCCCAATGCAAAACATTATTCGATCCAACCACGGTTTCTACTTTAAGCTGTGGTCATCCTCTTCCCGCTCTCCCTGCATCAGTCGCGCATGATGGAAGAGGTGCTCTTGTCTTGAATAGAGGTCTAGTAGATGGTACTCCGGTCTCAATTCTTTTCGATTCCGGGTGCACAACCATTTGAGTGAGGCAGTCACTCATAGATCCTTCTCGAGCCACTGGCAAAGTAATCAAATGCGTAACATTTGGTGGCACATTGGAGAAGTACTCTACTGCCATTGTCAACATTGCTACTCCCTTCTTTACAGGAGATGTGCACGCATGTCTTCTCCCGAATCCGATCGCTGATCTTATAATCGGTCGCATTCATGGAGTGAAAGAATGCACTCCGCAACAAATTGTTGATTGGGAAAATAGGAATATGCAAACTGCTAATGCTGTAGTCACTAGAGCTCAAGCTCTTAACGTGCCTCAATCTTCGCCTTCTGAAGATAACGATACACAGAACCAAGGTGATCCCTTGGAAATTTCTCGTGACTCCTTCATAAAGAAACAGGAAGATGATCCTACTTTTAAAAAATTCTTCACGCTAGCAACAAAAGGTGATCCAAATAAAGATACAAATCGTAAATCTTGGATTACGATGAAGAATGGCGTACTTGTACGTATGGTACAAGACTCCGCTAAGTCCAGTCATTCTCAAATTCTTGTGCCCAAAAATATGAGAGTTAAAATCTTACAGCACGCTCATGATTCACAGTGTGCTGGGCATATGGGTTTTTCCCGTACTAAATCTAGAGTTCTTGAATCTTTCTTTTGGCCTTTTGTGAACAAGGACATACGAATCTATTGTCGATCTTGTAAGGTATGTCAAGAAGTTAAATCCAAAGGTCCACGCCATGCTGCACCTATTCAGGCTGCAGATATTCCAATTCGACCATTTCAAAAAATGGCGATAGACATCATCGGTCCATTTAAGACAAAGTCTGCTAGAGGACACCAATTTATCTTGACGTGTGTGGATATGTGCACACGTTGACCAGAGGCTATTCCTCTGAAGAGCATAACTACTGCCGATATTGCAGATGCTCTTTGGCTCATATTTTCTCATCTGGGATTCCCAGGAGAAATATTATCAGACCATGGTACCCAACTCATATCGGATACCATGTCTCAAGTGATTTCGACTCTTAAGATAGAGAGATCTCTGAGTAGTATTTATCATCCTATGTCTAATGGGATGGTAGAACGTCTGAATAGAACGCTGAAAAACTTGTTAGGTAAGATAACTGAAGATCATCCTCAGGATTGGGACAGGGTTTTACCCGCGGCTCTCTTTGCATACAGAGAGGTCGCCAACGAACATACAGGATTTTCTCCCTTTGAACTTGTTTTTGGTGCGAAACCGCGAGGTCCTATGTCATTACTTCATGACCTTATAACTGCTGATAATATTGTCGATGACACAAAATCCTCTTACGAATATGTCATTGCACTTAGACACAAGATTATCGAAGCATGCAAATTGGCAACTGCTTCTTCTGAATTTGTGAAACAGAAGGCAAGGCAATTTGCCAATAAGAAGAGATGCTTGCGACAACTTTGTCCAGGTGACAAAGCATTTGTCTTGCTACCTTGTAGGGAAAACAGACTTCTTATTTCTTGGAAAGGTCCGTACGATGTAATATCAAAAGTTTCCGATGTTGACTATATCGTCGATATTGACGGGAAGCATAAAACCTTCCACATCAACATGCTCATGGAATTCCATGAACATCCGGATTATTTACAACCTGTTTTCCAGGCAACGGATGATTCTCCAGTCCCACATGGACATTACTCATCGCTGTCAGTAATACAGGATGAGGAAACGAGTTTCTCGGATGTGAATCTCCCTTTTCCGATGATTCCACTTCATTCTAATGAATCATGGAAAGATGTTACGGTTTCTCCCGAGTTATCTCTAGGAGAACAGAAACAAGTTTCTACTATGTTACAACAATTTCAGGATGTCCTTACTGACATCCCTGGTCAAACTGATGTCATTGAACATGACATTATACTTACTGACCATAATCCTATAAGAGTCAGACCGTATCTTATCCCGATACATTTTCAAGCACAGGTTGAGAAAGAGTTGGATGAGATGATAGATCTGAAAATAACACTGACTAACAAAAAAAAACTTTTTTTTTCTTTCTCTAACATTTCTATGTTTTTCTGGTCAATTTTAATGCGCTGTTTTTAAATCTGCAAACCGTTTTTCTCTATCAGGTCGGGATCTCTAGAAATATGCAATTGAAGTTTTTTAACAAGGCATAAAGTATTATAACATCACCCCATCGAGGCCAGCTCCTTGACGTGGAGATGGGGCTCAAGTACAGCCATCAGCGGCTGAAAAACCAAGACTGGCCAGGCCCTCCTACACTCGAGCAAGACCACAGTCTGCCCTAGCAAGTCAAGGTGCTGAAGACGGAGGCAACCAGCCAAGAGGCGCACCACAGCAATCAGGATGCCACGCACATGCGCTATGGAAGTATGCCTATATCTGCAAAACGTTATGGCACTCGCCCTGTGACGGACACCCATGCAGGCGCAGTGCCGGGCCCTCTGCCTCGGAAGGGCCCAACCCCTACTACTGGGGGTCCTTCTCAATTGCCCCGTGGAGCCAGGAGGCATGAGAATAGAGCTACTGGCCAAGCAAAGAAAAGACTATTTAAAATAATGCACTGGAATGCTGAAGGCGTCAATAGTAAAAAAGACGGCTACAGCAAAAAATTAGAGCTCGAAAATATCTTGAATAACTACAAAAGACAGTGAAGTTTATACAAGAAACAACATTGCAGATATAGACAATATAGTTCAAGCGAACGAAAGAAGAAGAAGAAAAAAATTATAACATCATTCATACAAGAAGTGTAACAGTTATGTAGGCTTGAATTTCTTTGCAGTCGACTTTCGTCGGTGAATGGCATGTGGTACATCGCGATGAAGCATCCAACAATAATCGGCAAGCATGGTCACACTCCACCGTCCTTGATAGCGTGATTCCATTACGGCGATATCTTGATGGAATCGTTCTCCATGTTCATCGCTGACTTCGCCAAGTTTGTCAGGGAAAAAGTCAAGATGCGAATCAAGCAAATGGATTTTGAGGGACATTTTACAGCCCATAATTCTGTATGCATCTATGCACTGCTTAACAATATGCACATAGTCGACAGATTTGTGATTTCACAGAAAGTTATCGACGATCGATTTGAATGCCATCCATGCGCGAAGTTCACTACCATGTAACAAGTTCTCGAATTGTTTGTCTGCAATAACTTTCCTAATCTGAGGTCCTACAAAGATACCTTCCTTTATCTTTGCATCGCTAACTTGCGGAAACTTTTCTCGAAGATAAGTGAAAGCTTTGCTCGTTTTATCTAACGCTTTTACGAAATTCTTCATGAGCCCCAACTTTATATGTAACGGTGGTAAAATGATGCCGTCTTTGTTAACTAATGGCTCATGTATTACATTTTTATGCCAGAGCTGCATACGATCCCTGATAGGCCACACCTTTCTTGCATAATGTTCCTGTCTGTTGCGGCTGTCCCATTCACATAGGAAGCAACAAAATTTAGTATACCCAGTCTGCATGCCCGTGAGAATTGCAATGACCTTTAGGTCTCCACAAATCCGCCATTGGTAATCATTGTACTTTATTTTTGCCAAAAGTATAGCCATATTGTCATAAGTTTCTTTCATATGAACAGAGTAGGCGACTGGAATTGATGAAAATAAATTTCCGTTATGCAATAACACGGCTTTTAGACTAGTCTTGGAAGAATCGATGAAAAGTCGCCATTCGTTGACTATGTGCTCACGACCGAGGTGCACCATTAGACCGTTTACATCTTTGCAATAGCAAATGCCATCATCCATCTCAAAGTATTGAACAAGTTCTCTGTGTCTATGACGAAATTTAGATATCGGAGTATTGGGCGCTAAAAGATTCCATTCTTTGAGTCGCGAACCGAGTAATTCCGCTTGTTCTTTGGTAAGAGCGAGATCACGTATTAGATCTGAAAGTTCTGAATGGTTAATTAAGTGAACACCATCATTCACCGGTATATAATCCGAGTCAGAATTAGTTTCTAAAGCAGGTAAACTATCACTTTCTGATGGTTCATTCACGTCCAACGGATATTGTTATGGTGGAACTGGGATCGGACACGTGATTGGATCATGAGGCACTGGTTTCGATACCGATTCTACAACTTCTAGAAGCCATATTTCGCTCAGAATTATTTCAAAATACAGTAACTATTTGAAAAATAGCGTAACATATGTCATGCATCTTTTAGCAGTATAAAAAGTAGAATTATTTTGCATTTTATTAATTTTTAATAAGTTATATAGTAAAAATGAAACGGAGCAAATAACGGTTTCCCAAAAATATATTTATTCACAAATATCTTAAGAACCCGACGTGATAGAGATAAACGGATTTCAGATTTGAAATCAGCGCAAGAAACTGACCTAAGAACACTTATTCTTATATAAGAAAGAAAAATGTTGTTTGTCAGTGTAATTGAACCATCCACATCAGCATATTCTTCGCCGATGGTTATTGTACGGAAAAAAGACAATAACATACGTCTGTGCGTTGATTACACTGGCTAACAAAAAAAAATTTTTTTTTTCTTTCTCTAACATTTCTATGTTTTTCTGGTCAATTTTAATGCGCTGTTTTTAAATCTGCAAACCGTTTTTCTCTATCAGGTTGGGATCTCGAGAAATACGCAATTGAAGTTTTTTAACAACGCATACAGTATTATAACATCATTCGTACAAGAAGTATAACAGTTATGTGGGCTTGAATTTCTTTGCAGTCGACTTTCGTCGGTGAATGGCATGTGGTACATCGCGATGAAACATCCAACAATAATCGGCAAGCATGGTCACACTCCACCGTCCTTGATAACGTGACTCCATTACGGCGATATCTTGATGGAATCGTTCTCCATGTTCATCGCTGACTTCGCCAAGGTTGTCAGGGAAAAAGTCAAGATGCGAATCGAGCAAATGGATTTTGAGGGACATGTTACAGCCCATAATTCTGTATGCATCTATGCACTGCTTAACAATATATGCACATAGTCGACAGATTTGTGATTTCCCAGAAAGTTATCGACGATCGATTTGAATGCCATCCATGCGTGAAGTTCACTACCATGTAACAAGTTCTCGAATTGTTTGTCTGCAATAACTTTCCTAATATGAGGTCCTACAAAGATACCTTCCTTTATCTTTGCATCGCTAACTTGCGGAAACTTTTCTCGAAGATAAGTGAAAGCTTTGCTCATTTTATCTAATGCTTTTACGAAATTCTTCATGAGCCCCAACTTTATATGTAACGGTGTTAAAATGATGCTGTCTTTGTTAACTAATGGCTCGTGTATTACATTTTTATGCCCGAGCTGCATACGATCCCTGATAGGCCACACCTTTCTTGCATAATGTTCCTGTCTGTTGCGGCTGTCCCATTCACATAGGAAGCAACAAAATTTAGTATACCCAGTCTGCATGCCCGTGAGATTGCAATGACCTTTAGGTCTCCACAAATCCGCCATTGGTAGTCATTGTACTTTATTTTTGCCAAAAGTATAGCCATATTGTCATAAGTTTCTTTCATATGAACAGAGTAGGCGACTGGAATTTTGCAATAGCAAATGTCATCATCCATCTCAAAGTATTGAACAAGTTCTCTGTGTCTATGACGAAATTTAGATATCAAAGTATTGGGCGCTAAAAGATTCCATTCTTTGAGTCGCGAACCGAGTAATTCCACTTGTCCTTTGGTAAGAGCGAGATCACGTATTAGATCTGAAAGGTTAATTAAGTGAACACCATCATTCACCGGTATATAATCCGAGTCAGAATTAGTTTCTGAAGCAGGTAAACTATCACTTTCTGATGGTTCATTGACGTCCAACGGATATTGTTCTGGTGGAACTGGGATCGGACACGTGATTGGATCACGAGACACTGGTTTCGAAACCGATTCAATATTTGGATAAACCACAGACTTTCTAGTTTTAAAAGTGAAACCATGGATATTTGTCAAGCAGAAGTAACAATCAGTAGCGTGATTTGTCTTGTTCATGCCATATTACTGGCACTCCAAAAGGCATCGACTTATGCTTCGGCGATTTTCGTAACCAACCTGCCAATGTATTTGCACAAAGTCGAACAAACTGCATTTGGCTTCCAAGATTTATTTGCATCATCAACTTTCGAATCGAAATAAAGTTCATATGCTTTCTTTAGTAATGGTGTAAAGTTTTTCTGGTGAACACGATCGGTAAAATATCCGCACACGTAACAGAACAGATCAGCTGAATTTCTACAACTTCTAGAAGCCATATTTCGCTCAGAATTATTTCAAAATACAGTAACTATTGGAAAAATAGCGTAATATATGTCATGCATCTTTTAGCAGTATAAAAAGTGGAATTATTTTGCATTTTATTAATTTTTAATAAGTTATGTAGTAAAAATAAAACGGAGCACATAACGGTTTCCCAAAAATATATGTATTCACAAATATCTTAAAAACCTGACGTGATAGAGATAAACGGGTTTCAAATTTGAAATCAGCGCAAAAAACTGACATAAGAACACTTATTCTTATATAAGAAAGAAAAATGTTGTTTGTCAGTGTTATCGCAAATTGAACCAAGTGACGAAATTTGATGCTGAACCTATGCCTTTACTAGAAGAGCTACTTACTAGACTATCAAATTCTCATTTCTTCACTAAACTTGATTTGTCTAAGGGATATTGGCAAGTTCCTCTATCCGAACACGCCAAACCATTTACTGCTTTTTCGACACCAAGGGGTCTATTCCAATGGAATTTCATGCCTTTCGGCCTTATGAACGCCCCTGCAACATTTGTACGCATGATGCGTCGAATCCTATCTCATCGCTCAGATATCATTGCATATCTTGATGACATCTGTCTTTTCAGTGATACTTGGGAAGATCACTATAACGGGTTAAATGAACTATTGTCTATCTTACGCGAGCATAACCTGACAGCAAAACCATCTAAAGCTTGTATTGGTTTTAGCGAAATATCTTTCTTAGGTCACCGTGTTGGTCATGGTTTCTTAAAAACAGAGGACCATAATACAAGTAAAATACTTAACATTTCTATTCCTAAGACTAAAAAGCAAGTGCGAAGTCTCTTAGGTCTCATACAATTTTATGGACGATTCATCCCAAATCTGTCCTCAATCATGTCACCTCTTTCTTCCTTGCTAAAGAAAGGGTCTCCTAATATAGTCCATTGGACTCAAGAATGTCAATCCTCTTTGGATAAGGTTAAAACTATGTTTTCTACTTCACCTATTTTAGTGTTACCTACTAAAGATAAGACATTTATTCTTCGTAGTGACGCTTCATCCACAGGGATTGGAGCAGCACTAATGCAAGAGTACTCCGGAACTCTGCATCCTGTGATGTATATTTCTCGGAAACTAAATGCCGCAGAGAAGAATTACTCGGTCCTAGACCGTGAGTTATTGGCTATGGTTTGGTCAATCCTGAAACTTGATGCTGAACCTATGCCTTTACTAGAAGAGTTACTTACTAGACTATCAAATTCTCATTTCTTCACTAAACTTGATTTGTCTAAGGGATATTGGCAAGTTCCTCTATCCGAACACGCCAAACCATTTACTGCTTTTTCGACACCAAGGGGTCTATTCCAATGGAATTTCATGCCTTTCGGCCTTATGAACGCCCCTGCAACATTTGTACGCATGATGCGTCGAATCCTATCTCATCGCTCAGATGTCATTGCATATCTTGATGACATCTGTCTTTTCAGTGATACTTGGGAAGATCACTATAACGGGTTAAATGAACTATTGTCTATCTTACGTGAGCATAACCTGACAGCAAAACCATCTAAAGCTTGTATTGGTTTTAGCGAAATATCTTTCTTAGGTCACCGTGTTGGTCATGGTTTCTTAAAAACAGAGGACCATAATACAAGTAAAATACTTAACATTTCTATTCCTAAGACTAAAAAGCAAGTGCGAAGTCTCTTAGGTCTCATACAATTTTATGGACGATTCATCCCGAATCTGTCCTCAATCATGTCACCTCTTTCTTCCTTGCTAAAGAAAGGGTCTCCTAATATAGTCCATTGGACTCAAGAATGTCAATCCTCTTTGGATAAGGTTAAAACTATGTTTTCTACTTCACCTATTTTAGTGTTACCTACTAAAGATAAGACATTTATTCTTCGTAGTGACGCTTCATCCACAGGGATTGGAGCAGCACTAATGCAAGAGTACTCCGGAACTCTGCATCCTGTGATGTATATTTCTAGGAAACTAAATGCCGCAGAGAAGAATTACTCGGTCCTAGACCGTGAGTTATTGGCTATGGTTTGGTCAATCCTGAAACTTCAAAGATTTCTTCTTGGCGCGCATTTCATTGTGGAAACTGACCAGAAAGCTCTTACGGCTATTCAGAGTAAAAATCTGAAGAGCGCAAGATCAACGCGATACGCGATTGCTCTTCAGCCTTTTCATTTTTCGGTGCGAGCTATCCGTGGTTCAGAAAATGTGATGGCAGATATCTTATCTAGATGCCCACATGATTCCACCTAACCGTTAGATCCTGATATTTTTACAGATCTAACTCTACTACACTTTTTCTATACTAAAATATGTACACATATGTAATATATAATATATTGATTGTATCACTACTTAGCGGTTCATTGATGTATATTCACCGCTGATCTTTCGATGTTTTCTCGTCTTTGATAATCATGATGTTAAGATACCTAAGATGAAATTTTTGGATAAGCTATGGTAGAAATTGTGGCATTGCCAGTATTGTAGTATGCGTTGGTGACACCTCTCTGGAAATATTTATACTTAGAGAAATACTTTCTCTGAGATCTTGAGATATATTCTCACTTGTCGTGCCATATGACGACATAGCCTCACATTAGGCGTTACATTTGTTTGGAATGCTTATCATCTGCGCATTGTTATTCATGCGTTGTGAGCCTGTTGTATGATGCTCCTAGATGTATTTTTAAAAAAAAAAATGTACCATTTTTTTTCCCGGGGGGTGTGGTAATCTGTTGCGCACATATTTTTGACGCACAGATTACGACATAACTAATTGATATGAAAAAAGAGATTACTTTTGTTACAGTCAAAGTTAGATCACCCATGATTTAATTTATACTTTTGATTATGTGGATGATCTCCCCTTGAATATTGATTTCGCGGATGAATACCGAATTTATGTAATTTCTCATATGTTAGGGCCAGAAAATAGATTGATCTTGTTCAATATGTTTATGGCCTGAATTTATATGTATTACTTGTCTAGTACAAGAAGATTCAGTCTTATATTGTATATCTTTGTATGTTTAGGTCGGACTATATTCTTTGTGCCGAACACTGGGGCATGCGTAGTGAGTCTCGATAATGCCGCCTGATATGGCTGAGTGTGTTTCTTGGGCTGCTCCTTTTCAAGGTTGAAAATTGATTTGTGCATGTTTTTCCAGGAGAAGTTAGTGTCTCTGCAAGAGTCTATTTGTCAGAGACTCCTCATGCACTTTGTTATTAATTCGGACTCCAGGTAATACCAGACCCTTCTTTTTGATGATCTCTATGTGGTTAGGCCTAGATGCATCGTGTTTCGAACATCGTTGGTCGTTGATATACCATTGAAGATGACAGGTTTCCCAACAGAGCTGATGTCTACATGTAACAACCTTAGTAATGTGGAACTGTAGGGAAACTCTAGGAAATTATTGATATTCAAATTGTGAATTAACTTTGGCTTATCATTATCCTTCTGCTGGGTGAGTGAGCACAACTCAGGAAGGCAGCCATCTTGTTTTCTTGTCATCGTTATGGATCGCTGTCCTGAGAACAGTATACCAAACTTATTATCGGACAGTGATATGGAGATCTCACTAATATGAAAACCCCTATCGTGGTTTAACTTTATTACATAAATATTTGATATATGTCGCTGGAGAACTTAGCCAAGGAAAAGGTTCGGCCAGTGAACTCTTTACATGTTTACACACCCACACCCACTGATGCGTTCAGTCAGTTAGGGGATGTGGCAATAGTCTGCCAGAACATTGAATGATTCCTTATATCTTCCATCATATTTGAATGCTGCATGAAATATGATCTACTGTTCAAATGCCTAATGATGTATACGTCAACATGTTCCTATGACTATGTTCCGTGCTGTCCAGATGTGTGCGTCCCTAATAAATAGTACAAAACAACCACAGTAGTCTGTATCGGTGACTTGTAGCGATGAGTGAATGAGTGCCTTATACTGGTCAACACACGAACACTCCAGCATTCGCGTTATACTTTACACTCTCACTCGATATCTGCTTAATCCTGCGTCGGTTGAGTTGACCATTCTTCTACCTGCAGCACCCATCATAATCACCACTGGTCTGCGTAAGGAGAAGGAATTTACAGTACCATCCTTTTACAGTGCTGAATAATATTTTACAGCAGTGACCAAACCCTTTTTACAACAGGTTTTGTGGGTCTTTGTACAGGGTTTTTGAATTTTTTGTACAGGTTTTTCATCTTTGTGGTGTGGCATGTATGCAGATGAGACCCTGATACCATCACAAGAACAGCTATTCTATGGACCCCCGAAGGAAAGAGAAAGAGAGGCCGACCAAAAACAACTTGACGGAGAACTGTGGAGGCCGAGATGCAAAGAATTCAGAGCTGGGGCACTGTACAAAGGATGGCCACCGACCAAACAAAATGGAAGCAGTTTGTTGCTGCCTTACAAGATGCCACCATGTGTGATGGCCACTGACTGCTTTGATAGTCGGCGGCTAAGGATCAAAGAAGAAGAAGAAGACATTCTATAGACTCAGATCTTCAATTTTCCTCTTCTTCTTTATCTTCTTATTCTTTAATATGCCTTCTTTCTCCTTTTTCTTCCTCCCATGGAGAGCTGAAAGCATAGAAGAGGAACAGACCATCTACTGTACAAGAGAGAATAAATGGTCTGGGAAGGGGGAAAACTCAAACAAAATGTGGAAACAACATACAGCACATGCCATATATGTTATAACATCTTCCACATTTATCCACTCTGCCAACAAGCTTTCTCCCTAGAGTAAAAACATTGCTTCCCTGAAATTACAGAGAACACTACTGGCATTGTGAGAAAGAACATTCAGCACACACAAACTCCTTGTAAGATATATATATAATTTCCGAGCAACTCCAGAGCAGAGACAGATGCAATGGAAACTCTAGCAGCGCTTTCATGATGGGAGCAGTGAGGGCCTGGGTGTCGCGACAATTTAACCACCCCCCCCCACAAAAATAGGATTATATTAAGTTCGGGTGGTTTGCAAAATTCACTAGCTTAGGGGCTGATCCATTTCTCAGTATTTCTTGCTATAATGATAGAACCGAAAGTTGTCTTTCATCATATTACTGCGGATACCCGTAGGCCTAAGTGTTTACATAAGAAGAAAACAAGTCTATACGAGCGCTGCATGACTGCAATAAACTGTGGTGTTCGCAAGCGGGCTGCAGCGCTTACCGGACGGTGGAAAAACAAAACTGTCTGAATGGTAATTCATACATATCAGCATTATCTCCTTTTCTGTCCTTATGGGACCACCGCTGCAGATAGTCCCTGTGCAAGAAACCTGCACCAAGCATCCATATGCTCTTGTAACGGTGGTTAATTCATGCATACATAGCCTAGTGTGAATGGGAAAAATTAACTTTATTGCATGAAAACGGTGAGAAAAAAAATAAAGTTATAAGTTAATACACACATAAGCCCTAATATAGTCGTAAAAGAACAATATTATGTATGAGGAAACGCGGCGGAAATATGCTATGGTAGGCCAAGTCTTACCGGCAAATATTACTCAGCGGGGAAAACGATGCCCGAAAGTTATTACTTGAAAAATGTGTAATATATTTATGTTTTATATATAGCCTACCTCTCATAAGAAAAATATTACGTTTAGACGAAAACATTCGTAACCTTGTTTGTATTTCCGGGTTACCAGTTAGGAGCGTCATGCACAGAAAGTTGAACTATATGGTATGTGCACGATGATAATACATGCACTCGACAAAACACCGTAGGCCCTACACTTAAAGACACATTAAACCTAAATTTACACACACAAAAAGGTTCAGATGAAGACAAGTGGGTCGTGTTCTTAGATATCATACAAATAAGTCGCCTACAGCGTTAGGTTTAGGATTCCTAACCCTTTAGGCTACTCCACTGAATTCTGTTTTAAGGGCAAATCGAACATACGGCACACTTGTTCTTCTCAACAACAACAAAACAGGAAACACTGTTACGGCACGAAAGGCGTAGATCCCCTATACTCTGGCAACATATACTAAAATAATGTCTTTAAGACAATAATATAGAACATTTCTTGTTAAAGTGTAAGAGGTATGACCAAATGAGAATACCAATATTGGATTATTTGCAGGCATCCAACTTACCTATAAATATAGAGGAGGTGTTGAGAATAGACAGACCTAGGGAACTGCATAGGCTAATATAGTCAAACAATATTTAACACGAACACATGTTAATATATAATGGCTGGGAATGTGAAGGTCTGATGCTGTTCTTACAATGCATGTGACTTTAAACAGATGAAAGTCAATTAAATATCTGGTAAAGTCCGTTATATAACTAGAACCACCAGGCCTTTACAACCCTCCACTTTAATATTATTCTTGTTCATAGTTTCTTCTTGATTTTGTTTGTTTGTTTTTTATTTTATTATTTAACGTATAGGCCTAAGCACAATTGTGAGTATCCCTATTTTCAAATGTGATGCCACTTTCTCATGTCGGCAGTTGTTCATATTATTGGGAATTGAAAACAATATATATCCTAATTATAACCCATCAGAGGTTGAACAGGATTTCTGTTTATCTTCATTAATTTAAAAAAAAAAAAACTAAAATAATGTTATACTTTTATTTATTTATTTTTAAGAAAATTAACTGTTCAACATTTGACTATAATTAGGATATAGGCTACGCCTATAGGCCCAGTGTTTCTAATTCCAGATAATGTGTTCCATTACCAGTAGGCCTAAGGGATAGTGGCATAAAGCATTTGTCCAATCATTGTGAATAGAGTTAATTCATATTTCCAACTTGAGTGTGCATGCATGTGCGTTCTTTCCTTCCTGTGTCCTAAAATAGTATGTGCTGACTAACCTTCTTTCTTCTAGAACTTCCAGATTTGGAAGGTGGTAGACAAGTAGCAGCAGAGAAACTCATCACAGGTGAATTGGTGCTGTCCTCAGGACATGAAGACGAAAGTTCACACCACAGTGAAAGGGTAGCTCTTATGTTATCTAAAGAAGCACAGAAAGCACTCATTGAATGGGAAGCCGTTGGATCCAGAATAATAACAGCTTCTTTTAAAACAGCTAAAAAGAAAATAAATGTAAATGTCATCCAATGTTATGCACCAGCTAATGACAAAGAAGAGTCTGTGAAAGAAGCATTTTATACTAGACTACAGGAAATTATGGAAAAAGTAAAAAGAAGAGACATCACAATTTTGATGGGTTACATGAATGCAAAGATAGGTACAGTCAACACCGGCTTTGAAGAAGTCATGGGAAAACGGGCTAGGAATAATGAATGAAAATGGGGAACTATTCTCAAACTTCTGTGCTTCAAATCAACTGGCTATAGGAGGAAGCATGTTTCCACATAAGAGAATACACAAGGCAACATGGATATCACCAGACCATAGAACAGAAAATCAGATTGATCATATATGCATAAACAAGAAGTTTAGCACATGAATGCTTGAAGCAAATTTCCTATGAAGGAGGCCAGCTGTGACTTCATGCTCCATAAGGAGCAAAAGGAAAGAGATGAAGATAAGAGAAAGATTTGTTTCCTACTTTTTTTTTTTTTTTTAAACAGATATCACCAATGAAAAGCTTACATCTAGGGGTTGTGCTTGTCTGTTGTATTGCTGTAGTGGAGTTAACCCCAGAGACAACAGATCATGGTGCGCACAAAACTTCACATTTTATGGATGGACTCCACAATCCAGTGTTTGATCAGAATGCCTTGTTAGGTAAGTCTGAGTTTGGGGATAACTCTTTCACTTATAATCTTTTAAATCAACAGGGGTCTCTGTTTTAAGTTGCAGTCATAAACAATTTAAAAAAGAAACAAAAAACCAACAGAAATTAGTTTTCTAATGTTTTGCTTGAAATGAAATTAGTGGGACGTGTTTAATATGGCCTTGAAAAATAATTCAGAGATCTTATCAGTAACAACATGTTTCATTTTTACTATATAACTTTTTAAAAATTAATAAAATGCAAAATAATTCTATTTTTTATACTGCTAAAAGATGCATGACATATGTTACGTTATATTTCAAATAGTTACTGTATTTTGAAATAATTCTGAGTGAAATATGGCTTCTAGAAGTTGAAGAAATTCGGCTGATCTGTTCTGTTACGTGTGCGGATATTTTACCAATCGTGTTCACCAGAAAAACTTTACACCATTGCTAAAGAAAGCATATGAACTTTATTTCGATTCGAAAGTTGATGATGCAAATAAATCTTGGAAGCCAACTGCAGTTTGTTCGACTTGTGCAAATACATTGGCAGGTTGGTTACGAAAATCGCCGAAGCATAAGTCGATGCCTTTTGGAGTGCCAGTAATATGGCGTGAACCGACAAATCACGCTACTGATTGTTACTTCTGCTTGACAAATATCTATGGTTTCACTTTTAAAACTAGAAAGTCTGTGGTTTATCCAAATATTGAATCGGTTTCGAAACCAGTGCCTCATGATCCAATCACGTGTCCGATCCCAGTTCCACCAGAACAATATCCATTGGACGTGAATGAACCATCAGAAAGTGATAGTTTACCTGCTTTAGAAACTAATTCTGACTCGGATTATATACCGGTGAATGATGGTATTCACTTAATTAACCATTCAGAACTTTCAGATCTAATACGTGATCTCGCTCTCACCAAAGGACAAGCGGAATTACTCGGTTCGCGACTCAAAGAATGGAATCTTTTAGCGCCCAATACTCCGATATCTAAATTTCGTCATAGACACAGAGAACTTGTTCAATACTTTGAGATGGATGATGACATTTGCTATTGCAAAGATGTAAAAGGTCTAATGGTGCACCTCAGTCATGAGCACATAGTCAACGAATGGCGACTTTTCATCGACTCTTCCAAGACTAGTCTAAAAGCCGTGTTATTGCATAATGGAAATTTATTTTCATCAATTCCAGTCGCCTACTCTGTTCATATGAAAGAAACTTATGACAATATGGCTATACTTGTGGCAAAAATAAAGTACAATGACTACCAATGGCGGAATTGTGGAGACCTAAAGGTCATTGCAATTTTCACGGGCATGCAGACTGGGTATACTAAATTTTGTTGCTTCCTATGTGAATGGGACAGCCGCAACAGACAGGAACATTATGCAAGAAAGGTGTGGCCTATCAGGGATCGTATGCAGCTCGGGCATAAAAATGTAATACACGAGCCATTAGTTAACAAAGACAACATCATTTTAGCACCGTTACATATAAAGTTGGGGCTCATGAAGAATTTCGTAAAAGCGTTAGATAAAACGAGCAAAGCTTTCACTTATCTTCGAGAAAAGTTTCCGCAAATTAGCGATGCAAAGATAAAGGAAGGTATCTTTGTAGGACCTCAGATTAGGAAAGTTATTGCAGACAAACAATTCGAGAACTTGTTACATGGTAGTGAACTTCGCGCATGGATGGCATTCAAATCGATCGTCGATAACTTTCTGGGAAATCACAAATCTGTCGACTATGTGCATATTGTTAAGCAGTGCATAGATGCATACAGAATTATGGGCTGTAACATGTCCCTCAAAATCCATTTGCTCGATTCGCATCTTGACTTTTTCCCTGACAACCTTGGCGAAGTCAGCGATGAACATGGAGAACGATTCCATCAAGATATCGCCGTAATTGAGTCACGTTATCAAGGACGGTGGAGTGTGACCATGCTTGCCGATTATTGTTGGATGCTTCATCGCGATGTACCACATGCCATTCACCGACGAAAGTCGACTGCAAAGAAATTCAAGCCTACATAACTGTTATACTTCTTGTACAAATGATGTTGTAATACTGTATGCGTTGTTAAAAAACTTCAATTGCGTATTTCTAGAGATCCCGACCTGATAGAGAAAAACGGTTTGCAGATTTAAAAACAGCGCATTAAAATTGACCAGAAAAACATAGAAATGTTAGAGAAAGAAAAAAAAAATTTTTTTTTTGTTAGCCAGTGCAATCAATCATCACTGTGCTCAGCTCTGTGGCCATCCTTTGTGCAGTGCCCTAACTCTGGTTCATGCTTTTTATCTTGGTCTCCACAGTTTTTTGGTCTCTTCTGAGGACATGGCCAACCCAGTTCCAGCACCTACTTGATATGATGGTTTGCATATCTTCTTAATTGCTATTGGGAATGTATAATATACTTTTTTTGCCTGCTGCTTATGCCATGAATTGCTGAATATTATGTTGAAAAATTGTTTCTGATCCAGTGTTTGTTTGCTGCATGATTTGTTGTCATGCTATGTTACTTTACTCGATCACCTTTTCAGTCCATCCTTCTGGAAGTCCATCCTCTGTTCCTGGTTGCTTCCATTTTGAGCAGCCTGTGCTGCTGGTTGACTGGGATTCATTCCTACAAGATATCTATACAACCCTTTCTCCATCTTTCACTATATTTCTGAACTGGTGCTGTTCTAGTGATGAATCTTGTACTATTTCTCAGCTGGTCTTTTTATGCTTCTGCTTGTTATTTAGTTATTGCCCAGGTCAGATTCTGAAGGCACAGCATAGATGTTTTAAAAAATGTATTTATTAGTTGTTCCTGGGAAGTCATTTGGATGTTTCTTAGTTTAGGATGGTCTCATGTATCACTTTATCAGCTTATTTTCATTTCATTCTCTCTCTAAACTTCCACTTTTAGTTAACATTCATTCATCCATCCATCACCCTTCAGCTTCCCTTGGAGCATAGGCCTTCACTAAACTTGTGCCAAGTCTTCCTGTCTTGTGCCATCCGCTGAAGGTCTTTCCATGTCTTCTTCATCCCTTTCATGTCTATCTCCCGTTCTCTTCTTCATGTGTTATTTGGTCTTTCTGTACCTCTCTTATCCTGAGAGTTCCAGAGCAAGGATTGGTAATGCTATCAACAGGTTTTCTCCGTATGTGTCCTATCCATCTCAGCATCTCTGTGGTTGACATACCGGCAAGATATTTTAATTCTTCTACTTATTATAATTTAGTTTTACCAATATCAATGTTTGCCTTTCTAGGCATTTTTACTTTTACTGTTAAATATTTTTGTCTTCTTTCTGTAGACCTTCATGTTATGCTGTAAGTCGTTGGTGTGAAAAAGAAGTTTGTTGCTCTTTGAAATACTTCCTGTCATAGAAAAAGAGGAATTTGTTTTTTGTTATTGCATTACTAGAGTTGCTGAGCATGTTGCTCTTTTGCAACCAGTGACAAGTTGGCATTATCTACATTGTAGATCTAGGCTTTTTCAGATCCTTTTCTGCCATTCTGAAACTTGTTGAGTTAGAGTCATGAGCTTCAATTTCTTTTCAGGGTATTCTGTCCTAACATGGCATGCATCAAAAGGATCCTCACATCTGGTTTCACGTTAGGAGGGGTAGGGGGCAATGCATTCTATGCATTCCTTACCATCTGTGGATGAACTTCTAATAGGCAAGGCTAAAATGCTATGCTCTTGTTCTGGGCTGTCCTAAGATATCATTAGTCCTGCACAGAGCCACTTCCCAGCTCCACCTGTCATTTATTCATTGTGAGATCCTCCTGTGCACAGCCAACTAGGTAAATGCAGGATTTAAGTCTGGGGCTCAAATGATTCCTCCAAATTTAGTGTGCAGTGCTGGGTTCTTGGTATGTTTCACCACAGGGGGTATCGTGATGTTGGGCCACTTTGGTGTTGCTACTATGTCCCTGAAGCATTGAAAAAGTAACTCAGATGTTGGATCCTGCACAGAATGCATCACATAGCGGTGCTTCGGGGTTTTGGTTAGAGGTCTAACCCCAGAATTCATTGCGATAGCAGCATCCATTCCTTTGCATCCCAGCAATTTACTTAGATCATATTGTTTATGTATCTCACATAGTTCATTGTACAGTGCCTGTGTACAGTTCAGAAGCTGTTCGTTGACTCAGTGGTCTTCTAACACTTTCTATGCATTTTTTCTGTTTACTCAGTCAAAAGTGTTCTCCTTTGAAGGTAACATTAACATTCTTGTTAATATTCAATTCTTTTTTCACTGAGCTGTCTTACATTTGCGTTGTGTAGCGTAATTTTATTTTTCTGGAAGAAAGCTGTAGATTTCAACACTGGGAGGAGAGAGGTGAAGGTAAATTTAGCATTGTTAATCCTGTCATTGGCAGCATGAATTGCTCCTCCATTTTTTGTATGTGTTACTCCAAAATGGCTAAAGTTGTTCACTTCCTCAGTCACCTGCCTACCGAACTGTGTAGGATTTTTTTAAAATCGATATTAAATTCTCAGTTTATATTTTATTCACAATGAAGTATAGAATCATTCACATTGAAATGTAGCATTAATCATCCACATTGAAGTGAAGCATTGTTCACATTGAAGTGTTGCAGTCTTTCTGCTGTTATCTTGCCCACGTAGATCTCAGTGCTTGATACATGGAGCAAAGAACAAGACCTTTGAGCAAGCTTGTTGTCAAAGATGGCAGAGGGGAGCTGGTTTATAGGGCTAATAAACTCATTATATGAAACAAATTTCTCCCTCAGAATTGTTTGTTACATTCACTAACAAACTCTTATTGTAAAGGATATTTCTCAATGTTTGGAACACTGTTTTTGCTTGTATTTTTTTCTTAACCACTATAATGCATCCATCATTTGATTTCAACATTTTTCTTAATTATTTGAGTGTGTCGTAGATTTTATTAAGATAGGTTGAAGATGTTTAAGGTCCCGTCTGAGCAGAGGTGATAATGGTAAACTATGTGATAATAAGGGGTAAGAAATAGCTTTACTTTTCACAATGGTGAGAGTGTAAGAGAAAGGACAGTCTCTGGATTGAGTAATTGCTCTAATCCAGCCTATCTTACGACAATATTTAACTAGACGCACTTTCTCTCCTGGTGCATATATATGAGTTACACTCCACTTACATATACACAATTCTGTGACATAATTCGTACAGACGTGAACCAAGCTATGGATAACATATAATGGGCAGGGGTTGACCAACACGATAACTTAAGGTGTATTATGTTTATTGTCTCTAGAAAAAAATCACATCAATCATCAGAAAGTATAGTTTACAGACACAAAAATGCAAGACAAATTATTAACCCAATAGGCCCTCCTCTCTGGTAAAGGAACCCCAAAGTAGATCCCAACAGAGGTACTTAACCCAAAAGATTAAAATTAATACTAAAGTAAAGGGATAGACGATAAAGGAAAGAACAAAGTCTTTAGTTAATCTATCCTGGTAAGAAAATCATATAACAGTAGTAGTGACCCCGAAAAGACAGAAGTGAGTAAAATGATTATACAAAATATGAAATATTCATTTCTCTTTCTTACAATCTGTCAGTCTGTGGCCACATTCAATCACACTTACCGACTACTCTTGTATGTAACAGCTGTGTATCTTTGACATATTTCATGGGTGGTGCTGATCCAAGGGAGCCCCAGTTCCTCAAAGAATGATTAATTTTCCTTATGGGGAACGCCCGCTTAGAAAGTGCTAATTTTATGTGTCAAAGTTCACGTCAGGTAGTGCATGTAGAAATATATATATCGCGATCAAAATGTTCACCATGGGCAGCACACAGTAGTCCGATATTTAAGGAAATGTCTGGTGGGTACACTGTTAGAAAAACCAATAAGGATAAGCAAAGGATCTCCTATCTGTGTTTTTTCTTCTTCTTTGTTTCTCTCTGGGGTTGAGTGCCAGTTATGGACCCAAGTATTCTTATTTTCTGGATAAATCCACTCGAGAAAAGAAAAACCACAATAGTCAGTATTCTGGAACAAATGTTATATAGATATTTGGCCACCACAAGCGGATCAGATTTGCTGTAAACAATCTGGGTAATTTCTTGTCCAGTTTATGATCTTATTCTTAAAGTTTATATGTGGGAACTCTCTGGAAGAAAGCAAGAGGACCGCACAGGTCAAAATCTAAGACCCGATAATATTTTAAGAATGTTTCTGGAGCTATTCAAACCGCTAGATCGCAAGGGTTGTGATCGCCTAGAGGTGGAAAAAACAAACATTTTAACAATGATATCAATATTTTAATCTCAAACACGTTAGGTAAGACCTCTAGATCACTCCAGTATTAAATTATATTTAAACCCACAAGAGTCTAGCTAATATTATCACGCTTTAACACGAGATATAAACTCTAGTAATTCACAAAATTACGCATGATGATTAAAAGTAGATTTATCTCTAATTACACTGGTATACACACATTTTGGTGCCTTAAATTTTATAGCTGTTCTTGGGTAATTTTGGGTTGCTGATTCCAAAAATTTAATCAGATTTTTTCTATCAGCTCTAATTTTTGAGATAACTAAGATATTAGTAGGGCAATTGTTATGTACAATCCTAGAGTTAGGTGCTATCAGTGGCATTTTGACTTTAGTCTGCATTCATATTATATGTAATTACTGTGCATATATTACCAAAAATGTAGTAAAACTTTATCACTAGCACTTGTTTAGTCAACACGCAAAAAAGGATCTTTTCGAGGACTTCCTGGAATGTGATATGCCCGGACAGTCACGCTTAAGGGTCCAACAGTAATCTGCCGTTATGTGGGCATCCCAAAGTCCCTGGTATCTCTCTTCCATTGTTTTTATATCTTGGTGAAATCTTTTACCTTGCTCCTCACTAAAGTCGCCAAGATTCTCCAGAAATATATGTAAATGGTTATGGAGGTAGTGCAATTTTATGCTCATGTTGCATCCAAGTTCACAAAAACTCGGTTTTTCGTACGCCCGCTAATACTCGAGGCGAAATCTCAGGTTATTATTAATGTCTAACCTGACATTGATTTTATGTGAGTATCCCTTTTTTTCTTGTACAGAGACAGGTGTCCCTCGCCATTCAGGCAGATACTCGCCGATTTCGGAGGTACCCATTACAGCTGGGTCGGCTCAGGAGCCGCCAGTCCCTGGTGGACGACACTCCTTCAAATGTTCTCACCAGGTCTCGAGTTAATCCAGTCCAAATCCCGGTCTACGAAAAATCCTCAAATGCCATCACCCGGGTTTGATCCTGGATCACCTGGTTGCCAGAGCGGTGTGGTAACCACTACGCTAGCGCGGCTCCCATTAACTTTCTAATTTGAGGTCCATAAAAAATTCCAGCTTTAAGTTTGTCTATGCTCAATTCTGGAAACTTTCTGCATAAGTAATTAAAACAGGTACCATCTTTGTTACGAGTGAATCTACATACAGAATCTAAGGTGATGTGCCATAATCTGGGCACTCTGACAGTTCATCTGTGAATAAATTGATTTCTCTAAAATTAACTATAATGATCGGGGCGTGATGACATTGTAAAACTAAAAGAAGGAGAAACCATAGTCAACCTGGTCATAGTGTATGGGCCAAATGAGGATGAGAGAGCAGAGGTCAAGGAGGAATTCTTCGAGCTGCTTCAAAGGACAGTGGATGACTGCCTAGATGAAGTTATCATGCTCGGAGATTTTAATGCCAGAGTTGGAAATGACCATGCTAGATGGGGTGGAGTTATCGGAAGATATGGAGAAGATACTCTCAATGACAATGGAAAGCGACTCCTTAGATTCTGCAGTGAGCAGAATCTGACCATTACAAACACAAAGTTCCCCCATAAGCGCGTACATGCATACACTAGATGTGAACCAACAAAGAATGAGAAGTCAGTGATCGACTATGCCATTGTTCGGAGAAGCTCATTCAAATATGTCCGAGATGCTAGAGTCTGGAGGGGGCCAGAGATTGGAAGTGATCACTACCTGCTAACAATCAAAAGAACAACTGAAAGAGTTGCTCAGCCTAGGAACTGCCTAACATCACGCAAGAAACCAAGTAAACGAGCGGGAGAAATGAGCATTAGGACCTACAAGCTGAGAGAGCCAGAAATTAAGACCAGATATCAGATGCTTATTGCTGCAGCGGTGAGCAACACAGAAGAATGACCTGATGACTTGGAAACCCTCTGGATTAAATTCAAGGATATCATAAAGACAGCTGCTGCAGAAGCATGCAGTGAAGTCCGACTTGGGAACAAGAGAAAGAGGACACCTTGGTGGACAGAGGAAATCAAAGAGAAAATAAGAGAGAAGAAAATGGCATGGAAACAATACTTAGGAGCTAAAAACACAACAGGACAAATGGAAAAATATAGAGAATATGTGACACTCAGAACAGAAGCAAAGAACAAAGTGCTAGCAGCAAAACAGAAGTCCTGGGAAGAATTTGGAGAAAAGCTAGAAAAAGATGCACAAGAAAATCAGAAATTGTTCTATAAGACCCTAAAGAACATGAGGAAGGAAAAACAATGCCCTCTCAAATTTATAAAGGACAAGCAAGGCAAATTGCTTACTGCCCCGAAGGAAGTAATGGAAAGATGGAAAGAATATTTCGCTGAACTCCTGGATGGTGGGCATGGTGAAGCATCAGAAATGATAACCACTAGCACAGAAGAGAAAACCAATGATGGTGAAGATGACATAAAGATGGAAGAACTGAAGGCAGCACTGGAGAAAATCAAGATGGGCAAAGCAGCAGAGCATGATGGTATAACACCAGAAATGGTTAAGTTCATGGGAGCATCAGGCGACCTATTACTCTTAAGGGTTTTACAGGCAGTGTGGTACAACAAGACCATACCAAAGGATTGGGAGATTGCCATCATAACACCAATTTTCAAAAAGGGTGTCAATCGGCAGTTTGGAAACCATAGAGGCATATCCCTTCTCAGTGTCCCTGGTAAAATCTACTCTAGAATCCTAGAGCAGAGACTCCGACGCCTAGCTGAGCCACAATTGGATGAGGTCCAGTACGGATTCCGAGCAAACCGAAGTACTCAAGACCTAATCTTCACACTCAGACAGCTGAGTGAAAAGGCCCTTGAGTATAAGAGTGAGATCCATCTTTGTTTCATAGATCTGGAAAAGGCGTTTGACAGGTCCCCTGGAGCAAACTTTGGGACTGTTTGGCAAGGAAGAATATTCCAGCACCTCTGATTCATGCTATACAGAGCTTCTACAAGTCTTGCAGAAATTATGTGAGGACAGCAAACCATAAGTCAGAAGAGTTCAGGACCACCACTGGTGTAAGACAAGGTGATATCCTATCACCTTACCTCTTCATACTCCTTATGGACGATGTCATCAAGGCATGTAAGGAGAGAACAAGAAAGTATTCAGTGGGGTACTGGAAGATGAGACAGGTCTATATTTTGGAGCTGGCATTTGCTGATGATGTTGCCCCGCTAAATCAGAGGCACATCTCCAATCCAACCTGCAAGTCTGGAAGGAAGAGCTGGAGAAGAGAGGGATGGTCATAAGCAGCTCTAAAACACAATCCATGGTGATATCACGAGAAGAAAGAAGACATCAGATTAAGCTGGGAGAACAGGTCCTGGAGCAGGTCGACCACTTTAAATACCTCGGAGCTATTATAGACCGAAAGGGAGGCATCAAAGAAGAGTTGGCCACTCGAAAAGCAGCAGCTGGGAGACTTTTTCGGGCCATAAATCGAGGATTCCTCAGCAAGAGAGAGGTTGGTAAGAAAACGAAGATGGCTGTATACCGCTCCACCTATGTCCCAGTCTTGACATATGGATGCGAGTCATGGGCAATGACTACAACCCATAAAAGCCAGATCCAAACCTCAGAAATGAGGTATCTGAGGAAGGTGGTTGAAGTAACAAGAAGAGACATGGTACGCAACCAGATGATACGTCAAGGCCTTAAATCCTACCCCCTGCAGACCCAAGTAGAACAGTCCCAATTAAGATGGTTTGGCCATGTCTGCAGAATGGGAGAAGATCGGCTACCACGACAAGCATGGGAAACAAAGAGCCAAGGATCCAGACCCCCAGGACGACCCAGAGTCCGCTGGGAGGACAACATTAGACAATCTTTGAAGGACTGAGGACTAGAATGGAACCAGACCAGGAGGAAGACAGCCGACAGGGTAGTCTGGCGCTCTCTGTTCCAAACCTCTACACCTCACGGTAGAAGGGGAACGACTAAGTAAGTAAGTAACCATCTTTGTTCAGTGCCTTAACAAATTGCTTCATCAAGCAATGGTGTAATGGTGGCAGTAGAACTCTTTTTCGATCAATGAGAGGCTTATTGACAATATTTTTTTCTCCAACTTTAAATTCATCCCTCAACGGCCACTGTTTCTTTGTCCAGTGCATATCTTTTGCCCTGCTATCCCACAAACATATAAAGCATGGATATTTGGTGAATCCCATTTGCTGGCCAAGCAAGAAGTTCATCATTTTAAGATCTACACAAACCATCCAGTTATGTTCTAAATACTTCAATTTTTCCAGAACTGTGCTTATTGTAGCATACTCCTCCTTCATTGTAGTAGAATGAGCAATTGGAATTGAGCCATATTTGTTACCATTGTGTAAGAGAACACCCTTCAAACTTCTTTTAGAGCTGTCAATGAAAAGTCGGCACTCATCTGGTGTATAACTTACACCCATTTTGTTAACAAGACCTCCTACATTAGTACAAAACACAAGGTTGTTTTCTTTACAAAAGAATGGAATAAAACCTTGCTCTCTGCTGCGATAAAATGCAACCTTTGTTTCAGCAGTCAGTAATTTTTGTTCTTTCAATCTTGAAGCCAAAAGTTCTGAAGATTCCTTGGAGAGATATAGATCTCGGATTAGATCATTTAGTTCAAGCTGGTCGAAGCGTTGAGCATCTGAAAAATCATCTTCGAAATCACTATCACTGTCACTTGTCATTCCACATTCCACTGCTGTCTCATCTTCTAGCAGGGAATCCAAAATCTGACTGAAAGTTGGAATTGGTATGTCATCTCCGTGTGGAACAGGTCGCCTAGCAGAATCGAAATCTGGATATTTCCACTTTTTGTGATTTTTTTCCATTAATTCCCTTAATATTCACAACACAGAAATAACAGTCATCATAGTGGTTCTTGGGCTCTCTCCAAACCATTGGAATTCCAAATTTTAAACATTTTCTTTTCCCACAAGTCCACTGTCGCAGGTGTTCAACACATGTTTTTCAAACAATATGAGGAGCCCAAGACTTGTCCTGGTCACCTAGTTTTACTTTAAAGTAAGCAAAGTATGCCTTTTTCACAAAAACAGTAATATGCTTCCTCTGTTCTTCTTTGAAAGTGTACTCTCCACAAATATAACAAAATAAATGCGGTGAAAGAAAACATGCTCTTCTTGAAGATGATGCCATTCTCTGTTAGAAGTGTAATAAAATAAGTAGCATACTAACATGCATGCAGTGGCTTAAAATCTAAAAAAAGGCAATTCTGGGAAGATTCTTGGAAAACTGAAACTGAGAGTAAACAAGCAGTTTTAAAACTCCAAGAGTTCGCGCTAGCAGATATAAACAATTCCTGCGGCAGACTGATAATGAGTTTTAGGAGACTGCACATATATATGAATCAGCCCGATCTCGCCCATGTCTGGCAAAATCGCACCTCAAGCGAATTCAGCGTCCATTCTATTATCAGGTGTTAATCAGAGGTTTCAGATCTCGGCTCTGGCGTCGTAACGTGACCGCCGGTGCCCCGCCTCTTGAAGGAATGTCAGTAAGAGATACCGAAATAGTTTTATTTTAATAGCCCGAGAGAGAAGACAACAAAGGGCGAATGTCGTGGCTGCGCACGATAACTTATTGCATACCAACCAGCAAGCATGGGAATTCCACTCAAGTTGTTTAGTTGTAAGAGAGAAAAGGGTGACTGAGGGATTAAAGAGAGGCTCGATTTTCCTACGTCACAGATTGTACATATAATATGTAATGTTATCTCATTCATTGTCACATGTCATACAGGTAAGTTCTAAGTAATTGTTATGGTTGTTTTTTTTTGTTTGTTTTTTTTTAAATTCCCTCAATGATTTGCTTTCTTGTCTTCATCAGGGTCACATAAAATAGATGAATTTGCAGAATTACCTCATGATGTGCGCATAAACCGGCTACGTAACTTGGCCAAATCTCATGATGCTAATAACAATGATATTATTGAGGCACATGAACTTAAGGAATGGGTTCTTCAGTCTTTCAGGTACATGATCATTATTTATGCTTCATAATTCTGCAGAATTTCTTGTGAAAATAACTGTGCAAGATCAATCCAGACTGATCACTAAAGTTTCAGTCCTTGATTAAAGATATGAATCAAAAATTTTTATTATTATCTCTCTGAAATATGGGTTAGGGATAAAGTCTAATTTATTTATTTGCTTTCTGCAGCGATCAAATACTAGGACATTAATTGATTGATTCAGTGTTGGTGTATTCCAACATTTTATCTTGTTTCTCTTATTTTCAAAAACGTCTGAGTGGTATTGAGAGAATAAAACAATTACACATTTTAAAAGTATAAATGCTTAAAAACATGCAAGAGGAAGACAGCGCTTTAAGCATACGTGCCAATTAGTACAGGTTACTCATATACTGTACAGGGTATTTTTGGTTTCAGATTTGTACAGATGTACATACTTCCTGTACAGGTTTTTTGCCTAATTATTGAAATATACACATGTTGTTGTTAGACTCCATATTGAGTTTCCTGTTATATCCAACGTGAAGAATTGCACCAAATGTGCTTAGTACAAACAAGGAAAAAGCAGTAAACAATAACTTATGTGAAAGCGTGGGCAAAAAAAAACAATTCTCTTCTGATTTCTGTCTTTTTATGGTTTGTTTTTATTTTTTGTACAGGTTTTTGCAGATTTTTATATAGGTTTTTCATCTCCAGGGGTTGACATGTATGGCTATAAGTGGGATGATAACATCAAGAAATGAACAGGAAAAAAGTGTATCACCGAGAGAAAAGACAATAGATGTAGGAGATCCAATGCAGCCAGCCTTCAATACGAAGACTGGAGCTGATGAATGAATAGATTTTATTTTCGAGGGATTGAGAATTGGGCACGCATGCCCATCTAACATTCTGCCCTTCGTTTCTCTCATCTTTTTGGTGATGATGATGCTAGTCTATACACTAACTGCATGATAACTAAAGGATGTTACATCTTTTAAAGTCACCAATAAAGATCATTTGAGCACTATCTGGGAAGTTAAAAAGAATAAAATTATCACAAGATAACTGAGGAAGGTATGCTGCATACTTTAAAAATTGCTATCCAATATCCTCCTTCTTGGATTTTTAGTGTTAGCTAACAAAGCAATCAGTGGCTATCATGGGGTGTACATATCTTCATGATTGCTATGAATAAGCAGTTCTTGGCTGGTGGTGATATTTGGCCAAACGATTAAGAGAATTTTCCTTAGCCATGTTGCGTTGAAAGGGGACAATTTGGACATTTCCTTTTCTGTTACAATATACAACATCTGAATCCCCTAACTTGGAACCTTAATTAAAAAGTTAATGAAAAGAAGAACAGATGGAGGAGTGACATTGATGGAGTGACACTGATATCATAGACTATTCTTAAAGGAATCATTAGAATACTACAGAATGTGCATGCTGGAGAGCTGTCTAGCACAAAATTTGGATAAGCTGAAGAAGAAAATGAAGTCATGCATGAAAATCTTTCAGACATAGTTTTGTGACTTGAGCTTTAGCTAACACATAGAAAAACCCATATTCTACTTCAACATACAGTGTCTAAACAAAAATATATACACATTTTGAATGCTTATAACATCTATTCAAATTGAGATATAATTATACAGTTTTAACACCATATTCCCAATATGCCTCAATGGGCGTGTAACGGGTTCCTTTACCTTTTTTTTTATACAGTTTTGCAGGTGTCGTAACACGGTCTATTCTTCTCTCCATCTTTGTCTCCCTTCTCTTCCCGTCTCTCTCTCTCTTCTTTCTTCTCAGTAATTTTCACGTTACACTACGGTATTTTTGGCGCTGTAGTCAGCGTTTCTTTCTCAGACATCACGGCGCTTACTAATGGCTACTGAGCAAATACCGCCAACGCATCAACCCCAGGTTATAACACATGGCCAGAGGATATACCTTTATTAAGAGTAAAAAGGCGTCTTAAAGTCTAGAAACCTCTCTTGCTTTATTCCATCCTATTTGATGGACCTGACGGAAAACGCGCCAGTGTCAAATTTCATTGTATCAGCCAGCACTTGTATGCCTTCTAGGAGTAACCAGTAATTACGGCGTGGAGAAGCTTTCTCACGTGAGACGAAATTGCGTCACACAAGCTCAGAGGTCAGGGAGAGAATTTTACGTGTGATTACGTCGGAACACCCACCCCTCACAATTCAGTGACGCGAGCAACGGTGATATCCCATCCAGTGATTTAGAACACGTGAGAAGAGATTCATAAAATCTAGAAGCTTAGACGAAAACTTCACTTACACGCACGACTTGTGGGCCGAGTGCATCTACATGGCGAGGAATTCTACATTACAAGCACTTTGGTATTAACCAAGCGGTGTTGTATGATTTCACTCTGTGCAGACTTTTAGGTTTCTGAGCGGACAACATTCGCAGTTGCAGAATTCAGTGTCCGGCGCCTGACGGTTACAGACAGCCAGTCTTTTGACCGAGCAGCAGAACCAAAAGCCAGATATCTCGTCAACTCCTAAGCATAAAGGAGCATAGATCAACACTCGCACGTGTAATGTCATATCGCTGCAAGATGACAGCACCTAACAACCTGCGCCAGGGCTGACAACGTCGGTTTACAGATAAGTCCAAAAGCATAAGGATTATTTTCCTCCAGATATCTCAGAGATCTTATTCAAATTCCAAACAGAACTTTCACCTAAATACTCACGGAACTAATTTTAAAGTGCCTTCCAGGGTAGTACAAAGTGAACATTACAATCAACAACGTTAGGCAACTTGCATGATAGTCACACCAGTGCTAATGATGATTAGTAGAACATACTAGGACTTTTAGTCATTCGGTGTTTATGTCCATATTATTATTTTCGTTTACCTTTTCATTTTCTTTGTGTCATATATGTGGTTTAGGGATTAAATATCTGCACATAAGTTATATCATCTACCAAGTGGTCGAGTGAGTTTCTTACATGTACTGTCTCTTAAATCCATATATGTGTCATTTCCTCAGTATGAGAGGATGGAGGCTTAATAACAATTATAATATTCAGTAAGAATAACAGGGGAGATTTGTCGCAAGGAAACAGAATCCGTTCTCATGTGCCCTTCTGAGACATTATCTCTTTGTGAGAATATTCGCCTTCCTTTCACCCCTTACTTGTATAGGAATCTAACAATTAACGAGCCACTTCTGAGATCCTATATATCTTTCTTACATTTCTCAATTTACAACTTTCTTATCCAACTGTGCTGTGAAAATTAATGTCCAGTTCGGGATAACGGCACGACAGCAGGAATGGGGGTTGAGTTATAATACTAGAATGAGCTTGCTCAGTACAGGTGCGCTCTGCTAGGTAGCAGTTAGTGCAGTTAAAAAAATAAGAAAATCATTACCTGCATAGATCACTACCAACAGTCAGCATCATGAGATCATTGGTACAGTTAAGAACAAATACAGAAATGCACCTCCCTTACAAATCATTACTAACAACTAACATCTGAGATCATTCTTCTTCTTCTTCTTCTTCCGTCCTTAGCCACCGACCGTCAAAGCAGTCAGTGGCCATTACGCCTAGTGGCGTCTTAGGGCAACAGCAGCTAGGTTTTCTTTGCCATTGTTTCCCATCACGCCTAGTGGCGTCTTTAGGGCAACGGCAAATCAACCCATTTGCTGTTGTTTCCGTAATCGAAGTGACTGGCAAACGGGTGATCAGCCCGTTGTTCTGAGATCATTACTGCAGTTAAAAAAATAAAACAACCTACACAGATCATTGTTAATAGTAGGCATCATGAGATCATTAGTGCAGTTAAGAAATAAAAAAACAACTTACACAGGTCATTAATGCAGTTAAGAAATAGATAAACAACATACACAGATCATTCTTAATAGTAAGCATCATGAGATCTTCAGGGCAGTTAACAAATAAAAAAACAACCTACACAGACCATTGTTAATCAATCAATCAATACCCTTTAGCTCCCCAAGGAGCATAGGCCTTCAACAAACACATGCCAAGTCTTCCTGTCCTGTGCCATCCGCTCAAGTTCTTTCCATGTTTTCCTCATCATTTTCACCTCTCTTTCCAGTTCTCTTCTCCATGTGTTTTTGGTCTACCTCTGCCTTTCTTTCCCTATGGATTCCATAACAGGGACTGCCTTGTAATGCTATCAACAGGTTTCCTCAATGTGTGTCCTATCCATCGCCAGTGTCTTCTTCTCAACTCTTGTTCCACTGGCACTTGTCTAGTTCTTGTCATCAATTCCACATTTGTGACTTTGTCATACCATTTCAGTCCTTCTATTCTACGCAAGCACCCGTTTATAAAAGTCTGTAGCTTTTTGGTTGTTGTTTTTTGTTGTTCTCCATGTCTCAGAGCCATACAATAGGACTGACTTCACATTTGAGTTGAAGATTCTTATTTTCGTGTTGGACTTGATTTCTCTTGATCTCCATATGTTTCCCAATGCAATGAAAGCTCCTCTTGCTTTTTGTACTCTTATTTTGATGTCACTGTATGTCCCTCCAATTTTGTCTATATTACTTCAAGATATGTGTACGATTCTACATCTTTTAGTGGTGTTTCTTCAAGTTCAATCAACCTTGTTATCATTTTTTGCATTTATTCTCATCTTCTTTCTTCTTTGATCCTTAGCCGCCGACCGTCAAAGCAGTCAGTGGCCATCACGCCTAGTGGCGTCTTGTAGGGCAACAACAAGTTCATTCTTTGCATCTCAGCCTCTACAGTCCTCCGCCAGGTTGTTTTTGGTCGGCCTCTCTTTCGTTTTCCTTCAGGGGTCCAAAGCATAGCTGTTCTTGTGATGGCATCAAGGTCTCTTCTGAGGACATATATTTATTCTCATAATCTTTGTCTTTTCCCTGTGAATTTTCAGGCCCACTTGTTGTGACCTCTCATCGAGAATTTTCATTTTCTCTTGCATCTAATTATGGTTATGGGACAGAAGAGCCAAGTCATCCGCAAAATCCAGATCATCAAGCTGTTTAGTCAGATTCCATTTCTGTTGTGTGATGTAGATGTTTTCATAACCCAATCTATTGCTAGTAAGAAAAGAAATGGAGACAAGAGGCATCCCTGTCTCACTCCTGTTCTAATCCTAAACGGTTCTGTAAGTTGTCCTTCATGAAGAACTCTGCATGTCATGTCTTCTTTATTAAGTTAATGATCTTCGTGGGAACTCCATAATGCCTCATCAATTTCCAAAGCGATTCTCTGTCAAATGCCTTTTCATAGCCCATGAATCCGATGTAAAGCGGTGAGTTCCATTCCAGACTTTGTTCAACTATTATTCTCAATGTGGCTTTCTGGTCTGTACAGGATCTGTTTTGTCGAAAACCTGCTTGTTCATCTCTCAGTTGCTTGTCTATGGACTCCTTTAATCTCTCCAGGATATCATTGTTAATAGTAAGCATTAAATAAATATTAGACAAACATAAAGGAATGTTTTCAGGCACTCGTAAGAAATAAAGAAGTAGAACACTAGACAACAGAAAAATAACAGACGTGAGTGGCTTACCCAGGACTTGAACCCAGAACCTTCCGTGCGAGAACCCTGCCTGGCTATGCAAGCGAGTCACACTATCCTCCCTGCCATCTAGGCATCACCAAAAAATGATGCTTCTTTTTTTTTTTTTTTTTTTTTTTTTTTTTTTTTTTTTTTTTTTTTTTTGCGTTCGCCCGCTAATACTCGAGGCGAAATCTCAGGTTATTATTTTATGTCTAACCTGACATTGATTTTACGTGAGTATCCCTTTATTTCTTGTACAGAGACAGGTGTCCCTCGCCATTCAGGCAAATACTCGCCGATTTCGGAGGTACCCATTGCAGCTGGGTCGGCTCAGGAGCCGCCAGTCCCTGGTCGACGACACTCCTTCAAATGTCCTCGCCAGGTCTCGAGTTAATCCAGTCCAAATCCCGGTCGACGAAAAATCCTCAAATGCCGTCGCCCGGGTTTGATCCTGTATCACCCGGTCGCCAGAGCGGTGTTGTAACCACTACGCTAGCGCGGCTCCCTATGATGCTTCAATGACGGGTCATTAGTGCGACCCGCAACACATAACACCGGAAATCTACCATGGGCAGTCCAGCCTATTAACTCTTACTATACGTGAGCTAAAACCGCGTTTTTACGCGCTAGTTTAGCTATCGTTACCGTCGCGCGCCACTTCACGGGGCGAGCCGTAAAATTGGTACTAAAGCCGCGCCACTTCACGGGGCTTGCCGGATAGTAAGAGTTAATGATGCAATCACTTCTGTTGTTCCCCTATTATACAGTATAGGTCAGACTACAGAAGACAAAGACCTTAATACTGTGTCTAGTAAATGATAGAAGACTAAGACCAGTAAGTACAGGACAGAGGGTAGGTTTTTGGTATTGTATAAACATTTATAACACATAAGGAAGGGAAACCCGAGGCCTGTAAACAGTAAATAAATATTAGACAAACATAAAGGTATGTTTTCAGGCACTTGTAAGAAATAGAACACTAAACGAACATCATTTTTTGGTGATGCCTAGATGGCAGAGAGGATAGTGTGATTTGCTTGCATAGCTAGGCGGGGTTGTCACACGGAAGGTTCTGGGTTTGAGTCCTGGGTAAGCCACTTACATCTGTTGTTTTTCTGTTGTGTAGTTTTCTACATTTTTATTTCTTATGAGTGCCTGAAAACATACCTTTATGTTTGTCTAATATTTATTTACTGTTTACAGGCCTCGGGTTTCCCTTCCTTATGTGATCATGAGTCATTAGTGAAGTTAAGAAATAAAAATAAAAAACAACCTACACAGATCATTGTTAATAGCAAGCATCATGAGATCATTAGGGCAGTTGAGAAATAAATTTAAAAAACCAACACAGATCATTGTTAATAGTATAGTATCATGAGATCATTAGGGCAGTTAAGAACAAATAAAGATATACACCACCCACACAGATCAATGCTAATATTACAGCCTCATGAGCTCAAACAAACTAAGATGGCTGGGACATGTCAAACAAATGAAGGATAAAAGAGAGATGAGAAGAAAGGTATATACTGAACAATTCAATGCGTGAGACCAAGATAAAGATGATTGATGTCACGAGAGGGTTCTTCTTCTTCTTCCTCGTTCGTCCTGAAAAGGACGGTTGTTGCGTTGTGTCTGTTTACGCCTAAGCTGTGATATCTGCACCTTTCGGTCGACACATCCGACTTCTGCACGGCATTTTTTAGGACCGGGTTTGCCTTCCCATTGCGATCCACACTCGCTCAGCCAGACTGCACTGCTGCAGACTGTTTCCAGGACCACCACGTGGAGGTGGAGTGCAGTCTTGACCAGCTCTGATTCGCTGGTCCTGACGCAGGCAGTCAAGCTATGAGTCGCTGACTGCGTTCTCTATTGCTACGTCTTTGGGTCCCACGAGAGGGTTGATTATTATTTAAATTGTAAGATATCCTGGACAAAAAGTTGTATCAGGTGATACGAGGATAGTGCCAGATAAGAGACTGGTCTTATAAGAAATACCCCCTTTTCTGAAAAGAATAAGGGTGTATCGACATCAAAGGTAGGATCAAGCTGTATAAGTTTCTAGGTATGATGATATTATATGTTCCTAGATTCCTATGGGCTCCCTCTCAAGATTCTCCTATGATTATATTATTATTATTATTATTATTGACTCTGCTAGGGGTATTAACTAAATTATCTACCAACAAGAACTTGAACTCAACTTAAATAATTAAGTAAGTCTGCTGGTAAATATTTACAATTTATTTTTACAGTTCTTATTTTCTTCTTGAAAATCTTTAACAAAAACCAAACTTCAATTACAAAATTAAATAAATATGCATTTGAAAATTGTTCAACAAAATTTTTCACAGGTCTCTGAATTCATAGGAGGTTATCACTGGATTGACATCACTCTTGTAGAATATCTAGGCTATATCTTTATATTACTGTTCTTTCACTGTCCTTTTATTTTAAGTTATCACTGGCTATAACTATGCCCCAACATGGGTCATCATTTGATTACTGTCTATAATCTTGGAGTGACTGGCATACTCTACAGTGGCCTTGTTTTTCATTCATCTGTAGAATGAAGCTGGTTCCACTTTGGTCCTGGGAGTAAAGTTAATGATCTTCCTCCAGGCAGTAGGTACTAGCTGATTGGCCCTCTGAACTCAAAAGGCACTTGCATCAGGAGTTCCCTCAGTAGTGGATGACTTTATTATGTGTAGTTGGGTTTACAGGATATAACATGAAACATAATAAATATAACCCCTATATGGTCCATCACTATCACAAAGGTTGGGGATGATAGACAGTTTCAGACAGTGTGCTAGCAGATGCACAGGACATAGTATAGAAGCAACAACCAAATCCAATTCACTGTAACTACAATTTCCCTCTAAATCCTTAGTTAGAGCCAGTTGTCCGTGATCCGCCTCCATACAATGATTAAGTCTTTTATAAACTACTAAGTAATAGCTTAAACAATCCAGTAAAACAATTGCTTTCATTTTTCCTTACGTTCCCGGTGTGTGTGGTCCATTCCATCAAGAAATAATTCTTCTAAACCTACAGACACACTTTTACCATCATTCTCAATTATTTGAATATATATCTTGGCAGTGTTTTGCCTCCAGAAATTTCACAATGGTTCTAACACATCTACACACTTCCTAACGCACAAGTGAATTAATCAATAGAAATACATATATATATATATATATATATATATATATATATATATATATATATATATATATATATATATATATATATATATATTATATATATATATATATATATATATATATATATATATATACATATATATATACTGAAGCACATTAAAAACGCACCACTATTATATACACTGATGCCGAGAAGCTGGAAAAAAAAGTGTGGGAATGGATTTTCCCCATGTTTGTCATGAGGTAGAGAGCGAATGGCTGCTGGAATGGAAAGTGCATGATTCAACCCACGGGTTTGTGTACAGACTACATGAAAACAATGAAAGTTACACGTGCAACACGATTCTCAACAGCTAAGACCCTAAAAATGTGTACGCGTTGTGGCAGTATACTCAGTATAAAAAGGCCGTTGAGACAAAACACCCAGTACATGTGCTTGAAATGCCATGACTATCTGAAAACGACCGCCAATGAGCCATTGGTATGTTGGAGACCGGAATGAGCTCGCGGGCCATTGCCAGAAGGATGAATTGCCACCACAGCACTATTGTATGTCTCAATGAACGTTACGGAAGCACTGGCAGTGCCTGGGATAGACTTCGGAGTGGCCAACCACAAGTTACTACCCCTGCGCAAGATCGTCATATTGTGCTGAGTCACCTAAGGAATTGTTCTCTCCCAGCAAGTCAAACAGCAAGAGCAATAGTGGGTAGACGTGGGCAAGTCTCTCGAATGAAGTCATATGACGACTCAGAGATACAGGCCTTACTGCAAGACAACCTTATGTTGGGCCAAACTTGACTCACAGACATCGTCAGCAGCGCCTGCAATGGGCAGAGCAACATGTCAGATGTTCTAGACTGCAGTGGAATGCTGTCCTATTCACAGACGAGAGCAGATTCACCATATCCTTTGCTGATGGACGTATGCGGATTTGGCGACAGTATGGAGAGCGCTTTGCAGATTGCTGTGTTCGTCAGCACAACCGATTTTGAGGTGGCAGTATTCACATTTGGGGAGGATTCAGCTTTCACCATCGCTTACTCTTCAGGTCTTCCGTGGAAATGTTAATGCTGTGACATATCGAGATGAGGTTCTGGATGCATTGGTTGCTCCTGCGTTCACAAATTATGCAGACTTGCAGCTTCTCCAGCAGGATAACGCACGTGCGCACACCATACGCATTACGCAGCAATATCTACAGCAGCAGAACATAGTGACGATTGATTGGCCTGCCTTATCACCAGACATGTCCCCTATAGAACATCTGTGGGACGAGCTTGGATGCAGAGTCTACAGGCAAGGTTCTCCAGCTAATCTGCAACAGCTCGAAGCTGCTCTTACAAGTGAATGGGACATGATTCCCCGGAATTTCTTTCAGAGACTTGTGCGTTCCATGAAGATCCGCTGCCAAGCTTGTTTGCAAGCACACGGTGGACATACCAGATACTGAGGATAGTGTGAATGAATTTTTTTATTGGTTGCATTTTTGGTTTTCTCCCTTGCCAGCACAGAATGCAATGAATTTCATAACAATCAAATGTACAAATTAATGACCAGCATGGATTCATAGGAAAATGAATAAAGATTCCAAATATGTAAACTTGTAAACACTTACATTTACATTTCACACTCTGTTCCTGGATTATACAGGTGGTGTGTTTTTAATGTGCTTCAGTATATATATATATATATATATATATATATATATATATATATATATATATATATATATATATATATATATATATATATATATATATATATATATATATATATATATATATATATTCTTTCTTACCTTCAGGCACATACAGTCGAGCTGTTAATGGTTGTAATGGTCTGCTTTCAGTTACAAAAGGCAAAGGCACTATTCACTAACACTTTTTGCGCTTGCTGTAATTTTCAAAATATGACTGGCCTATTTCCGTTTAGAACACCCGCTATATACAGTCCAAGGTCGGACGCCCGAGGGGGTTTCCTGCTCATTAGTATTTTGCGTTCCGAAAATGTATGTAAGATCTGTCTATGTGTACAAATCAGGAAAACTAAGATTTTATTTCTCTACATTATTCCTGGAGCGATTTTCTTCATCTAAAGCTTAAAACTCACCCTGTATTATTCTACATCTTCCTAGCTAATAGTCTTTTACTTTCCTAAGTGCATTTTATTCTATGCTTACTCTAAACAGCAAAATTATGGACTAACCTGAGGCCTCGATGCATTCAACCAGAGATTTCTCTCTTAATATACTTACTTAGTCGTTCCTCTTCTACTGTGAGGTGTAGAGGTTTGGAAGAAAGAGCGCCCGACTATTCTATCAGCTGTCTTCTTCCTGGCCTGGTTCCATTCTAGTCCTCGGTCCTTCAAAGATTGTCTAATGTTGTCCTCCCAGCGGACTCTGGGTCGTCCTGGAGGTCTGGATCCCTGGCTCTTTGTTTCCCATGCTTGTCGTGGTAGCCGATCTTCTCCCATTCTGCAGACATGGCCAAACCATCTTAGTTGGGACTGTTCTATTTGGGTCTGCAGGGGGTGGGATTTTAGGCCTTGACGTATCGTCTGGTTGCGGACCATGTCTCTTCTTGTTACTTCAACCACCTTCCTCAGATACCTCATTTCTGAGGTTTGGATCTGGCTTTTGTGGGTTGTAGTCATTGCCCATGACTCGCATCCATATGTCAAGACTGGGACATAGGTGGAGCGGTATACAGCCATCTTTGTTTTCTTACCAACCTCTTTCTTGCTGAGGAATCCTCGATTTATGGCCTGATAAAGTCTCCCAGCCGCTGCTTTTCGAGTGGCCAACTCTTCTTTGATGCCCCCCTTTCGGTCTATAATAGCTCCGAGATATTTAAAGTGGTCGACCTGCTCCAGGACCTGTTCTCCCAACTTAATCTGATGTTTTCTTTCTTCTCGGGGTATCACCATGGATTTTGTTTTAGAGCTGCTTATGACCATCCCTCTCTTCTCCAGCTCTTCCTTCCAGACTTGCAGGTTGGATTGGAGATGTGTCTCTGATTTAGCAATCAGGACAACATCATCAGCAAATGCTAGCTCTCTCTTAATATACTACTGGTTGTAAAAGTCTGCACAGATGTGTAGAGCAACATCTCCAATATCGTATTGGTGACCTCTTCCAGGTGGTTTTTCTTTCCTAAGTCTGTAATTAATTGTCATCCTCCACTCGTTTGCACAGATTAGTCCAGGCCATTTTGACTGTACAATGCTTTAGTAAACAAGGCATAAAGGTACCTTCTGATTGGTCCGTGTATCAAGCAGTTCTTGCAAAGTATGGCGCACGGTTTGGTTAGAATTACTCAGAAGGATGTGTTGTGAAACAGACCACTTCACGACAATTGACAGCATAAAAATGGAACTGAATTTAGCTGGGAATCATGAACAGGAGAGAGACAATCAGGATTAAGAAGAGTGGAAACAGTTTGAGGCAAAGAGAGCCTTTAGCATTCAGAAAACTGAAGGAGAAATAAATTAGCCACTAGTGATGTAGAACTAGGCTACAGCTGCAGCATATTTGACGTGCGTAGATTAGTTTATGTACGTATATTTGTTTATGTTTTATAGAATGTTGGACAGAGAGGAATCAATGGAAAAATTAGAAGATGAAGATGAAAATGCTGATGGCAAAGTTTCATTTGAGGAAATCTTGCAGAAACAGTATGGATATTCAGAGGAGGATCTGGAAGATGTTCAGAAAGAAGAGGTGGAAGAAGGGGGTGCAGATGTATTCCAGGTATGTACAGCTTGTCAGTATTGTTTCCAGATAAAAAAGATATGCATTTTCCCAAGTCTTGAAAGGTTAAAAAAAAAAAAAGATAAAGGTACCAGTAGTTCCATTGCAGATATTGCCGCAGGGTAAAGAAGAGGTATTAATTTTTCATTAAGAAAACTTTATTCATTACATAACATAATTTTTTACTATCATAAAGCTGTTAAATGTTTATTGATTATTGAGAGATGATTGTGTTTCTTGTCAACCAACAGTTTTATTCTTGGGTACAGTTTTTAAAAGAGATACCCTTGTGTCATGTTCAGCCTCTGTTTTGTTTCTTGCATTAGATTTCATTGAGAAGAAAACTGATAGTCCTGATTGATAGAGATAAATTGTTGTGACAGGAGATTGTTTTTTAATATTTCTATAGGAGAATATAGGCATTTTATCAAATATTCCTTGTACATTCTGGACAAGCTTCTCAAAGCCCCAGGGGTTATGCGTACACCATGTCGGGAACATCCTTTAAAAATGTAGGCTTTTGAAGAAAACGAGTCGGCCTTGAGAGCAAGACATCTTAGCTTTGCCTTTAACAGGTCATTTTAAATGAAAGTGTTTGAAACTTTTTTAAACATGTTTTATTACTGCATTTTTTTTACGATGATACAAGTTGGTACAGTTTTGTTACTTGTGTTCATGATCTGATACGAGGGAAGGTCAAAACGTAATGCCTCCTATTTTTTATGTATGTAAATACTGCATCGGTGTGCAATTTGTAAATTTAGTAGGATTCCTCAAACACTCTTCTGCACTGTATAGCATTTCCAACCTGTTTCAGTAACAGGTGGCACCACTGTAATAATAATAATAATAAATTCTTTAAGCACCAAACACGGCGCATAAGGCAGAAACCAGTGCTCTCCAGGTTGTTCGTTGTGACGCCACTCCTCTTAGCTCTTGCACATTGTTTAATCCTAACGTTCTTCCTTCTCTTATTATTGTTCTTCTGAGTGTTTCTTTTGGTCTTCCTTTTTTCCTCTTACCCTCAGGAACCCAAGTGAGCGCCTATAGTGGTATTCTGTTGTTTTGCATTCATAGGACATGACCGATATATGACCATCGTCTTTTCCTTATATAGTCGGAGACATATTTCTGCCTAGAGTCTTCTCTTATTTGTCGATTAGTCTTGAATTCTTTCCAACTGATGTTCATGAGTTTCCTAAGACATTTGTTCTCGAATGTATTCAGCTTATTCTCCAATGATTTTGTTATTTTCCAACTCTCACAGCCGTATGTTAACACTGAGATAACATTTGAATTAAACAGACGAAGCTTGGTATGTATATTCAATGATCGTAATTTCCAAATGTTAGATAATCTATTGAAGGCGCTAGCTGCCAAAGCAATTCTAGTTTGGATTTCTCTTGTTGTGTCACCATCCTGAGTCATTTTACTGCCTAAATAATTGAAACTTTCAACTTTCTTTAGTTTTTCCCCGTTCAAGATGATATTAAAGGTCTCGTTAGAAAAGTTCATAACTTTAGTTTTAGAGGCATTTATTTGGAGACCTATTTTAACCGAGAGATGACACAAATTATTTACTGCTTCTTGGGATTGTTGAACTTAAGAATGCTAAATCATCTGCGAAATCCAGGTCCCCCAGGAATTTTCCATTTGTCCATTTTATACCTAATTGTTCATTGTGGGTATAGTTTCTCATAACCCAATCAATAGCTATTCCAAAAAGTAGTGGTGACATAATACAGCCTTGTTTCACCCCTGTTTCTACTGTAAACCATTCTGTATTCCCTTTATTTGTTCTAACACAACATCTTGCATTGTCATATAGCGCTTTGATTATATTCACATATTTTGTTGGAAAACCATAGATTGTAAGTATCTTCCACAATGATGGGCGGTGCAGACTATCAAAGGCTTTTTGAAAATCGACGAAGGTGATAATAAGTGGCAATTGCATTTCCACTGATTCTTCTATAATTGTTCTTAGTGTGAATATTTGATCAATACATGATTGTTTCTGCCTGAAACCCGCTTGTTCTTCTCTAATCTTTTCGTCAGCTTGCAATTTAAGTCTTTCTAACATCATGCAACATAATAATTTTCCAGGTACTGATAATAGAGATATACCACGCCAGTTATTACAGTCTGATAGATCACCTTTCTTCTGTAACTTTACAATAATACTGTCTTTCCATTGTTGTGGTGGTTGTTCTTCTCTCCATACTTCATTTATAATATCTAAAATTCTCAAGAGGTTGTTGTCATTAACTGCTTTAATCATTTCCCCTGAAATTTCGTCAACTCCAGCAGCTTTAAAATTTTTAAATCTTTTAATGGCTTGTTTGATCTCGTCCAGCGTGAATTCATCGCAAGTTATTGGCAAGGTGGTTGTGGGTGTTTCATTATTAAAATCAGGTGTTACTGTTGGTGGTGGTCTGTTTAGCACCTCCATGAAGTGCTCAGCCCATCTCTTCATTTGTTCTTTTTCTGTTGGTATTGAATTCCCTAATTTACCTTTAACAGGTGTTTCCATAGCAGTAGGCTGGTGACATAGTTGTTTTGTAATTTGATAAAGGCACCTACTATTACCAGTTCTTACAGCATTTTCAGCTTCTACGGCCAGTTCATTGATGAAATGTCTTTTATCTCTTCGAGTTTTTGCCTTCACTTCTTTATTTAACAAGTTATAAGTTAGTTTGCAAGATTCAACTGCATTATGTGTACTTGCCGCTAGTAGTTTAAGTTTTGCTGTTTTCCTTTCTTGTATTTTATCCCAAGTATCTTCTCTCATCCATTTTTTCTTTTTATGTACTAGGTATCCGGTGGTCGCTACAGCTTCTTCTGTCATTGCTGTTCTCAGTTGTTCCCATTTAGTATCGATTGTCTTGGTGGTGATATCGTTGGCACCACTGTAACAGTTTAAAAATGGCTGCCAAAGACGTTCAGTTAAAACATTATGTCATAGAATTCCTCAATGCTGAAGGTGAGACCATAGCCATCAACCTCCTGCACCGTTACAAAACTGAAGGAGAAGAGTTTTTATCGAATATTGTGACAGGTGATGAGACTTGGGTTCATTTTTTTTAACCAGAATCCAAGAGGCAGTCAATGGAATGGCATCACACAACATCGCCGACAAGAAAGAAATTCAAAAGTTCACCATCTGTAGGGAAAGTTATGGCCTCCGTGTTTTGGGATGAGAAGGGTGTGATTCTTCTCGACTTCTTGGAACAGGGAAACACGATGAATGCAGACCGTTACATTGAAACTTTGAAGAAGCTTAGAGGTCGTCTTCGGCGACTTTACCCATTAAAACATCAGAGAACTGCACTACCATTAAAACATCGAGAGAACTGCACTACTGTTGCACTGACTTCCATCTGTTTAATGATCTTCGCGGACATCACTTTGAGGACCACCCTTACCGTACGCAGTGGTTTAGGAAAAAGGACAAAAAACTTGCGGGGATACACCATGGATGCGATTGCACTTGGGGAATTTTTGGATCTGGACCATATTACCACTTTTTCCCCCTTACAATCTCTGTATATTTCTTGCACCTTCTGACTTTGTATTCCAGTGTCTGTGTTTGGATTCCACTGAAAGATGAGATCCTTCGCGGACATCTTTGGTTGAACTTATTTTTGAGGACACCATCGAAAGACCCTTAAACCACGTGCCGTACGTATCTCTTATCCATTGTGGACCTATTATTTAGGAAAAAGGACAATATTTTTTAAAATTTTTACCTTGCTGTATTTTATGGGGATACATGCCCTTGTGAGGTTTGGAAAAGAGCGCCAGACAAAAACTAGTCCTGTCAAAACTAAAATAACTGGATCCCTGGCTCTTTGACGTGGTAGCCGATCTTCTCCCATTGAGAAATAAATTTTTGAAGTTCAGACTTGGGGCTACATTTCAATGTGAATTTTATCTGTTTTCTTGCCTATTGAATGAAATTAAAAATTACGAGGCATTACTTTTTGACCGTCCCTCGTACCACATCTCAAAATATTTGTATATTTCCACTTCCCCCCCTCACACTAATATTTTATTATAATGGCTAGTAACTTTGTATAACCTCCACATTGAGGAAGACAGTGTAGCTGCTGTGTGGTGAACTGACATTGACTGGTACAGTGGTGGGTCCTGATTCTGACAGTTTCTGTCCTCACATAATTTCGCAAGACTTGTAAATATTGCGAATCAGAGTGCCATCCTTGCCTTACAGTCCCTAAGTTTGCTAAGGGTAGCAACGCCTTTTCCAGATCTATGAAGATTCTTACTCTTTCACTGCAATGGGCCTTTTCACTCACCAGTGTACCATTGTCTTGAACTTCGGTTTGCTGGAATCCGCACTGACCTCATCCAATTGTGGCTCAGCTAGGCGTCGGAGTCTCTGCTCTAGGATTCTAGAGTAGATTTTACCAGGGACACTGAGAAGGGATATGCCTCTATGGTTTCCACATTGTCGATTGTCACCCTTTTTGAAAATTGGTGTTATGATGGCAATCTCCCAATCCTTTGGTATGGTCTTGTTGCACCAAACCTTTAAAAGAGTAATAGGTCGCCTGATGCTCCCATGTACTTAACCATTTCTGGTGTTATACCATCATGCCCTGCTGCTTTGCCCATCTTGATTTTCTCCAGTGCTGCCCTCAGTTCTTCCATCTTTATGTCATCTTCACCATCATTGGTTTTCTCTTCTGTGCTAGTGTTTATTATTTCTGATGCTTCATCATGCTCACCATCCAGGAGTTCTGAGAAATATTCTTTCCATCTTTCCATTACTTCCTTCGGGGCAGTAAGCAATTTGCCTTGCTTGTCCTTTATAAATTTGAGAGGGCATTGTTTTTCTTTCCTCATGTTCTTTAGGGTCTTATAGAACAATTTCTGGTTTTCTTGTGCATCTTTTTCTAGCTTTTCTCCAAATTCTTCCCAGGACTTCTGTTTTGCTGCTAGCACTTTGTTCTTTGCTTCTGTTCGAGTGTCACATATTCTCTATATTTTTCCATTTGTCCTGTTGTGTTTTTAGCTCCTAAGTATTGTTTCCATGCCATTTTCTTCTCTCTTATTTTCTCTTTGACTTCCTCTTGTCCACCAAGGTGTCCTCTTTCTCTTGTTCCCAAGTCGGACTTCACCGCATGCTTCTGCAGCAGCTGTCTTTATGATATCCTTGAATTTATTCCAGAGGGTTTCCAAGTCATCAGGTCGTTCTTCTGTGTTGCTCACTGCTGTAGCAATAAGCCCCTGATATCTGGTCTTAATTTCTGGCTCTCTAAGCTTGTAGGTCCTAATGCTCATTTCTCCTGCTCGTTTACTTGGTTTCTTGCGTGATGTTGGGCAGTTCCTAGGCTGAGCAACTCTTTCAGTTGTTCGTTTGATTGTTAGCAGGTAGTGATCACTTCCAATCTCTGGCCCCCTCCAGACTCTTGCATCTCGGACATATCTGAATGAGCTTCTCAGAACAATGGCATAGTCGATCACTACTATGCATGTATGATTTGTGTTGTATGATCAGATTCTGCTCAACTGCAGAAAAGTCGCTTTCCCAATTGTCATGCGATAACTTTGTAATTTAACTTCTGCATTTTATTATTCTTTCTAGGGACTCCTTGAGACACTGCAGTAAGAATTTGTATGCGCTTATTTTCTGGGGAACTTTGTGTTTGTAATGATCAGATTCTGCTCACTGCAGAATCTAAGGAGTCGCTTTCCATTGTCATTGAGAGTATCTTCTCCATATCTTCCGATAACTCCACCCCATCTAGCATGGTCATTTCCAACTCTGGCATTAAAATCTCCTCCGTGGATATTCCTCCTTGCCCCCTCCACATCTTTGCACTCGGAACATCCTATGGCCCATACATATGACCAGGTTGACTGTGGGTTTCTCCTTCTTTTAGTTTTACAACCATAATGCGCTCCGAGACAAAGTTCCAATACTAATTTTTACATGCAACCCACGCCCCCTTTAGCTCTTTCAGATATGGGTACACCCTTAGAGCAACGTTTGCCATCTTTGTTCTTACCTTGTCCTCTTTTTTCTTCGTTTTTTAAAGGATGTTCAGTAGATATTTTGTTATGTGAAGACCAAAATAGATACACTACAAGACCAAGATAGATACACTACAAGACCAAAATAGATACACTACAAGACCAAAATAGATACACTACAAGACCAAAATAGATACACTACACTACAAGACCAAAATAGATACACTACAAGACCAAAATAGATACACTACACTACAAGACCAAAATAGATACACTACACTACAAGACCAAAATAGATACACTACAACCCTTAATTTGTCTCTTTTTAAAGAGTCTTCATCACCTTTCAGCTCCCCAAGGAGCATAGGCCTTCAACAAACTGATGTCAAGTCTTCCTGTCCTGTGCCATCGGCTCTAGGTCTTTTCCATGTCTGTCTCCAGTTCTCTTCTCCTTATGTTCCTTGGTCTTCCTCTGTCTCTCTTACCCTGGGGATTCCAGTGCAAGGACTGCCAGGTAATGCTATCAACAGAGGAGTAACTGTGGCAAAAAGATCCAAGTGTGATGAACAAAACACTTTATTCTGCTCATTCATTAATTACTCTTCAGCTCCCTGTGAAGCAAATGCTTTCTACAAACGCAAGCCAGGCCTTCCTGTCCTGTGCCATCTGCTCAAGGTCTTTCCTTAGCCCTCTCATTTGTCCCCATTTCACTTCTCCATGTGTTTCTAGGTTTTTCTCTATATCTTCTACCCTGGGGATTCCAGAACAAGGACTGCCTTGTAGTGATATCAACAGGTTTCCCCAGTGTGTGTCATATCCATGACAAACATCTCCACATTTTTTGTTCTACTGGTATTTGTCCAGTTCTTTCCATTACTTTGACACTCTTGATCTTGTCATACCAATGCATTCCTTCTTTTTCTATGCAAGTGTCCATTTATGAAAATCTGTAACTTTCTAGTTTTTTATTTTTGGTCTTCAATGTTTCAGAGCTAAAAAGTAGGACTGGCCTGACATTTGAGTTGAAGATTCTTATTTCTGTGTTGGACCTGATTTCTTTTCTTCTTCTTCTTCTGCGTTCGTCCTGAAAAAAGGACGTTGGTTGCGTTGTGTCACTGTTTACAGCAAAGCTGCGATATCTGCGCCTTTCGGCCCAACACATCCGACTTCGGCATGGACCGGGTTTGCCTTCCCACTTTGATCCCTACTCTCTCAGCCAGACTGCAGTGATGCAGCCTGTTTCCAGGACCACCACTTGGAGGTGGAGTAGGGTCTTGGTCAGCTCTGGTTCGCTGACCCTGACGCAAGCAGTCAGCTATGGGTCGCTGACTCCATTCCACTTTTGCGTCTTAGGTCCCTGATTTCTTTTGATTACTATATTTCTCAATGCAATGAAAGCTCCTTCTGCCTGTTTTATTCTTACTTTGATATTAGTCTTTTCTTCCAGTTGTACATATATTGCTGCTAGATATATGTTCAAATCAGAGAGACCTTTCCTGCAAGGGGACCAACTGCAGTGGTGGCTTAATGCTTCGTAAGGAGCGGAAAGGAAAATGATCTCGTAAAGTTGGTGTTGTGTTCCCTATGACCATACAGTTTCCCTCATACCAGTTGGTGAAGGCCATGCCACATGGAGAAATTCAGTTACTTGTCTTATTTTTGTATTCTCATTATTGATATTTAGACATTTCAATGAAGATATTGTTTTCTGCCTTTGTCAGCTCATAAGGGATGACAGGAATCGTTTTGCTGCTGCAGATGTGAACAAAGATGGTTTCCTGGATGAGACAGAATACATTGCCTATTTTCAGCCTTATGATTTCCCCCATATGTATGAAGTAGAGATGGCCAGGGCCATGAAAGACTTAGATAAGGACGGAGATGGACACGTTTCAATGCAGGAATTTATTGGAGGTTTGTTTTACTGCTTAATCTTGTGAATGATCCTCTCTGGGGTAGACAGCAGTCCAACTTATGGCACTGCATTACCCACCCGTTAATGGGTCTGGTATGTTTTACCAATGTTGAGCCTGCTGAGTAGTGGGAGCCCTCTAGATTTGAAAGAAAGCCCTAGAACTCGCCCTCTGAATATAAGTGGGTAAAGAGTGAAAAGCCAGCTTCAGACCTCAGAAATGAGGTATCTCAGGAAGGTGGTTGAAGTAACAAGAAGAGACATGGTACGCAACCAAATGATACGTCATGTCCTCAAAACCCAGCCCCTGCAGATCCTAGTGACAGTCCCAATTACGATTGTTTGGCTATGTTTGCAGAATGGAAGAAGATTGGCTGCCATGACAAATATGGGACACCAAGAGCTAGGATGAGCCAGAGTTCACTGGGAGGACAACATTAGACAATCTCTAAAGGACTGAGGATTAGATTGAAACTAGACCAGGAGGAATGTGAGGAGTTACTGGGATTTTATTTTCCACAGGCCCCATTCTTTTTCTCTCTGTAATTATGTCCTGTAATTATTTGAGTTTAGTCTTCTTCTCTTGGTAATTTATTGCGTTTTTCATGAGGGATAACGGTAGGTTTATTTTCTCTAGGTGATCGCGATCACGTAGTCTCATTTTCTTTGTGTAAATAATCACGGTCATTTTATTGTATTAGGCGCTTGTATTATTATGCTGGGTGAAAATTTTCCGACGTTAAGTAACCCCTACCCGGTAAATCGATGGGTGGGTGGTGAACCTCGACCCAGATAACATAGAACGTATCAAAAGTTGATTCTGCTCATGCAAATGGGAGTAGGTGATATAACGTTATGGAATTCTTTTCGCGCGCGAGCAGAATAACCATGAGTCATGTATTTGTTGCGATATTATTGGCGGGTTTCAAATAGTTTATTAAATGCAGAAATATTATTGGTCTGCGAGCGAAGCCAAGCGATGACTCACTCATAGCGAGAGAGGGGGGGGGGGGTTGCATCAGCTTTTTGGTACGATAAATACCAGAGTAAATCTAGTCGTGGCCTCTTTGGTCTCCAGAAATTCAGCCGTGAAGAACTACGTCAGTTATCGCTTGCTCTAAGTGAGATTCGATAAAATTGGGTATGTCCATATTTTAATTAGCGTCGTATTTAAAGATCATTTTAAAATAGGACCTTAGCCTGTTAACGTAAAGTTTTCTTCTGGGAATTCAATTAAAGTTAATTTAGCGCGATGTGCCATCAATTACTATCTTATCGAAATAAATAAAATGTAGGTGTGCATATAAATTTTTGTCTATGATAAGCTAGTACTATCTTTGGTTGGTGTAGAGGCTTGAGATATTACCTGTGTGAGGTTTAGCTCTTAGATACATGGGCGCGCTGTAGTCGGTAGAGTTGTTATGTATAATCGCTAGTTGATTATGATTTCTTTGGAGTGTAAATATGTGAGCGTATTTGTGTAATTTTATTTATTGAATATTAAGTAGTTGTGCTAAATTTGTGTAACGTAGTTGGAGTGAGGGATATAATAAATATTACTGAGTGGGGATTTAATATTTCCTAGAACAGGGTGTTTATATTGTGAATCTGGTAACCTTCCCTGGTCAGTTGGGAAAAAGTAGGGCCTAGTATTTTGTACAAGGGAGTTCCTTCAGTGAACGAATTGTTTTGACTAGCACAAAAGATTTAGGTCAGCTGCGTCTGGGTTTACCTAAACAGACAGTGTTGAAGCAGGGTAGTTTGACCTTTAGTTAGAAATAATTTTGGTTATCACTGTGTATAGTTGAGGAGAGGAAAGACGGGAGATGTATTGATTTAGGGGGCAGAGGGGAGTTGAGGAATTAAGGGTATATGTTGGAGATGTGTATATTTTGATGGGTTGTATATCTGTTGTTATTATTTATTTCACAGCATTTGTTTTCACGGCACACAGAGAGAGGTGCGAATTTGCCTTACAGCGGCCAAGATATTCGTCCTTCTCAGTAGTAGAAGTGTCGAGTCATCGCCAGAGGTGACAGGAAATTGGTGACGCTGTAGTTACCGGCGCCAAGTACATCTGCACCAGAAAAAGAGACGTTCTCTTGCAGTGAAGCACAAATCTTCAGCGAGAACAGGATTTCGTAAAATCCAGAGCTCTCAGCTCATTATCACCCGTGTGTTACCGGGGCCCGAAAGGGGAGCAAAGAATAGTAACACTGTTCCCTGCCATGCATGTTGTAGAAAGTGACTAAGGAGGGTTGGGCATGGGGCTGGTTACCCCATTCTGTAAAAAATTTAAACCACAAAAAACTTCAACAAATATGGACAAGTCAATTAAGGAAAATAAAACACAGCCATCCAAGACAGGGGAAGGTCCTCTCGCAGGGAGGCGTATGATGCAACACAGAGAAAGCCAAAAGGAATCTGTGTTGCTGACTAACCTTCTTTCTTCTAGGAGAACCTCCAGATTTGGCACCTGGAATGTTCAGACATTAAATGAACAAGGGAAAGTGGCACAAGTAGCAGCAGAAATGAGGGAATATAAAATCGAGGTTCTGGGACTGTGTGAAACAAAGTGGAAGGGGGTAGACAGGAAGAAACTCATCACAGGTGAATTGGTGCTGTCCTCAGGACATGAAGATGAAAGTTCACACCACAGTGAAGGGGTAGCTCTTATGTTATCTAAAGAAGCACAGAAAGCACTCATTGAATGGGAAGCTGATGGACCCAGAATAATAACAGCTAAAAAGAAAATACATGTAAATGTCATCCAATGTTATGCACCAACTAAGGACAAAGAAGAGTCTGTGAAAGAAGCATTTTATACTAGACTACAGGATATTATGGAGAAAGTGAAAAGAAGAGACATCACAATTTTGATGGGTGACATGAATGCAAAGATAGGTACAGTCAACACCGGATTTGAAGAAGTCATGGGAAAACATGGGCTAGGAATAATGAATGAAAATGGGGAACCATTCTCAAACTTCTGTGCTTCAAATCAACTGGCTATAGGAGGAAGCATGTTTCCACATAAGAGAATACACAAGGCAACATGGATATCACCAGACCATAGAACAGAAAATCAGATTGATCATATATGTATAAACAAGAAGTTTAGATCATCATTGCAGGATGTAAAGGTATATAGAGGAGCAGATGTGGCATCAGATCACCACCTTCTGATAGCCAAAGTAAAAATGAAACTCAAGAGATATGCAACAATGCAAAATTATAGACAACAATTTAATGTACGACATCTAAGAAATCAAGACACAAGAGACAAATTTGCGGTCACAGTATCCAACAAATTCCAAGTGCTCCAACTGCTGGAAGATGTAGAGAATACAGAAGACTATTGGCAGCAGGTCAAAACAGTATGGAAGGAGACATGTGAAGAAATACTGGGGAAAAGGGAAAGACAACAAAAAGCATGGATAACAACAGAAACCATCAATAAGATAAAAGACAGAAAAAACAAGAAGGCAGATTTAAACACAAGCAAAACCAGAAGTTCCAAAGCCAAGGCTCAAGAAGTGTACACAGAAGCAAACAAAGAAGTAAAAAGAAGTATCAAAAGAGACAAGAGGAAGTATATTGAGGAGTTGGCAAGAGAGGCAGAAGATGCTGCAGCCAAAAGAAATATGAGAGAACTGTATAGCAGCACAAAGAAGCTAACAGGGAAATACAAGCAAACAAGTTGCCTAATAAAAGACAAGAATGGAAAACTGCTCAGCAATATACAAGAGCAAATGAAGAGGTGGACATAATATTTTGAGGACCTTCTCAATAGACCACTTCCACAAAACCCATCGGACATCCAGCCAGCAGAAGAAGAGCTACAAATTAATGGTGAAAGACCAACGAAGGAAGAAATAAAGAAAGCCATAAAGCTTCTAAGAGATGGAAAAGCGTCTGGACCTGATGGCATTCCAGCAGAAGCCATCAAAGCAGATATCGACACGGCTACAGAGATGTTATATAAATTACTTGGTAAAGTCTGGGAAAAGGAAGAGATACCAACAGAATGGAAGGAAGGATATCTGGTTAAGTTGCCTAAGAAAGGAAATTTACAAGAGTGCACAAATTATAGAGGAATAATGTTACTATCAGTGCCAGGAAAAGTATTAAACAGGATTATCCATGAGAGATTAAAAAGAGTCCATAGACAAGAAACTGAGAGATGAACAAGCAGGTTTTCGACAAAACAGATCATGTACAGACCAGATAGCCACTTTGAAAATAATAGTTGAACAAAGTCTGGAATGGAATTCACCACTATACATCGGATTTGTGGACTACGAAAAGGCATTTGACAGTGTAGACAGAGAATCACTTTGGAAATTGATGAGGCATTATGGAGTTCCCCTGAAGATCATTAATTTAATAAAGAAAACATATGAAGACATGACATGCAGAGTTTTTCACGAAGGACAGCTTACAGAACCGTTTGGGATAAGAACAGGAGTGCGACAGGGATGCCTCTTGTCTCCATTTCTTTTCTTACTAGCAATAGACTGGGTTATGAGATCAATGACAACACACAACAGAAATGGAATCTAGTGGACTCTAACTAAGCAGTTGGATGATCTGGATTTTGCTGATGACTTGGCTCTTCTGTCCCATAACCGTAATCAGATGCAAGACAAACTGAAAACACTCGATGAGAGGTCACAGCATTTGGGTCCAAAAATACACAGGGAAAAGACAAAAATAATGAGAATAAATGCAGGTAATGATAACAGGGTTGAACTTGAAGAAACACTCCTACAAGATGTAGAATCGTACACATATCTTGGCAGCAATATAGACAAAGTTGGAGGGACAGACAATGATATCAAAATAAGAATACAAAAGGCAAGAGGAGCTTTCATTGCATTGGGAAATCGGATCCAACACGAAAATAAGAATCTTCAACTCAAATGTGAAGTCAGTCCTATTGTATGGCTCTGAGACCTGGAGAACAACAAAAACAACAACCAAAAAGCTACAGACTTTTATAAACGGGTGCTTGCTTAGAATAGAAGGACTGAAATGGTATGACAAAGTCACAAATGTGGAATTGATGACAAGAACCAGACAAGTGCCAGTGGAACAAGAGTTGAGAAGAAGATGCTGGCGATGGATTGGACACACATTGAGGAAACCCGTTGATAGCATTACAAGGCAGTTCTTGTTCTGGAACCCCCAGGGCAAGAGAGGCAGAGGTAGACCAAGAAGCACATGGAGAAGAGAGCTGGAAACAGAGATGAAAATGATGAGGAAAACGTGGAAAGAACTTGAGATGATGGCACGTGACAGGAGGACTTGTCATGTGTTTGTTGAAGGCCTATGCTCCTTTGGGAGTGGAGGGATATGATGATCAGCTCGTTATAACACACCCTTAAAGGTGCGTTGCCTGGTGTCTGTGTTTTTAAATTCAGCCATAATAAAGCCAACGGCCCTAAACCCTCAGAGGGGCAACCGGGCAGTGATTTAAGTTCGTCAGCATTGAAGCAGCAACATTCCGAGTCAAGTCATAATTACCAGAGTCATCAGCTGCAATATTCGTGGAGGAGATAGGGTCAACATTCCTTCTGAATGCACTAGAGAGGAGAGACAGAATTTATGCAGTTAAATAGTCAGAACAGAAACAGAAGAGAGACAGAATTTAGGCAGTGAAATAGAGTCAGAACAAAATCAGAGGATAGACAGAATTTAGGAAGGTAGATAGTCAGAGCAGAGGACAGCTTCTGAGGTTGCACTGAAGAATTCCGTTAGTGGATTAGTGCTTGTGATTTCCAATGTAGGACTTCAGAAAGTTCATTCAGTATTGGTGTAGACAAGTAGCTAGGGCTACAGTTGGACAGAGGTGTTAGATTTCTTTAATAATTAATAATAGGAGGTAGGAGTGGTGGCTCATATTTTGAGACCCCACCAAATTACTGTGTGTTTAATTCTTAATTCTTTTCCCATACAGGTTGAATGATTGGGTGAAAGGGTTGGAGTTTTTAATATCTGACATTTTAAATTGTTTGATTCTTTTCAGGTGTGCGACTTTGCACATTATTGCGTTTTTTTTAAATGTAATTTATTGTATTGTGTAAATAAACTATAAACTTTATACTGTACGTGTATATATATATATATATAATTTGTCTGTATAGTTGTGTATGTGGACTGTTAGTGAAACCTTATCTCCTTTAGTGGTAGTCAGAGGTGGTGAGTCTTTAGCTCTTACCAAAGTCGCAAGTGGCGAGGGAGAGTCAATCTCGGTTCTCACTCTCGAAGCTATAAGCCTCATCTTCCACATTCACTGTCATTCTCATTTAAATCTATCGTCTCAGTCTTTCTCATACCAGAGGCTTGCCTATACACTCAGACAAACTCTACAAACTTAAATCCACTTCGTGACAAGGAAGAAAGCTGAAAGCACAGTATGGTGCTCTCTCTGGCATATCTCTACACCCCAGGGTAGAAGAACGCCTAAGTACGTAAGTAAAGAGTGAAAATTCTAATCACTGGGGGTTGAAAGAATAATAATAATATTGTGAATAATTTACTGGGGCATAATTTACATCACAAACCATGATATAGCACTGCTGTAGTGTCTTGAGAAAGAATACACAGAAAAATGTAAAGATGTTACTACAGGTCTGTATCCTTTTGGAAATGTGATTTTTTTGGTTTCCAGAGTAGCCCAAAAAAACTTGATTTTTTAAATATTTTGGGTTTCGGGTGTTCGTTTTCAAGGATATGGACCTGCACCAAAGAATTTAGTGTAAACATACTTTAGCTGCACAAATTTCTACAGTAGTAAACTTTATGTGAAAGAAAGGTTGAAATAGCTGGTGCAAGAGACACTGCTTATTATTTACTTTTCGCCTTCCTGCAGAACATAGGCCTTCAGTACAATTATGTCAAGAGCTCCAGAAAATAATTTGGGAATGGAGAAAATGTGTGCTGAGGCAGAAAACCTCAGTGGCTTGGAATGCCGATGGAAGTGATATTTACATTTATATCTTTTATCATGCAGAATATGAACAGAGCACCATTGTAATTTGCATTAGCATACCTATCAACCTCCTGAGATGAAAACATGTATGCCGGGCCAGTTAAAAACCTTACAAATGCCCAAAAAAAACCTTACGCAAAAAATGTTATATACTGAAGCACATTAAAAACGCACCACTATTATATACTGATGCCGAGAAGCTGGGAAAAAAAAGTGTGGGAATGGATTTTCCCCGTGTTTGTCATGAGGTAGAGAGCGAATGGCTGCTGGAATGGAAAGTGCACGATTCAACCCACGGGTTTGTGTACAGACTACATGAAAACAATGAAAGTTACACGTGCAACATGATTCCCAACAGCTATGACCCTGAAAATGTGTACGCGTTGTGGCAGTATACTCGGTATAAAAAGGCCGTTGAGACAAAACACCCAGTACATGTGCTTGAAATGCCACGGCTATCTGAAAACGACCGCCAACGAGCCATTGGTATGTTGGAGACCAGAATGAGCTCGCGGGCCATTGCCAGAAGGATGAATTGTCACCACAGCACTATTGTACATCTCAATGAACGTTACGGAACCACTGGCAGTGCCCGGGATAGACTTCGGAGTGGCCAACCACGAGTTACTACCCCTGCGCAAGATCATCATATTGTGCTGAGTCACCTAAGGAATCGTTCTCTCCTGGCAAGTCAAACAGCAAGAGCAATATTGGGTAGACGTGGGCAAGTCTCTCGAATGACAGGCATTACTGCAAGACAATCTTATGTTGGGCCAAACTTGACTCACAGACATCGTCAGCAGCGCCTGCAATGGGCAGAGCAACATGTCAGATGGACTAGACTGCAGTGGAATGGTGTCCAATTCACAGATGAGAGCAGATTCAACATATCCTTTGCTGATGGATGTATGCGGATTTGGCGACGGTGTGGAGAGCACTTTGCAGATTGCTGTGTTTGTCAGCACAACCAATTTGGAGGTGGCAGTATTCACATTTGGGGAGGATTCAGTTTTCACCATCGCTTGCCTCTTTACGTCTTCCGTGGAAATGTTAATGCTGTGACACATCGAGATGAGGTTCTGGATGCATTGGTTGCTCCTGCGTTCACAAATTATCCAGACTTGCAGCTTCTCCAGCAGGATAACGCACGTGCGCACACCGCATGCATTATGCAGCAATATCTACAGCAGCAGAACATTGTTGACGATTGATTGGCCTGCCCTAACATCTGTGGGACGAGCTTGGACGCAGAGTCTACAGGCAAGGTTCTCCAGCTAATCTGCAACAGCTCGAAGCTGCTCTTACACGTGAATGGGACTTGATTCCCCGGAATTTCCTTCAGAGACTTGTGCATTCCATGTGGAGCCGCTGCCAAGCTTGTTTGCAAGCACACGGTGGACATACCAGATCCTGAGGATAGTGTGAATGAATTTTTTTATTGGTTGCATTTTTGGTTTTCTCCCTTGCCTGCACAGAATGCAATGAATTTCATAACAATCAAATGCACAAATTAATGACCAGCATGGATTCATAGGAAAATGAATAAAGATTCCAAATATGTAAACTTGTAAACACTTATATTTACATTTCACACTCTGTTCCTGGATTATACAGGTGGTTTTTAATGTGCTTCAGTATATTATACTCTATACATTTTTAAAATGATAAATGACATATATGAATTAATTAACACTTGAAATAGTGTGATATATAACATACTAATAATGTTTTGTGCTGTTCTTTACCTAAGTGTCGATATCCCGTACAGGTTGACAGGTATGCATTAGAGCCAGATTTTCATACTCCATATTCAAATATTCAAAACCACAGATTGTCATGGTCACAGAAGATAGAACAAAAAATTTTGAACATGATCTTTGTAATTTAATAAATAAACAGCAACAGATGAGAAATGGAAAACAATGGTAATTTTTTTTTTTTAACAAAGGAATCATAGTATCAGCTTTATTGTGTAATTTATGCTGTCTCCTTTGGTTATGATTGCCAAATTCTGTGTTTATCTTAACAATTGCATTTTTGGTCATAGAAGATAGAACAAAAATATCTTGAACATGATCTTTGTAATTTAACAAATAAAGAAACAGCATCAGATGAGAAATGTCAGAGAAATGGAAAACGATGGTAATTTTTTTTTTTAACAAAGGAATCATAGTATTAGCTTTAATGTGTAATTTATGCTGTCTCCTTTCGTTATAGAAGATTGCCAAATTCTGTGTTTATCTTAACAATTGCTTTTGCTTTAGTTATAAGAATGCCAGATTCTATGCAGATTAGCAGTGACATTTTTCAGAATTACGCTTAGGAGACTTTCATTTTAATGCATGATTTAATTATTGTTAATTTAAAACGGTTTTTGGGAAGAAAACAAGAGAGTCTACTTTACTACTTGGGAAATATGATGTGCATTGTTTTAAGTTTACATGAAATGTTAAAAACACACAATTTCTGTTTTCTTTCTTAATCTTCAAAAGAAAACATGGACGAAGAAACACGCCTGTCTGAGGTAACTAATTTTGAGGAGCTGGACAAAGACAAAGATGGCAAGCTGACCCCAGAGGAGCTTCGGCCGTGGGCATTACCAGACAACAACGAAGCTGCAGAAGAGGAGGTGGAGCATCTTGTCAACTTGTGCGATGACGATAAGGATGGTCACCTGTCCATTGATGAAATTGTGTCCAAAGAAGATGAATTTCTTCGAAGCACTGCCACTGATTATGGACGCACTTTGCATTTTGTGAAAGATGAACTGTAAAATATCAGGGTTCACCTTTAGGTTTTATGTACCGTATGTATGACTTAGACTTTGGTCGCATTGTGTTACGAGGCAAGTTCAGCTTTTACTGAATGTTGTATGCAATGCCAAGTTTTACATACATGTGCGTAATATTTGAATTCCAGGGTTGGGTAGTTGTATAACACATCAAGTCAAACATTTTATTTGTGAATGTTTATAGTTGTGCATTTTCTTTTAATTTTTATAAGGGACACACTCTATCATTTTCTGTTTCTCACGTGTCTTTTTTTTATTGTCAGGTGTGATTTTATTGTCCAAGGTGATTACTGTAGGCTCTCTTCCCTGCATTCTTAGGTGTGCTTCTATCTCTAACACAGAAATCCAGAACAAGGACTGCCTTGTGGTGCTATCAGCTAGTTTCCTCTGTATACTATCCCCTTCAGTGTTTTTCCCTCGCGTTATGAAGTACTTGTCCTTTCCGTTGAGTCTACATTGGTGATTATGCCATTTTAATTTATTCTGCATATGCACCATTTTATGAAAGTTTGTAACTTCTTGATCTTGTGTATTTGTTGTTCCTGTTTCAAAGCAGTACAGTTGGACTGTATTGCCATTTTTAGTTGACAATTCTTATCTCTTTGGAGTTGATCTCCTTTGATTTTCAAACAGTTACAGCAAATTTTTACCCACAGTTGCACAGTGACTTTTCATTATGAACCGAGGAATCTTATTTCTGTGTTGGGCCTTATTTTAACATATTTCCCAAAGTGATGAAAACACCTCTTGCCCTAGTATTTTTTTTTTTTTTTAAATAAAGTGGTGGATGACGACTGAGAAGTTATAAAATCTCTGTTTAGATTTTCAGGAGCCTAATGAAAAAAATCACTTGAATAACAGGGAGGTCATCTGTTGTAGAGGTTCTCAACCAGTGTGTCATAAAATGATTTTACATGAGTGGTAATACATAACTAATACAGGTCCATATTCCAGAATCTGAACACCCGAAAAGCAAAAAAAATTTTGGTTGCCATTTAGGCGATTTTCGAACGCATTTTGGCGATAGTGAAAAACTCCAATTTCTGAAACACGGTTGTGGGAGACACGCTGGTGTAATGGTTACCACATTGCACTGGCGATCAGGTGTTCAAGGTTCACGCCCGGAAGTGGGCATTTGAAGAAGTGTCATCGACCAGGATTTTGACTGAATAACCTGAACGGCTCCTGAGATAAACCCTCTGTGGATGGGAAGGAGCAAAGCTCCTGACCGGTTTGGAAGGAAAGTCCACAGGCTCCCCAGCCTCGCAATGACATGTCATTGGGCCGAAGGGCTGAAAGCCCAAGTGCCGCTGGTAAAAACAAAAAAACCTGGTTGTCCCCAAGCATTTCAGATTCTTTTTTTTTTCTTTGATCCTTAGCCGCCGACCGTCAAAGCAGTCAGTGGCCATCACGCCTAGTGGCGTCTTGTAGGGCAACAACAAATTGATTCCACTTTGCTCGGTCGGTGGCCCTTCTTTGCCCTAACTCTGGTTCATTCTTTGCATCTCAGCCTCCACAGTCCTCCGCCAAGTTGTTTTTGGTCGACCTCTCTTTCGTTTTCCTTCAGGGGTCCATAGCATAGCTGTTCTTGTGATGGCATCAGGGTCTCTTCTGAGGACATGGCCAACCCAGCTCCAGCGTCTGCCAGCTATCATGGTGTGCATGTCCTCTTGCTTGCTCCGAGTAAGCAGATCTTGGTTGGTGATGGTATTCGGCCAAAAGATTCAGTGAATCTTTCTTAGGCATGTTGTGTGAAAAAGAGGACAGTTTTGACATTTCCTTCTCTGTAACTCTCCAGCATTCCGCACCATAGAGAAGCACAAAAAGCACACAGCTCTGATATAATCTTAATTTTGTGCTTGTGCTGTATTGAGAGGACTTCCAGATGTTGTTTAGGCTAAAAAAGGCTGTTCTTGCTTTGTTCATTCTGTTGTTGATGTCTTAGCTTGCTCCGCCGTCTGGTGTTACTATGCATGCTAGGTATGTGAAGGTGTCTGTCTGTACCAGTTGTTAATTCTTTACTGATATGGGCTCAGGGTTGCTCACATTGAGCGTCATGACCTCTGTCTTCTTTAGATTGATGTTCAAGCCCACCTGCTGGCTATACTTATTAAGTCTATCCGTTTTTTCCTGGATGTGTTGATGTGAATCAGATTCTGTACCACTATCCTAATTAGTGCAATAGCAAATCATGCAGTTTTGGTCAAATGTGCCACCATTTAAAAGGTTGGGAATCTTTGATCTGTTAGTTTGCTGTCTTTTCTGGTGCCTTATTGAATTTATGTTGTCTTTGGCCAATTTGTGCTTGTGACGCCCATTACAAGTGGCATACCACTTTAAAAAAAAAAAATCAAATAAACCGCAATCAAAATATGCATCCATATCAAAACAGTTTTAAAAGCCCTGAGAACAAATGAAACAAACTAATTTAAATCTAATGCGGTCTCATATTTTGGTCTGCAAGGAAAAAGATGTGAAACTTTAACCAATAAATTTAATGTGATAGTTTCCTCTTCCCTTTTGTTTTAAGTTATTTGTGCATCCATTATGTACCATCTATTTTAAACTGCCTGCCAGTTGTGAAGTTGAACATGATAAGACATCAGCTTCACCTACTAAAGAAAATGCAAGCATTTGAGAAAAAGGTTGACAAAAATATGATTTGTTTTAAGCTTAAATCAGCACTTTTCACTTTACTTATATAAAGATGCAGCATACACGTGTGTTCAATTTTCTCTGCATAATACTTTATCACACAAGCAATTTCAGTTTAAATGTCTTCTTTTTTTTTTTTCACTTCATTTACTATATAGTTTGTCATCAGTGTGTATGCATCACACTTTTATAATGTAAAAGAAACAAGTCCCATTGCTTTAACCTGATTTAAATTGTATTTATGTAACATAAATCTATGCATGCATACTTCATCTTTATTACAGTTTTTTTTTTGACATAAAGAAAACATGTAACTGAAGAATCTTATTGGAACTTTTTATCTTAATCTGTAGCAGTATTGCACACTCAGTAACATATAAAAAGTGCCATCTCTGTATTGTATAAGGCAGCACTGACTTTCATAGCAATGCATGATATACTTTATGGAACAGACAGCTCTTTCCATTTCAATATAGAAATCAACAGGAAAAAAAAAAAAAAAGAACAAGCAAGGGAAAAATGGATAACCACAGAGTGAGTGAAGACGGTAATGAGAAAGGCCTGGACTGAACTATGCTGCTTGCTCTAAACAGGTCAAAAATTAATTTGACCGGTTAGACCATTTGAGTAACTGCAAGAGTACAAGATAAAAGTTAAGCCAAAGGGTAGAATGTCAGATGGGCCAGAGTGCCGAATTCTCAACCTTTATAAAATAAAGTGTGCTCATTTGTTCAAAATGGAATATGTTTGCCAGAGCTTAATTGGGGTCTCGCACATCATAATGGTGCTATGATGCAAGAGGAAGCAATCTCAACAAAGGCTTTGATTCACCCATGAGGCTGGATGATCAGGCTCTCTTTGTCTGGACAGGGGCTGACCTATTAAACTATCCCAAGACGGTCCACAGCTGGTCATGCTACTTGAAAGAACCTCACTAAAGGGGTATAGCTATGTGCATACATCATCCATTACCCTTCCAACTCCAAATTAGTTCCACGTCATGGGGAGCCACGCTGGTGTAATGGTTACCACACTGCGCTGGCAATCGGGTGATCCCGGTTCAAGCCCGGGCGAGGACACTTGAAGGAGTTTTGTCGACCGGGACTTGGATAATTCGAGCAGGGACTGGAATAACCTGAACGGCTCCTGAGCCGACCCAGCTCTAATGGGTACTATCACACTAGCCTTTATACACTAGCTAGGGTGGAGGGAGAAATAAGGTGCTAGCTACCTTCACCACTAAGACTACACCACTATTGTCCTAAATAACTTATATCAAGAACTACACATAGGCTCGTATTGCCAGAGGCATGACACAACAACAGTGGGTGACATATGACTAACGCTCATGAAACAGCTTATATCCCGTTTATTCAATTAAACACATGACCACACATGGCCTGATGAAAATACAACATTACGACTATATACGTGCCACAACAGGGAATGCATGTACTAATATCAATCTACAGAACGGGTAATTTGGCTACAACAATCCTAAAATGAACATCACGCGGAGAAACCTACATAGTAACACTGACTATGAAAATGCACAACAGTAACTTAGCATGTACCAAACTCAATGCTAAGTAAATAACCACTTCCCTGGAATCCTTAATAGCAGAAATAGCTAACGTTAGGAATAGGGCTCAAATGGAGGACACCGCGTCACTCTTAGATATCACAGACAGCCGAAGCTGGCATACCAAGGAACTGCGTCCGCCATGGATGGCAGTCAAATCTCCACAGACTAAATTTGCCCCAGACTTGTGCATTCCGTTACTTCCGATGATCACATGACTATCAGGATGGTTTCCGGCCGTCAAACAACATAGAAATACGGCCTAGAAATATGCCGTGACAGGTACCCTCAGAAGACGGCGAGTATCTGCCTGAATGGCGAGAGGACACCTGTCAGCATACAGGGCAAATAGGATACTCACGTAAAATCAGTCTCAGGTCAGATATACTAACCGGAGATTTTGCCTCGAGTAATAGCGGGCCTACGTTAAAATAAAAAAAGTTCCACGCCCTCCTATCCTATGCCATTTGTTGAAGATCTTTTCTGTCTTCTTTATCGCTTTTATTTGGGTTTCCTGTTCTCAATGGGTTTTTTTTTTAGTCTGCTTCTACCTCTCTTACCCTAGGGATTCAAGAACAAGGACAGCCTTGTAATGCTATCAACAGGTTTCCTCAATGTGTCATATCCATCACCAGGGTCTTCTTCTCATGGCCTACTTCAGTTTCTATAAATCCGCATAAGCTGAGAGAAATTGAAAGACAACTACTGATAACCCATTTTCATAATGACATGGTCACTCACATGACACTACGTGAAATAGCCAAAGTTAATATTTAGCCTATTAACAGCAAAACAAACTGCGCAACAGCTTGAAGCATGTGCTCATCTTTGACCAAAAAAAACATGTACACAGACATGACAAACTTGAACATATTCAGAAAGGCATGAAACAATATGAAAGTTTATATAAAGACAAATTAATCGGGCATCCATATTAAAAGTCAGAGCTCCGCCTTTTAATCTCTAGCATTAATCTGTAAATAAGCTTTAGGGATTCACTGTTATTGTTGTTACCATTTCTCTTCTCTTTGATCCTTGGCTGCAGACTGTCAAAAGCAGTCAGTGGCCATCACACCTGGTGGTGTCTTGTAGGGCAGCAACAAATTGCTTCCACTTTGTTCGGTCGGCGGCCATCCTTCGTACTGTGCCCCAACTCTGGTTCATTCTTTGCATCTGAGCCTCCACAGTTCTCCGCCAAGTTGTTCTTGGTCTGCCTCTCTTTCATATTCCTTCGGGGGTCCATAGCATAGCTGTTCTTGTAATGGCATCAGGGTCCCTTCTGAGGATGTGGCCAACCCACCTCCAGCATCTGCCAGCTACCATATGCACTAAAAGATTTAAAGTCAATTTTCTATACATTCTATACTGCACAGAAAGAATATATAGGTGGCCAGTTATCATTGATCAACACTTCATCATATCTGTCACAAAAATTTTAATTTGTGTTGGACGAACACAATGATTAATTCAAGCACATCATTCACCATCTGGTCCCCGCCCATTTCAAGTAAGCAACACAATCTATATTTGCAGTTCAATATTTCTCTTATTTAATGAAGTTATGGAAAACGTCCATAGAAGCTTTGAATCTTCAGGAACTGGTGTGGATCTACTGTCTTGGTCATGCAGGGGTACATAGCAATGATAGAGCTGACAGACTAGCTTCAAGAGCACCCATAGAAGGTGCATTGAATATGGATAAGGGAGAGATGCTGATGGCAATTAATTTTTGTGTACTAGTGAATGACACTGCAATCGATGAATCAACAAGGCTAACATTGCTGGAATTTAGCATCAAACGTAAAGCAGCAGGGATGGACGTATGAGAGGATGCATCTGGAGCGTGCAACAGGAACACTAAGCATTAATACCTTTTGACATTTGTTGAGGGAGACTGAGCACCTATGGGTTTGCCCGGAGTGCAATGTCGTCGACTGTGATCAACAATAACAATGAAGTTATTTCCACTTTATTTTACATTATTTATAGTATTATATAAAATTGGCTGGATCAAAGCCAGTCAAAACTTGAAGGATTAAAATATACCATAAATGGGAGCTGCGTGCAAAATTGCAGTTCTCTACAAAAAGTGGAACATAGAAATTTTAAGCATCAAAGATTTGATATGCCACAAATATATAAATCTCATGTGAACTAATATAAAAAAAAGTTGTTTCTTAAATAAAAAAGTTTTTTAAAAAAAGACATGATACAAATACTGATTTCATGCCCACATTAAGTGTGTCACTCCATCCACACTATTCAATTTATGAAATTACTGGACATAATTTTCTCTGAACGAAACAGGGTTAAAATCTCAGATCCAGGGTAATGGTCTCAATACAAAAAAAAAAAACAATTGCTAATTTTCATTTTTTTTTAAAAACTTCAACTGGCGTATCAAATGCTAAGCTGGATCATCTCCTATACTTCATCAGCACTTTCTGAAAAAAAAAAAAATTCATAATGCTGTACATATCTCACTTTATAAGCAATAGAATATAAAAACATCAATGTAACATAAAAGCCAGTAGTTTATTATTTCTATACGAAAATTAATTTAATTTTATGACATCTATTCCACCACCCACCCACACACGTTTTTAAAAAAATGTCCTCTCTCCTTTTTTGACAAACTAAATATGTATTTTTTTCCCTCTCATTTCATACTTTTCCCTCACTTAGTTTTTCTATTTTTAATCCTCCGCACTTAGTATTTTCTCTCTACTTCTGGTAGCAGCGGCAGCCATTTCCGGTCAGCCAAGTGATTCTAATCTGGTTGTACTTGCTTTTATTTTACTTAATTCTCACTTCTTTCCTTTCTGTTTTTGTTCGTCTGACGAAGGCCTTGTGGCCGCAACGTAGGTATTTTCTCGTCTTTTGTCCTAGTGAGACGTATTACCTTTTTTCTTTTCTCCCTCCACTCTACCCTTTACCACTGTCTTACTGCAGACTTCTTCATTTCCTTACGTCAAACTAGTTATACTGTGGTTCCCAGGTCAAAAATGTATAGACCATCAGAGTACTGAGAAGCTAAGGGCTGAAATACCTGGCAAAGAGGGAGCAACTTGATGATCAGTGGCAATGAGGGAGCAACTTCTGATGATCAGAAATAATACTATGATGTTTCCTATCACTGACTTTCTTGAATACAAGCTATAAACTTTGTTCTACATAACACCAATATCAGTCTTGTGCAAACTTGAGTGTGTGACAAGATGTGGGCTCTAATATGTGATGTTTCCTTCTGTCTAGTACCTGAGGCGGTAAATTCAATGTCACACATTTTTCAGACTTAAAGTCTGTTACAGGATCACCATCTCACCAAGTCCCAGGCTGTAAAAGCATAATTGGTTACGCTTTGGTATCTGGGTGATTTTATTCAGTGTATTTTACCACGTCTTTACCCTCGCTGGTTGTCAGTGTGTTGGGTTTGTGAAAACGTAAAACCAACTGTTATTACTGCAGTCTCAATTCACACAATACGGTTGAATGTGGCAAGACATACATAAAGAAAAAAAGCAAGTCACAATCAAGGCAGTGTTTTCTTTTCTTGCCCGAGGCAAAGAATCTCTCTTCTTTTCTTCTTTGTTTATTTTCGATATCTTTGCCGACAGTCCATCACAGTGGAATGGATATTGAGGGATGCATAGTGTCGTGAAGTCTCGAGAGCTAAGCTTTTTATAATCCTAACCTCTAAGTCTCGTCAATTTCAGAAGAGGTAGTCAGCTACTTATACATACAGGTGTAGAATATATGGCGATGGTAAATGTTGCATAAGTACTTCCCGTCATTCTTAGTATTAATCATCTTCAAAACAAGATGGCAAATGTGACAGTCCATAAAAGTCCCAATTTTTTATTATCATCAAAGGACACAAGCTAAATCAGTTTCTGCTTAGTAAGGTTGAGTATTTGAGAAAACTCCGTTTATCATAGCTCATTTAGTTTTATTGCTTAACCTAAACCTATTCGAAACTACGAATGGTACTTACGTGGCTCAAATAGTTTTGGGCCAATTTGCAGAATCAAGCTCGGTTCTTTTTATTTCTTTTGTGAAGGCCAGTAGAATCTTGTCTTTCAATAATTTCAAGCGCCCATTTCTGACTCCATAGCAGACTGTCGGCTCAACGTTTTGTTGGGGAAAAATGATCCTCACAGCATCTTGTTATAATGGCAAGGTTGGAAACCTGTATCCCACATCATTTTAACTAGTCATCTGATCATATTAATGATCAAATATTAATGATTGCCTGCTGGATAATGACACTGCAATGGATGAATCAACAAGGCTGTGGCTGTTGGAGTTTGGCATCAAATGTGTGACTAGCAGAAATGGATGTGAGAGGATGCATCCGTCATATGTACAGTGTGCAACAGGTACAATTAGCATTCATATTCTTCTACATTTGCTGAGGGACTGAGCACCTGTGGGTTTGCCCAGAGTGCAATGAGGTCGATTATGATTAACAATAATAATCTGATCATATTTTTGCAATTATGGACGCCACTAGCACTAATATTTATGTTCCAGCAATTTCATCTTAAGAGATTATATTGATGGCGCCACTGGTGAGACCCTAACAAATTCTAAATATAATGTCACCGCGAAAAGTACACAGCCAGCATTAGAGGATTTGGTGCACTGGGCGAGAGCCTTGACATGCACCCTATACTTGTAGCTGTGAAAGTTAATTTATGTCTACCAGAAAATAAAGATTCGCGAATAAAATTGCAGATAGTTTTACTTACTAAAGAAAAAACAGATAATAACTAACAACAATGTTTAAAAAAAAATGACACTTTTTGGTGTTAGTGTTTTCTTATAAAAGATTTACACCACATCGTTTGGCCTGGGTGAAAAGAAAAGGCACCCCAAAGCTTTAGCACCTAGGGCGATTGTCCCACTCACTCAAAGGCCAGCTCTGCTTGAGTGTGAAGTTTAAGATTTAATGTTTAAAAATGCACAACAGTTGAACAATAGTTGGAAATTCACCTTAGCAACTGCCCTGATATGCTCTCCTTTAGTCATTTTTGAGCGACAGTTCCTAGCTTCCATGTTTGCCTCCTTCAGCAGGGAACGCAGAAAAAGGTTGTAGTGAACTAGCAGCTGTAGGAAAGGTAATATAAAATACTTAATGTACTCGGTCATCTCTTGTCATGAATACATTCATCAGTGTGGAATACTTAATATACCTGGTGTATCTCTGTCACAATTACATTTATTTATGTGGAATACTTAATATACATGGTGTATCTCTTGTTATGATTACATCTGTCAATGTGGTAAAGCCACAATGTGGCTGTGCTAGTGTTGCTAGGAATACTGACCAACAGAAACTCAATAAAAGTACATGAAAACATATGATGAAGGTAACCATGTTATGAGAATAGGTCAATCTGAACATGAGAGTTGGCTGTAAGAAAGATTATTAAGCTAGAAGAACCAGTAACTAGGCTGATATTACCTTACGAAGAAATTATATGGAAATGCAGAAAAGATCAAGCTAATAACATAAAATAAAGAAGGTATGGTTAAAATGAAGAACAGTGGGACATTTTCTTTGATACCATCGAAATTAGTCACCAACGTCATTAGGGTTAGGATTCCCTTATTACCGTGTCTCTTAATTCTTTTTTACGGCTGTTTCAAACATATGATCCACTATTCTTCATTTTGACCAAACGTATCACAAGAGCCACCAAAATCAATGATTTGAACATAGTTCGAATACTTGGCCATTATAATATTTAATGATAAAGCTACAATTGTAGAGCTCAGAGTAAGGACAGCACAAGCAATTGCGATTATAGTGAAACTAAAAATTTGGGGGGAAAAAATATATAACTCTTACAACCAAAATCAAATTAATGTGTGCAAACACCAGCAATCTGTACATTTGTATGCATATGATGCCTGGACATTAAACGCTGAATTTGAATGAAAAATACAAAGAAAGGAAGTACTATTCTTTAGTTGAAATGGATAACAGTGGGCAGTGTGTTCGATGCAGCCTCAACAAAATAATTCAGACACACAGTAATAAGGGGTTAGGATAAGGATTCTTAATCCCAATCCTAATGAAGTTGGTGGCTTACTTTGATGACATCAAAGACGACGCCCATTGTTTTCATTTCAACCATGTTCTTCAAAAGGCAGTCCCAGAATACAGAAAAGATGGGTAGAAAAAGAGAGATGCTAAGGATAAAAATATTCAGAAATGGACAAGAAAGATCTCTGCAAAGAAACAAATAGTGGCATAAAACTGATACGCATGGAAACAAAAATAATATTTAAGCGTTCAGAAGATACTGGTATCCCAAGTTATTTAGACTATGTCTAGATGCTGACCACGTCACACCTAGTGTGCTGATGGTCAAGAAAATATGGGCCTAACACCAAATTCCCAATATGCCACAATGGTCGTGTAACAGGATCTTTTACCTAGGTGTGGTTATGATGCGATGCAACTGTGGTACTGTACTATAAAGTACACTAGGTACGAAGTTTTTATTATTTTTTTATGACGTATCCCACGCAACCCTTGATGGGTTATAAATAGGACATATGGTGTACTAATTCAAGAAAATAAAGTCAGATTTCCAATACCCAAATATAGTACCTTCTTCCCCCCCTCCACTCAGTCCAAGTAGAGTAAATCCAGCCAAATTTGTGTGAATGTTTGTGTGTGTGCCCCCCCCCCCCCCTTTCCAAGAAACAAACAATAAAAAAAAAAACAAATGAAATGAAAAAACACACACAAAAATAAACTAAAATGAATTCTCTCCTAACTGCCTTGTTGTAAACAGGGTGAAAAGGGGCGAGAAAGCCTGGGGGTGTGGTCAGAGATTACATCAAATCCACCAATTATTTTTCGCTATTCCTAAAGCAATATATCGCGAGTGTTATTTAAGTAGCGCGATTACGGCGCGCGCGGACTAAGTTGAGTGTTTAGGCTTAACAGTCTATATAAAGCTTACGAAGGCCAGCAGCGACCTTTCAGAAGTATCAGTCCAGAAGAGATAACAAACAAGACGAGAGAGATACGAAGTTAGGCTAGCCCTGTGTCGGTAGAAGGGGAACAAAGACATGACATATTAGCATCGGGCACTGTTGGGTGTTTGTTTGGTTTGGTGTTATGTTCGCTAGTTTATTTGTTTAATGTTTGCTTTGTCACTGAATGGGCTGTAAAAATAAATATAGCCCCTGCCTCTAGAATCAAGAGTTTTATTGTTGTTCGGGTCGGTGCGAGTGTGACAAGAGAGTGATATCACAATCACAACATCATCATCATCATCATCTCGCCCACCCTATCACATTTATATATTAATTTTAGTTCTTGTTATATACTGTTTAGGCCTAACAATATTGTGCAATTCTCTAGGTCTATCTATTCTCAACACCTGTTCCACAGTTATGGATGAATTGCATGCCTGTAGGCCCTAAATAATCTAATATTGGTTTTCTCTGTTGTTCATACTTCCTACATTTTAATAGGAAATGCTCTATATTATTTGTTTCTAGACACTCTGCACAGTAAGATTTTTCTATTCTAATATAGCCCTTTTCTAGTTGCAGTCTAAGAAGTTTCTTATTGCTAGGAATTTTTAGTTCTCTAGATAGGCTACCTGACATGTTCTTGTTGGAGCAGTAACGAACGTAAAGCTTACCAAAGACATAACTGTGCCCTTTGTTATCCTTGCCTTCTGTACTGTTTCAAAAGACCGCTTCTTGACTTTGGATCGGTTGTAATGTGAGATCACAGTCATATTTGCATAAATGCCTAGCAGCGACTTCAGATTACTTTTAAACTTAGACAATTAGGATTTTAGGAAACAAGGTGAACTCTTTTCAGCAATAAGTTGCGGACGGTCATAAACTAAACGTTACAAACAGTGTTGCCCCTCTAAATTTTGAAGAAAAAAAAACCTAGATGTTTCCTTTAAAAAAAAATAAAAACACCTATGTGTTGAATTTGCTCTGTATCCCAAGACCTGTGTATTTTCTTATTTCCGGGTATGTAATATGGTGTTTATTTTCAATGTAAACGATAGAAATGCGAGTATCCTTACGCATTAAGAAAATATGGCTTTAAAATAGCTGGCTGTCCTTGAAACATAATATGCGTTATTTGCTAGTTCGAAGAAAGTCATTAAAACTTCCAATATAAATTATGCACAATAAAAGAAAAAAACTAAAATAAAACACTTAGTGTCCCTAGCACAACATAAGGCACAAAATTACTCATCTTCGTCATCAGCTGTCATCTCCACAACGAAGGTCGGCTACAATGGATCTCCAACGTCTTCTGTCGCTTGTCTTGGCGGTGCACACGTACCCAATCATGTTGTGATGTTATCCACTTATAGCGCTGTCTTTCCCTTGCACGTTTTGCCTTCAACTCTGCCTTTATTATTATTTTCTGCAAGGTGTTATGTCTTTTTATATGACCAAAAGAGTTTAGCTGTTTAATTTTGATCCCATTCATTCTCTTTCATTCCTAGGCTTTCTATGCCCCCTTTATTTGTTTTCTTCTCTTTCCATTTCTCTATATATCCACATCTCAAGAACTTCTATTATTTCTCCAATTGCTTGTTCATTACCCATGTTTTTTCACCATTCAGTTATGGAGAACATATACATAACATTTGATGATTCTTAGTTTTAATTTGTGAGTTATTTGTCTAGATATCTTCAGATTATGTGGTATATATCCTGTATTGCAGGGGTCGGCAACCCAGGAGCTTTTGGGATCTACTTTAGTAACACTGAGCCCTCTAAAGATCTATCATAAATGTGAGTGTGTGTGTGATTTTAAGCTGGGGTAGGCGGAAAGAGGAATGATGAGCCTTATAAAGAAGAGATCGCGTTCCTATCGCATGCACTTCATGACAAGAGGCGAGAACTAAATAGAGTTTAGTAACGGAAAGAAAACCCGAAACAAACTGCATAATAGAGCGAGAGTGGTCAAATGAGCGGGGGGATTGTAGATGATGTTGGGGGTCGCCAGTTCGAGAGTTTTCGAGAAGAATGCGGAAAAAGTACATTTGATCCCGGGGACACCGCGATTTTAAATGCCGGCAGGAGAGGTCTAGTACTGAAATTTCCCTAGTTTAAAAAGTCTTTTTCCCCCACAGTCGCCTAAAGATCTACTAAATCATCCACTGGGATCTACCGGTAGATCGGGATCGACTGGTTGCCGTCCTTTGCTGTATTGTGTTTGTCCTTGCACAGATCTGTGGTTGTATCCATATCAAAGATATCTAGGACTTCTATTTTTATGTTTTCCATGTCTGCTGATTTTACGTTTTGTATCATATTTATTGCTTTCTCTACTTCTGGTCTGAGAATGTTTGGGTTTTCATTAGAATCTGGTGATGTTTTTTTTTTTTTGTTGTTGTTGCCCCTGTTGTCCTCAAACAGTTATTTTACATATTCTTCCCACCTGTTTTATGTCTTTCTCATCAAGTAAGATTATACCATTCTTATTCTTGATACAGCCTCCTCCTTGGGCAAGCCTCAACTTATTTGATAATTTCTTTATCTCTTCATGCATATTCCTTGTCATGTTCTTAGCCTGCATGTCTTCTGTATCCTTGCATTCTGTTTCTGTCTGGTGTCCATTTACTTGTCTACACATAGTATGTATTTCTTTGTTGGTTGTTTTATATTATGTGTGGCACTGTAATTCTGACTTTCAACCGGCCCGATCCTGTTCTTTTATTTTGAATTTTCACCAGTTTTATTTTCTTCTGATCACGCGATTTTCCGTTGTTTACGGAAATCGCTATTTTCGGGCCCGCTTTTCCACCATTTTATTTCTTCTCATGTGAATATATCGTGTTTGGTAATTTTGAGAAGGTAATTTTAATGGGTTCATTTTATGGGGGTAGGTTTATTTTTCACTCGGCCAGTTTTACCCCCTTCTGAATTTTTCGCGATTCCCGTAGATTTCATTGTTTACGGAAATCGATATTTTCGGGCACTCCTGTATGACGCGTCAGTAGCACGAGGCCTCACGTAATGTGACGCAATTTTCCGGCACGCGGGATTTGCAAAGGTTGCTAGTATTGATTTTTCCTAGCGCTCCCATTGGTCCGCGATTTGTGTAGGACGGGAAGCCGCGTGGGCGGTTTCTCTTGTATATAATGAGACAGAAAACGGGGATTCGGTCTCTATGAAAAATTATTGCCTGGCCGTAGGACGTCGTAATTATCGTTCTCCACCGTGGGAAAAACAAACGATAATCGAGAGTCTCGGCGAAACAGTGGGGAGCATAATTTTGTCAAATAAAATTATCCACGGCAAAAGACATCTCAGGGTCAGAGTACTCGAGTATCGTCAGGAGCAAAAGAAAATTACCCTATGGTCTCTGGCAGTGAAGTCCCTATGCTTCAGCTGGACCGAGGTTTATTTATCATACAGCCGAGAGCATCGCTATTAAAGTCTCTAGCAACGGCAGGTGGCCGGGAGACTAGTTTCATTTTGTACAGCCTGAAATCAAGGCTGTGTTTTTTCCCTCTAACTCCGGAGCGGGTTAAAAGAGGGAAGCTATTCAGCAGCAGAGAAGTTTTTGTCTACAGTTAATCAAGTCCCTCATGCTTGATATCCGAACATCGTCATCACCAAAATCAGGAACAGGTGACAGGGTTACCATACCTAGGTCCTGATAGAAATCAAGAGAAGAGCGTAACGGAGACGCCGCATCATCAGCCCTCGAGTGTTAGAGAGACACTGAGATCAAGAGAGAAAGATAGAGAAGGAGGGAGAAAATAGACAGGACCAGTAGGGTCTGTTCAGTATCCATTTGACGGATAGACACTGAGTCTGCGTTCGAAAAACCAAGTCTATTATTTTAGCAATTCTTGTGGTGTAGTTATCAGCGCATATCGCCTAACTAGTAAAAAGCTGTGTAGCCGTTCGTTGAGGAAGAAGTCACCAGGACTAAGACAGTAGAAATTTATTAGTGTTAGAGAGTGGAGGCTAAAAGTTGACAGCCCCACCAAATTAGATTTGGTTTAAAGCACTAACCATTTTTATTGTTCCTCAGCAGGGTGACAGGAAGAGTGAATGTGATTGAGATTTTTTTTGTTGAGTGTCTCTCAATTTAATTGTTACTTTGGTTTTTCCAGGCCGTGCAACAGTGCACGCTATCGACTGACTTGATGACGTAATATGCCATTTTATGTTTTTCTTGTATGTAAATAAATATATACATATATTATTTACTGGATCAGCTTCTATTCTTTACTATACTTACTCTATGTTGTCTGTATAGTGGTGTTTGTGGTCGTATTTATACACCTTATCTCCTTGTATTTAAAGGAAGTCAGAGGAGGGCGAGATTATAGCCAGTCTAAAGTCACGAAGCGGCAAGGGGAGATTCAAATCCTGGTTCTATCCCTTGAGCCAATAGTCGCGTCTGTCCACAGGCATGTCATTTTCCATCTAAATTCTATTTTCTCAGACTTTCCCATACTAGGGTCTTGCTTTCATTCAGGCACACTCTATAAACTTAAAACCACTTCGTGACATTATGGAATGTTTTTTTTTTGCCTCGTTCTTTCTGCGATTTTATTCATACATGAGCTAAATAAAAAGAGTGGAACCAAATACTAAATAGGATACTGACTATGGCTGTCATTCACTGTGAGGTAGTACCCCTTCTCTCTTTACCCTACCCATGTGTCGTGAAATTCTTCGCCCAACAATCTTCTCTCTGTCTTTCTCTGTCTTTCTCTTTCTCTCTCTCCCATGATTTCGGATGCCAAATAGGACAATGCCCCAAGAACGGGGGTTCCAAGTTCAATGTCGCTTTGTTATTTACCTGAGACCGCACAATGACACAGTAGCCGGGGATTTCCAGTTGACCGGGTGATCTCCGCCCAATGACCCAAATAGTTGGGGATCTCCAAGTGACCAGGTGAGACTGCACAATGACACAGTAGCCGGGGATTTCCAGTTGACCGGGAGGGGAACGCCCAGTGACCTAGAATATCAAGGATTTCCCCGGGGGACAACAACTAAAGGACATTCACCCGTGACCCATAGGCTGGGGGTTCCCCTAGCGTGGATGAGGTCAGTGGCCGCTGTTAACTGTATATATGGAAGAATATATCGGATATATTTTACTCACATCTGCAAGCCCCGGCGGAAACTGCTAGCGTATAATCTGTCAGATCAGAGGACCAAAGAATTACTTATATAGTATATGCCGTCTCTGAGCCAAACTCAATATTGGAATCAAAGCGGGTGAGCTTCTTATATGCAATTATTTGTATTGAATGTTTGAACTGCTGTCCATTATTATCTCATTATATGCAATTAACTTAAGTTAATGTTTGCACTGCTTTCCAGTCAATTGCATACTTTCATGTAATGGGTATATTTTATGGAATTCATATATTTACTGTTATATGATTTTTGTATGCCTTTGATGTCCTTCAGGTTGTTTCACAGAATTCATTTGCACTACCCTGCCCGCCTCTTTTATTTAATGGTTGTGTATGTTATCGCATTCATGTATTTAATGTTGTATGATCTTTGTATGCCTTTACAACAGTTGATGATATATGTATGCCCCTGCCCTATTAATATCATATGTTTGCAGCTCGAAGAATGGCGCTCAACATTGGTCCATGTCATTTGTGTAATAATATGACTGATATCTGAGCCTGGTTTATGGACCACACTCAGGACAAATTAATGCCTCTAACCAGAGAGCTAAATAGATTGTTCCTTTGTGTGTATCTCCTAGCTCCCTGGTGGTGGCGAATGCAGGTGAACTCGCAGTCGTGTAGTGAAACCTTGCAGTATACAGCTAAGAACTATTCCAGCAACTTGGCCAGGGGGAGAAAACTTGCAGTGATATTGTGACGTCATACAGCAGCAACAACATTCATGATAAGTGCTTTTTTAGAAAGGACCAAACATTCAAAGATATTGTGTCATACCAGTCAGTGATTAGAATTAGAACATAAACCTCAGCCATCGTGAAAGGGTACCCTAATAATAAACATAACTTTTGTGTATACTATTTTTATCTCCCTTTACCCAGTGCTGTATACATATAACCATATATATAAATATTTGTATTTTCTCTCTTTCGTTTACCTGTAACCAATTTAGCTTGGTCTAATATATATTCATTGAAAAGAATTTCACTGTTGTTTCTTTCTTTTCACTAAATGTTCTGTATTGCTTGGTAGTTACTGTTTTTGTTAATCATTATCTTAATTACCAGCTGGGGGTCTCATGAGCCATATCAGTACCTCAGGGGAAGTGTGGCTGAAGACCTAACATACTCTCAGGATCCCTTGATGGGATTTGCTTCTTTGCTTAACTGAAAAGAGTTTAAATTTCAGTCTCCTGAAACATTTCTTCCTACAAGTGTCGGACTATCACCTAAAGCGAGCCAAAAGACACAGTGGAAGACATTGGTACTCTTTTATTTCTTCTATCTATCCTTTCTTCTACCCTGTCGCCACACCATGCTATGAAGGCATTACTCTCTCTCTCTCTCTCTCTCTCTGTGTGTACGTGCGTGCGTGCGTGTGTGTGTGTCTCTCTCCCCATCCATTACTTCCCTGGGATATATGTGGTACGATCCCAGTCTCTTCCACAGTGGTTAGCCGTTATCTTTTTCTATGGCACTGCACGCCTCTAGTGCGCCACACAATTTGCTGTTGCACACTAAAAAAGTAAATTACAATGACAGTTTTATAAATCATCATCAAACTGGTGAAATACAACTTTATCATTGCATTTAGACAATTTTTCCAGATATCTCTTGTGGCAATGTCCTTCTTTAACATCTTCTACTAGTAACTTGGGTGAACTCCATGTGTAGAAGCAAGCATTTTGATATTTTATTGCCTCCTTAGAATCAACATATTTGCAACTGTTTGACATTGTAGCATATTGGTCTGTTTATTTTTCACTAGATTCACTTGCACGGAATGCAATGACATTGAATTTGATCAACAATAACAATTCTTCTTCGAGTACCATGCCTAGTGGCATAGGAGATCATGTCTCACTGCAGAGATGTGGCAATACTTAAAAGCACTAGAAATATTCTCCAATAACCCTCCCAAAAAATTAACAGTTTTAACTGACTCTCTTTCAACAATTAAAGCACTTAGAAACTTATGAGAATGTAGTAGACCTGATATAGCAGAGGAGATATTTCTGGCTACTACATACTTATATTCCAGAGGATGTTCAGTCTTAATTGCTTGGATACCTTCACATGTTGGCATAGAAGGAAATGAAAAGGCAGATAAAGAAGCCAAGAAAGGTAGATCTGATAAAAAATCTAATAAATGTGGGGACGAGTAAATCAGAGATTAAGAGCTTAATTAAAGATTTAATAACAGATGAATGGAAAGTAGAGTGGGATAAAAAATCTGAAAGGAAGACATGCATATAAGATGTTCAAGGCTCCAACAAGAAAATGTCAGATATCTAGGGAATTGAAAATTCCCAGTAATAAGAAACTTCTCAGACTACAGCTGGGAAAAGGCTATTTCAGAATAGAAGAACCTTACTGTGCAGGATGTCTTCAAGACAATAATATAGAACATTTCTTGTTAAAATGTAAGAGGTATGAACAAATGAGAATACCAATATTAGATTATTTGCAAGCATCCAACTTACCTATAAATATAGAAGAGGTGTTAAGAATAGACAGACCTAGGGAACTGCATAATATAGTCAAACAATATTTAACATGAACAAATGTTAATATATAGTGGCAGGGAATGTGAAGGTCTGATGCTGTTCTTACAATGCATATGACTGTTAACAGATGAAAGTCAATTAAATATCTGTTAAAGTCAGTTATATAACTGGAACCGCCAGGCCTTTACACCCCTTCACTTTAATATTATTCTTGTTGAGAGTTTCTTCTTGATTTTGTTTGTTTATTTTTTCTTTCTATTTATTTTAACGTATAAGCACAATTGTGATTGTCCCTATTTACAATGATTTGACAAATCTGATGCCACTTTCTCATATTGGCAGTTGTTCATATTATTTGGAATTGAAAACAATATATATCCTAATTATAACCCATCAGAGGTTGAACAGTATATTTTTTTTTCATTACTTAAAAAAAAAAAGGAGGAAATGGAGATATATATATATATCTTATTACTATATAAAGTTTCTATAATTTTAGTTACTATATTAAATTACCACTATCTGTTTATGGCATTGTCTCGCTTCGTCATTTATTGTATTTTTTTTTTCTTCATAACATGGTAGATTCTTCATTCTTTTTTCATTATTAAATTTGTGTTTTTAAAAATGGGGGGGGGGGGGGGGTGAAAAAAAAAGGGGGGGGGGGATGAGTGCGGAGGAAATATGGGTTTATATTTAATTTCATAATTTTGATCTGTTTGCCTGAAACAAAATAAAATGACCTCTGGCCCAACGAGCCTCATCATCAACAGTGACTAAATCGAGGCTGCACAAAAACCCCATAATGCAAAGCAAATATCCACAGAAACCACCACTATCACAAGCCCTCTGACTTAAGCCGCCCGCTTAGAGGCTACTGTAGTGGTGGCACCATGGTTCTCAAGATTTATACTCTTAATTTAGTTTTGTTAATATGTATTCATTCATTCAGCACCTTTTAACTCCCCACGGAACATAGGCATTCAACAAACTTATGCCAGGTCTTCCTGTCTTTTGGCATCAGCTCATGTTAATATGTATTACTAGATCTTTAATAGACTATTACGAACTATTCTATATTAATTGTTTTGTTTTCTGTTTTTATCATATACTGTTTTACTAAATTGTGCAGTTCTCTAGGTCTGTCTATTCTCAACACATGTTCTACAGTAAAGTATGCCATGTTTGCTTGTAAACATTATAATATTGGAATTCTCAGTGTTTCATACCCCCACGTTTTATTATGGTGTTCTATATTTTTGACATTCTATACAGTAACATTTTTGCTACCCTAAAATGAGCTGTCCATAATTGTAGCATGAGTAGTTTTAAATTGCTGGGAATTGAAAAAATTCTTTAGATACATCTCCGATCCCCAGTTGAGGTGAGAATTTTTAGACCGCAAACGGTTCCAGGGTCGACCCAGCTTCATGAATTGCGTACTAGAGCAACTCTGGGAAGGTTAAATGCGGCCGGCATGATGCTGACCACATCACCCCTCGTGTGCTGTTAGATCAAGAAAATATGGGCCTAACACCATATTCCCAATATGCCTCAACAGGAATGTAACGGGATCCTTTACCTTTTATTTTCACCATTTAGATACATCATGTTTCCTTGATAGAGCTTTGAACAGCTTATATGCATGTCTTTTCTTTTAGATTTGTTAATCCAAAGCTATATTCATTGCTGGGGATGGATAGAACACATTGATGAAACCTCTTGATAGCATCACAAGGTAGTCCTTGTTCTGGAATCCCAAGGGTAAGAGAGCTAGAGGGAGACCAAAAAACATGTGGAGAAGAGAACAGGAGACAGAAATAAAATGGATGAGTAAGACATGGAAAGCCTTTGAGCCAATGGCACAAGACAGGAAGGCCTGTGCTCCTCACAGAGCAGAAAGGTAGTGATGATTATTCTTCTTTTATTATTTTTTTTTAAATTAAGTTTTTGATCTCTGTTCTGCCTGTCCCTTCATTTATACTACTGGACAAAAGTTAAGGGCCGCCATTCAGCTTAGACAATGTTTATATAATTGATTGGCAAACTGTAAAGACAAGTGAAAATGTCATTAAAACTAGCTCAAAGAAATGTGTATACATTTCTGTGTGCACTAGGTTAATTTTTTTTAATGTCCAAAAACTGGGTCACTTTAACCCACACATGAAAATTGCCATTGTTGCTGCAAAAACTACGGTTTTTGCAACACGCCCTACTAGTTCAAAAGGTGAAAAAGTGAGTTGAATTTGAATGCACATGGAAAATGATCATCGGTAAAGAGTGTTCACCGTTGGTATGCAATAAATCAGTATGACAAGTGGTCGAAATGATCACTGCATTAGCCATGCCACCAAGGAGAAGTCTCAGCACTGTAGACCGTGGTCGAGCCATGGCATGGATTCATGATGGTCAATCTGTTCGTCATGTTGCAAGACGTTTAGCAGTGTCCCACTCTACCATTCAGAGACTTCTTGAGAGATTTCAAGCTACCGGACATTTGGAAAATCGACTCTGCTCAGGAAGAATTATATAAACCTTGTCTAAACTGAATGGCGGCCCTTAACTTTTGTCCAGTAGTATATTTTATTTGTAGCAGATCTACCTTTCTTACTTAGTCGTTACTCTTCTACAGTGAAGTGTAGAGGTTTGGAAGAGAGAGCGCCATAAGATCCTTTCTGCTGTCTTCCTCCTGGCCTGGTTCCAATCTAGTCCTCGATCCTTCAGAGATTGTCTAATGTTGTCATCCCAGCGGACTCTGTGTCGTCCTGGAGGTCTGGATCCTTGGCTCTTAGTTTCCCATACTTGTCATGGTAGCCGATCTTCTCCCACTCTGCAGACATGGCCAAACCATCTTAGTTGGGACTGTTCTACTTGGATCTGCAGAGGTTGGATTTTTAGGCCTTGACTTATCATCTGGTAGCGGACCATGTCTCTTCTTGTTACTTCAACCACCTTCCTCAGATATCTCATTTCTGAGGTTTAGATCTAAACTTTCTTGGCTTCATTATCTGCCTTTTCATTTCCTTTTAAGCCAACACATGAAGGTACCCACACTATTAAAGTTTGACTTCCTCTTGTATATAAATATGTATATGCATGGAGGCATATCTATATCTTTATATGACCACCAGCTATGTACAATGCTACAATATACATTTGTGGAAGTGAACCTCTGTCTGTGAGGCTAATTACACCCCCATTGACTCTTGCAATTATCCACACACTTCCAGGGATTCCCCCTGTGGTGAAACTTATTGAGAACCCAGCATTGCACACTACTAAGCTTGGAGAAGTCACTTGATCCCCAGACGTGATTCTTTGACCTGGTTGACTGCATGCAGGAAGATCTCATTATGGACCGAGTGATAGGTAGGGGGAACTGAGAAGTGGCTCTTTGCAGGACATAACAATTCATTGGGAAAGCCCAGAACCAGAGAACAGTATATTAGCTCTGCATAATTGGAGAGCCCCCTTGGATGGCGGGGAATGCATAGTATACCACGTGCCTCTTACTCCTAGCTTGGGAACAATCCTTTAAATGCAAGCAAAGCTGGAGCTCATGACTTCAACTCAGCATGTTTCAGAATGGCAGAAAAGCCACAGGAAAAGCCTAGATCTACAGAGTAGATAATGCCAAGGAGTCTTCAACTTGGTATTGGCTGCAAAAGAGCGAAAAGCTCAGCAGCCCTAGTTAATACATATAAATATGTATTATAATTTATAAAATCTCTCTGTAATATTATGATATTCTGCACCAGCATATTGTTCAACCTCAGAGGTATGTAAGAAGGTAATTTGTTTAAAATGTGAAGATAAGTGCAAAAATGTGCAGAAATCATTTTAAAAATGCACTAATGCGTTATTCTGCTCCATTAGTTCCTGGGGGGTCTCTGAAGAGAAAGAACAGGACTACTGCACACTCAGGCATGTCATACAAGACAACTAATATGAGGTGCATGAAGCTGACAACCTCATCATGTAAAACAAATTGTCACAGAACCACCGCTGCAAGAACATGTGAATGCTTGGTGCAGGCTTCCTGCAAGGGGACCAGCGGCAGCTGTGGCTGTATGTTCCGTAAGGAGTGCAAAGGAAAATTATAGTGAATATTTTATTCTACTGCAGATGTAAGTATGAAATTAATTTTTCCAACTGTGCAGATTATGTGGGAACGTTCTCATATACTTGAGTATTTCTAACACACTTGAAAATGTATAATTTAATATCTACTGTTTGAACGCAAGAGTACAGAATGAAAGTTGAAACAAAGGCCAGAATTTTAGATGGACCTTCATGTCCAATTCTCCACCCTTATAAATATTCAGTTTGTTCTTTGCTCTTTTATGTGACTAAGCAATTTTTAACTCTAATCCTTGGTAAGGTCCTCTGACTACTTACATTTTCTTATTATCTTCATTTTACTGTTGTACAGATTCCTCCTACTTCTTTTGCCTCTTGTCATCTGTGATGCTGTACTGTAATTCTGTTTTTCAAGAGGCCCAGTTTTCTTCTCTTTCTAAATTATTATGTGTTTGGTCTTTTTCTGTAGGAATTTTATTGCGTTTTATGACGGTAGGTTTAGTTTATACTTGCACCAGTTTTCTTTTCTTTAAAGTTAATTTGCGATCACGAGGGTTTTCTTTGTTAAATTAATCGCGACCTCATAGTCCCAGTTTCTTTATTAAAGAATTATCGCGGTCGAGTCTTCGTTTAACAGCACGTGAGATATTCAGGAGTAGGAAAGTTTCCGTTGTTTGGTTCACGCAATATGACGTAAGTGGGAAACGCGCGCGGTCGGGATAAACAGGTCACGACGTGCTTTCAAATCTATTGGTGTAGACCCCGTTATAAATTTTGTAAGCGATTCCATTGGGTTAGTAAGACGCTATAGCTATGACGTAGGCCGAAAGTCCGCGGGGATTTTCTTGTATATAAACCCCAGCGGTCTTTCAACGGACCCCATTCCTCTTCAACGTTCATAACAGTTTTTCAACCAACCAACAGGATAGACTAAGACACCAACGTCCTTCTCAGGACGCCACTATTCGAGACAAGATCAAATTTTCATCAAAATGACCCGAAATAAACATCATGCCAAAAGGAGGAAGGTCTACACCAGCCCGCCAGCGCTGAACAGCCATGTGAATAACCAAGCTTCAAACAGCAAAGACAGACAGCCAGAGAGCAAGACTGCCCCAAGTACTCGTGCTGAGACCGGTCCTCCTCCAACTCTAGACACGACGACGGAGTTAACTGCGACGTGTGTCGATCCGGCTGAGGGGCCCGACTCCTTGCGAGACAGAGGAGAGGGCAGATGCAGGCGTCCCTGGCCTAGATGATGTAGATCCAGAGGATGAGGAAACGATGAGATTGCTACACCAGCTGGAGAAGATGAGGGGATGGTTGGAAAGAAGAGAGAAAAGGGCAGCTGCAAACGTCCACGGCCTAGACCCTGAGCGTGAGAGGGTGAAGAGACTGATACAGGGGATAGAACAGACGCTGGAAAGGAAAGAGAAAAGAAAACTGGAGCCTAAAGCCGAGGGACCACCACCACACGAACCAAGATCGTCAGCAGAAACCCTGTCTACCACAGAGAAGCTACGACAAACACCGAAGACACCACCACACGATGCCGGCGACACAGATGCAATAGAGAGGTGCGTTAAGATCACGCAGATGTCGGGAGGTGAGGCTTCACTCAGGGCCCTACCAGATGACAAAGTGATCTGCATCCTCGAGTCAATAACTGGCAGGAGAGGCATCTCTAAAGTACGGAGGCACGAAAAGGGAATCGTGCTTTCGCTCAACAGCAATACAACAACCACTTCACTGATGACCGAACTGGAATCTAGCCCAAAAGAAGTCCAGTTGCCCCACCAAATAAAAGTGGTGGTGGAAATGTACAAAACAACAAAGAAGTTGGTCATCAGAGGGGTGGATACCAGATGTTCCGAAGCCGAGGTCCACAGACACCTTCAGGCTGAAAACGCAAATCTAAAAATCACACAGGTCGAAAGGCTAAAAACCTGGGCAAAGAAAGATGCCAATCTGATGATAGTTACAGTAGAAGGATCAACAAGACCTGAGAGACTGACGCTCCAAGCAACAACAAAAAAGACAGAAGCCTATATCCCTCCGGTGATGCAGTGCTCTAACTGCCAACAGTTTTCACACACCAAGAAAACATGCAGGAGGGACGCAGTCTGCCGATATTGTGCGGGTGGCCACCTATATCGCGACTGCCCAAAGGCGAAGGAGGACCCCAACTACAAAGCAATAAACTCAAACCGCACCTGTGCGAACTGCCTCGGAAACCACGGGGCTAGATACCGAGGCTGCCCGATGTTCCAGGAAACAAAGAGCATCCTGAAGGAAGCGGTCTCCAAAAACATCCCCTTCAAGGAGGCAAAACACAGAGTGGCTGCGGATGTTGCAGAAAAACAACGCACGAATGACAGGCGACAGGTACACCAGCTGACCGCTGAAGTCAAACATTTGAAAAATAAACTCCAGGTCGAAAATAGAAGCAAGCAGGCTCCCGAAGACGAAAAGGGCAGCGGTGAAGACGTAATAAAAATACAAAACATCAGAGAAATGATGAAAGACATGAAAAGCATTAAGCAGCAAATAGAAGCAGATGCAAAGAGGCTGACAGAACTGACGGAAGAAAACTCAAAAATCCTCAAGAGAATCGAAACAGAGCGAAGAGCCATTGAGGAAATGACATCAAACACAAGAGCGACCAAAACAAACGAACAATCAGACGAAGAAGTCATCGAAGAAATACTTGAAAAACTTCTACCAGCAATAATAGAAAAAGCACTACTACAGATACAGGAAAGCAGGAAGACAAGAGAAACAGAAACTAGGAAAGCAAAAACTAACAAAACGACATAAGACAGATAGGAAGGCAGGAAATAAACACCATGAACACGCCACGACAGACAAGCAACGAAGAGATAACCAGACAGCCAGCTAGCGGTCCTTTTTAGGACCAGTCCTTTTCAGGACTAGGAAAGTGATACCAACGAAGATACCAACACACTATATACCCCAATATAACCGTTTGTAACCCTTCAATGGGTTTTGGTTGAACAGGGTATTACAGCAATCTAGTAGACGAAAACAACAACAACGGACCCCATTTGTCTGATGAAATCCACTGCCGTGAATCTGGCATTATCGTTCTGCTGCACGTGGAAGAAAACGCGATAAACTGGTCACGGCTCTTTGCCAGCGATCTTTTAGTTTTCCTTGACCGCGCTTTTTATAGCTATCGTGACAAAGGTCACGTGGTCAATTTCCTAACGGGAAAAAAATGTGGCGGTGTTTACTTTTGATAGGGCTTAATTAATGCTTTTAGGCTACCTTATTATTATAAATACCAGCTTTAATTTTGCGTAAAGCTAGACTAGATATGTTAGAGTAAATTTTAGAACAAGAACAAACATTTTATCACAATTAGAACAGAAGATATAATAGTCTGAAATAGTGTAAAATTTACGTTTTTTTAAATATTTTGTTATGGTTTGTTTCTAATGCAATTTACACTAAAACGGTCACAATCAACATGCATAACAAATTACAGAAATCAAAAGTAGAAAACCTGCAGAAAATGGATATCAAAGTATTGTTTTGGTTTCATGCGTCAAACATTAATTATTGAAACATTAAATTGCAAGTCCACATTTATTACCTTAAAATAACACACCCAATTGTCCCCAAAACATGAGAGCTAACAATTATCTCAATCATACATCACGATGGTCATGTAAAAATGAGTATGGTCATGAGTAAAACGAAATGTTCAATTTAATAGATAAATAGGTGTATTTAATAAATACATCTATTAAATGATTTCCACACTCTGTTAATTCTGTCACTCTCATGCAACAACTGCCATAATTTGCTCTAGCCCCAAAATTTCGCTCAATTATCATTCACACTTCCTTTTTTTTTATAGGATGAATCTGTACATTCACAGATGGAGAAATTTGTAACAAATGAGTTTCCATTATAAATTTTAATTGTGAAGTTATATTTTTATTGCTGCTGGCGCGTCTTTCAATTTTGGAAATAGTGGAATGTACAAATTCTCCTCCTTGCTCTCCATGCATGCCCATTCCAAAGCCATGAGTTCTGATCCAGTCTGCGCAATGTTTTTCTAATATGTGCTGTTTATGAATTGTCTTACTGGGGAATAGCTTTCTGAACAAAGACATAAAAGTCTCTATTAATGCTGTTATTGATTCTTTACCCTCTCCACATGTAAGCCTACCTTGCCGTGGTTGGAGAGCTTGAGCGCCTCAATGATCCCGGGAGCTATGCCGGCGGGAGTTTTACTCCTGGCAGGGTCACCCAAGCCGGACAGGTCCTGGGTGAGGGGCCAGACTAAATGGGCTGAGGAGTGGCTGGAACCCTATAGGTGTAGATGCAGAACCCACCGGCGAGTGGTACATGCTCTGGTCTGCACCAATCCACCCCCACTTCATGGGTTAAATGCTTTCTTGCCTCATTCTTCACTGTTTGTCGTCTATCACGCCCATGGCGACCGTTGCCTCAATTGGCTGTGTGTGGTGTACCCGGAAACGGGGCCTCCCAGTACTGAGGCAAAGTTAAGTCCCCGATGTCACTTATCGGTGCAGAATTGAGAGAGATGGCTGAGCATCACAATCCCTCCTGTGTTGCAGCATGATGAGAACCCAGCATTGCACACTGAGCTTGGGGGGATCACTTGGGCACCAGACTTAATACTGGCTCTTGACTGGATGGCCGCATGCAGGAGATTTCTACAATGGAGGGTTGGCAGGTGGTGGGTATCGGGAAGTGGCTCTGTGCAGGACGTGAGGATTCCTTGGGAGAGCCCAGAACCAGAGCACAGCATTGTGCAAGCTCTGCATAGTTGGAGAGCCCCCTGGATGACGGGGAATGCACAGTGTGCTACCCCACCTATCCCCAACTGCTAACTTAGAACCAGAAGTGGGGTCCTCTGTATGCGTGCCAGGCCAGGATAAAATGCCTGGGAAAGAGACTGGAGCTCAGAACTCCCTAACTCAAAGTTGCAGGATGGCAGAAAAGCCACGGGAAAGACAGGGCTATTTTGAAGATAACGCAACCATATTTTCACCATACGAGCTCGGACGCCGCCTCGGTAAACAAGGTCCGCGCAGAGCAGTGACACCCCCAGGCTGCTTGCGAATAGTCTACTACTGGGAACATAAACAGATTAGGGATGAGCCCACTCTCCCGTTGAACAGGTGCTAAAGTCGTAGATACTGGGCCAGAAGGCGCACCGGAAACCACAGTATCATGCAACTCGCTTTTTTTTTTCTATGGAGAGTACACCGTCAAATAAATCTCGTTCTGGTGCTCGCCCTGTGGAGCTCCACCAGGCAGGTGCAGTGCCGGGCTCTGAGCCTCGACAGAGCCCACCCTTAGCTACTGGAGGACCCTCTAGACCGTCTTGTGGAGTCAACAGACGGCGGAGGAGAACTACTGACCAAAACAAAACAGAAAAAGAGAAACCCAGAGTGCCACTTGTCATGATGCACTGGAATGCAGAGGGAGTGAACAGCAAGCAGGCTGGATACAGCAAAAAGACAGAGCTGGAAAACATCTTGTATGAGAAGCAAGTCAGTGTTTGCTGTATCCAAGAGACTCACTTGAAAGCAGATCAAACCTTTAAAATAAGGGGATATCAATGCTTCAGATCCGACAGACAAGATAGACGAAAAGGAGGAGTACTTACTCTTGTAAGGAATAACATTCCTGCACACGAAAGGAAAACCTTCATGGATGGAGCAGAATATCAGCTGCTGCAGATAAAGGTAGACAAGATGGAAATAGAACTCCTGAACTATTACTGTCCGAACAACAAACCCCTGAGTCTCAGCTCTATACAGGTACCAGCCACCAACTTTATAGCAGTTGGAGACTTTAATAGCCACTCCCAGAGCTGGGGCTATAACCATCTGGATCACAGAGGTGAAGAGGTTGAAACTTGGCAAGATGATCACTCCCTAATCCTAGTCAATAATGCCACAGATACTCCTACCTTCTACTCCAGAGGATGGCACACAACCTCAACACCAGATCTTGCCTTCTCCACACCAGATATAGCTGGATCTATTAGTAGAGAAGTAGGAGACCAACTAGGGGGAAGCGACCATCGCCCAATCTTTCTTACTGTCCAGAGTGCAACTCTCAGTACAGGCCCAGCCATTACAAGATGGAACTACAAAAAAGCCAACTGGGGTTTATTCAGGCATCAGGTGAACACGCTGCTGTCTACCCTCAAGGTACAGAACAGAGACATTAATGAAGTGGTAAAAGACTTCAACAGATGCATACTACAAGCTGCAAAAGAAACCATTCCCAAAGGATGCCGGCGTAACTACATACCATACTGGTCCAGCACACTCCAAGAACGTCAGGAAGCTATGGACAAGGCTAGAAAGGACGCAGAGTCTCAGCCTTCACTTGAAACTCACAACAAATGGAAAAAGGCTGTAGCAGAGTTTCAGAGAACAAAGCTAGAAGAAAAGCGGAAAAGCTGGAGAACTAAAACGGCATCGCTGAACCTTGAGAAAGACGGCAGGAAACTTTGGAGATTAGTCAAGTCTCTAAATGAAGAGCATTCCTCACCAAGGCAGACTATCACATTGGATGAAGGTGGCAAACTTTTCAGAGGAAAACAAGCTGCAGACTTGTTTGCTAGAAGATACAGTTCAGAAAGCAACTTACCCATTAACATAGACCATCAGAGAGAGATAAGAAAAGAAATACTGGCAACCATGGGACAGACAGATACTCCTGCCCCAATGAGGGAACCCATCACACTAGGAGAACTACAGAAGGCTATTTCCAAGCTTAAGTTTCAAAAGTCACCCGGCCCAGACAAAATCAGCAACGAAATGCTAGTAAATCTGAGCTCAGCAGCAAAGACAAAACTGCTTGAGATATTCAACCACAGCTGGTTGAAAGGAACGGTACCCCAAGTATGGAGAGAAGCCATCACAATACCCATACTAAAGAAAGGGAAATGTAAGACCGAGGCTGCAAGTTACCGGCCAATCAGTCTCACAAGCTGTGTTGGGAAGACTATGGAGCGAATAGTCAACCACAGATTGAAATGGTATTTAGAGTCTGAGCAGATCCTGGTGCCGGAACAAGCTGGATTTAGAGAATGCTACAGTATAGAAGACCAAGTTACTTACTTGTCTCAAGCAATAGAAGATGCCTTCCAGGAGAAGAAAAAGGTCCTAACGATCTGGGTCGACTTCAAGCAGGCCTTTGACAAGGTGTGGAAAGATGGCCTCATTGCAAAACTTAGGAGAAGTGGAATCCAAGGCAACATGATGAAATGGATCCAGTCATACTTGCATAACAGGAGAACTAGAGTCACTCTTGACGGTCTGCAGAGCAGAAAAGTGTTGCTCCATCAGGGGGTACCTCAAGGAGGAGTAATTTCCCCAACACTCTTCCTTGTTTACATCAATGACCTGGTGAAAGATCTCCCTGCAGGAGTTAAAGCTGCCTTATATGCAGATGACCTAGTACTCTGGTGCGCTGATGAAAATGTCACCACAGCAAATTATAGAATGCAGCGGGCAGCAGACATGCTAGTGTCATGGGCAGAGAAATGGCTTATCACAATAAACACAGACAAAACCTCCACAACACTGTTCTCCCTCGCCCCCAAGGACAAATCAGCTAACATACACCTAGGGACAACCGTGATCAAGGAAGAAAGCTACCCCACCTATCTTGGGGTGACATTTGACCAAAGGCTTACATGGAATAAGCATATTGAAAATGCAGAAGGAAAGGCCCGAAGACGACTAGGCATACTCAGAAAATTAGCAGGTACCAACTGGGGAGCAAATGAACGAAATCTAAAGAAGATTTATAATGGAGTAATAAGACCACACTTAGAGTTTAGCTCAGCAGCATGGTCATCAGCTGCTAACTCACATCTGCAGTCTTTGGACAAGGTGCAAAATCAAGCTCTCAGGCTCATTACAGGAGCCATGAAAAACTACACCAATAACAGAGATGCAGAAGGTTGCTGGATTACAGACATTGTCCCATAGAAGAGACACAAAAACCATGATCCAGATGGAAAAGTACAACAGTATGCCAATGCACCCAATGAAGGCAAGACTAGATGATCTGGCATTGGGACGTCTAAAGCGTAGCAGCTTTGTGCATCGGGGGAAAAGACTTATAAGACAGCATCAAGAAGACCTATCCATGAAGACAACACCACTGAAGCCCACCCTATACCCTGTACCATGGGAGCAGGCCAGCAGTGCCCTCCAAATTAATACAACAGTCAGTGGTCTCACAAGTGGATGTGAGTATAATGATCTGCAAAAACGAACTGCTACATTGAGTATGATCCAAGAAAGCTATCCCGATCAATCATGGATACATGCCTATACAGATGGATCAGCAACTAATGCTGTTAGGAATGGAGGTGCCGGTATCTTTATCTCATATCCTGACAACCACTATGAGACTAGGCACATTCCCACTGGTAAATTCTGTTCCAACTATACAGCTGAGGTTCAAGCTCTAGAGCAAGCTGCAAATATGATTTATAACACCAACTCTGACTGCCACCAGGTAGTCATCCTCACAGATGCACTGTCTGTCCTGCAAGCTCTCAAGGGTGGTAAACTCCCGCATCTGAGAAATGAACTAAACAAGGTAGCTGCCAAAAAGAGAACCATACTTCAGTGGGTACCATCTCATTGTGGTGTACCCGGAAATGAAAAGGCAGATAAACTTGCAAAAAAGGGAGGAGAATGTGAACAAGAAGATAATGAAGTCACATACTTTGAGAAAAAGAGAGCTATCCAGACTATCAGAAGAGAACAGAACCAACCCAAAGACGACTATCACACTCTCGACCGGCAGGGACAGACAACTATTTTTCGACTCAGGACAGGGCATAACAAACTGAATAAACACATGCACAAGCTACGATTGTCTGCTTCACCACTGTGCACATGTGGATTAAACGAACAAACTGCTGAGCATGTTCTACAGGACTGTCCTCTGTATGACCAGTTAAGAAAGATATACTGGCCCAATGACTCAACACTAAACTCAAAGCTATATGGAGTTAAAGAGGAACTTCAAACAACAGTCGAATTCATCATGAGAACTCGTCTGACGGTGTAATCATCAAAGATGCGATCGCAAGAAGAAGAAGAAGAAGATTCTTTACTAATTGGTTTACTGTGTGATATTTTGTTGTGTACTTTCTCAAATGCTTCTTTCAATGAGTTGAATTGTTCTTGGGCAATAAAAGCTATGTTAGTTATATCTTGTCTGTAATTTTCAGTGTTGGTGTAATGATTGCTCTTGTAAGATCTTTATAAACTTTTTGTGTGAGACATCTGTGGCAGTGATTCCCTATGAATGCTCTGCTATGGTAAGCCTGTGGTATGATTTTGTGTTTGGCTAGTACCTTGTCCAAGTGTGAGCAAACTGGACCAGACCTAGCACACAGATCTTGAAACTGAAGTTTGGCCAGCGCATCTTGTGCATTTTCAAATTTAACTTTAAAACTATCTGTCTCCTCCTTATCCTCACAAAGTTCAATACCTGCCTGAAAAAATTCAATTTTAGCTTCTAATTCTTCTGCCTGTTTCCAGTTCCTACCAAATCTCTTCAAGTTCTTAATAGTACTAATGTTTGCATGTATCTCTTGCGGATTCTCAAATATCTTTGCGTCTATTGTATCGGCTACCTGTTCTAGAAGTCTGTGGTGTTTCAAAACAATGCCTAATAAAATATGAAGGTAAGGAGGGGCTACATTTTCAATTTCAATCTCTAACATTGGTTTATGTAAACAATTATGGTAACGTGCCACTTGCCTTTTATTCCCTTTCCCATATTTCATATATCTATTGTAATCTCTTATCAACATTGCCAAACTTCTTGGTTTGCAAGTTGTATGCTCTCTGGATGTCTTTATTTCCTTGTTTTGCTGGAGACACCACAGACATGGGTATATTCCTTGAGCTCCAGACAAACCAAACATTTTCATCAAAAAGTCATAATCCCCGAATAAGAAAACAACTTTTTTACCATCCCACTCTAAATCTTTTAGTGACTCTATCTGAGCTTTCATGCCATTCATAAATATTTCTAAATTATCATATGTATCTCTGACTCTAGCCATTGATAAAAGGATGGTATTAGATTTAGAATTTGGTTTCTCTAAATTTACCAACTGCATTGTAACTTTGAATGAAAGAAGATATACAAACAGTTACTTAGAATTCTTTGGCAGCCGTCGTGTGCACAGGATTGTCTACCAAAGAACACTAATGGAACAGTCCTTATCTCACACACAATAAAAAAAAGACATTCATATTATAAATACAAGATTAACAAGACTTGAAAGATAGATCAAAGTATTGTGGAAGTAATCAATCTACAGCTTTACACGTTTTCTGACGCTTATATACGCAGCTAAATATCATTATAAATGAATGAAAATGCAAAAACAGATGGTGCTTTACAAAAAGTTATTTTTTTACAACTTTATTTAAGATTTGCGAGTATCAGGAATGCGTTTACAGTGATTTAAATGTTATAAAATCTGGTGACAATATGCTTGTTCTTGTAATGCCAAACTCACAAAACTGACTACCACACATTTTCAAGATATGAAACCAAAAAAAAAAAGTAGAAATAATCTTTAGCTTCCCTTCGAGAAGTCTTTATAATTATAAACTCAAACGAATGGGCCGATTTTTAGATATTAAATTAATAAAAAGATTACTTATTTTATTAATTTCCTCAAATGATGACGCTGTTTTCTTCTTCTTCTTCCTCGTTCGCCCTGAAAAGGACGGTGGTTGCGTTGTGTCTGTTTATGCCGTAGCTGTGATATCTGCACCTTTCGGTCGACACATCCGACTTCAGCACGGCATTTTTTAGGGACCGGGTTTGCCTTCCCATTTCGATCCGTACTCACTCAGCCAGACTGCACTTCTGCAGACTGTTTCCAGGACCACCACGTGGAGGTGGAGTACGGTCTTGACCAGCTCTGGTTCGCTGGTCCTGATGCAAGCAGTCAAGCTATGGGTCGCTGACTGCATTCACTATTGCTGCATCTTTGGGTCCCACGCTGTTTTCAAAAGTCTGTAACTCCGTCAAAACTAATTTCAAACAAATAAAAATGCAATCAAAAATAGAACACAGAACAAAGTTATAGTACACAAAAGAATTTTAGCGCTGTGTTTATCCAGAACGAGTGTGTAATAATTTATATTTTACTGATTTTACACACACATCAGCTGATTTTCCCCGCCAAAACCCTCAGTAGTTTTTTACGGTGCATATGAAAATGTTATACCCGGTGTCAGAATTCCGGTCACCGAAACTAAAAGATCGCTCGGGTATAAGGCACAAACAGCCGTGTGGTATGTTCATATTTTATTAGTGGGTTCTTAAATAGAGTCGTAGTCTGATTTAAGTAAAGTTTTCTTCGGGAAGTTAAATTAAAGTTATAAACGTAGTGCCATCCGTTACTATCTTTGTAGAATGATGTAAAGGTAAAGTGTGCCTAATTCTTTCTAGGATATTGGCAGTATATAGGAGTGTGTGAAGTTTTGAGATATTCACTGTGTGAGGGTTAGCTATTAATACATGGGCGCTCTGTAGTATGAAGAGTGTTGGGTCCATCAGTATAGTGCCTATTGTCTCTTCTGATCTTCTTTATTTTCTTCAATTAGCTTTGGCTCAAAAACCTCTAGCTTTGCTTCTGTTTGAATCTTTCTTATTCTTTTTAAAATACTTTCTTTTGTTACCTGTGCTTTACGCTAGTGTTCTCCTTTTTTTCCAGAACTTCTCCACGTCCCATTCTATATATTGCAGGTGGAAAAAAGACATCAGGAGGCGGAGCACTTGGGAGTTAGTGGGCCTCTTCCCCTCAGAGTGTAAAGAAGATAAAGGGTCGAAATACTTGTCTGATGCGTTGAATTGTAATGCTCTGTATAGAGTTTCCTATCATATTATGTTTATCTGTAGCCAGTGGTCTTTGTCTTTGCTTATTAGAGTATTATGGGTCAAGTGACCAAAATACTATTAAGAATTATCATGAGAACTATGAGAAGTAAAATAAAGCCAGAAATTGGTTTTCAGCATTGTCAATCTGTAGACGGTAAAAGGGCAAACAAAGATGTATATATTACGAGGGGAAGTCAGTAAGTAGGTCACAAACTGATATGGGATAGCTGAAAATTGTAAAAAGGACTTCCTGCAAAGGCTATTCATAAGGAAATGTTTCTTGTTTACGGTGAGAAGTGTTTGTCGCGTAAAGCAGTACATAACTGGGTCGATAAATTTTCTCAAAAATTGCTGATGAAGACCGACCTGGTCGTTCTCTTCAGATTGCGACAGAAGCATCTGAATGACAGGTGGGGGAGATGATTCGAGCTGATACGATAGACAGTGTAGCAACTGCAATAGTCATTCTCATGGTTTAGCCTACAACATAATGCATGATCGTTTGAATTTCTGGTAAATGTGCTCGTGGTGGGTGCCCAGGCAACTGACTGAGGAACACTAAATGAACCGAATGGGCCTGTCCTTGCAACATCTCTCTCTGTATGCAGATGAAGGAGAAGACATGCTTAACAGGATTGTTACTGGGGACGAATCATGGGTGCATCACTTACTTACTTACTTAGTCGTTCCCCTTCTACCGTGAGGTGTAGAGGTTTGGAAGAGAGAGCGCCAGACTATCCTATCGGCTGTCTTCCTCCTGGCCTGGTTCCATTCTGGGTGCATCACTAAAAACCCAAATCAAAGCGTGCTTCAATGCAATGGAAACATCCTTCTTCACCTTCTGCCAAGAAATTCAAGATTACGTCATCAGCAGGGAAAATTATGCTTACAATGTTTTGGGATTCTCAAGGAGTGCTGTTAACCCATTTCCAGAAGAAATGTGAGAATGTGAATGCTGCATTGAACTGTGAAGTTCTGTTGATGCTTTGGGATGCAATTTGAAGAAAACATCCAGGCCTACTGACTAGAGGAGTACTGCTTGGCGGCAAATTTTTCGTGGATGACGAAGAGGTTGAACGTGAGGTGCGAATGTGGCTGAGACAGCAGACCAAAGACTTCTACGCTGCAGGTTTTGAGGCACTGATAAAGCGATGGGATAAGTGTATCAATGTTGGTGGAGATTATGTTGAGAAATAAGGGGAAATGTAAGTGCAATAATAAATGGTTTTCAAGTTTGTATCTCATTTAGTTTTTTTTTAATAGCCATTTGTGACCTATTTACTGACTTGCCCTCGTATAAGAACATTAACAGAAAGACCAATAGAAGTGAAAGCAGATCTATGTGTGTACTTTATAGACAGCACAAAAGCATATGACTAAACTTATTCTTATTATGGACTGCACTGATCCTAGTATCCATGTGCCAGTCCATCTGTCTGTATATTCTTTTATGTCTTTCTTGCTAGATAAGATTTGTATTTTGTGAGAAATCACACATAGTAATAAAGGACTAAGTGAAGAAAAATGGCAAGGCCAAATTAAAAAAACAACAACAACAACAAAGCTGTAAAAAAACATTAGAGCTCCAAAACAGTTAACACACATGACATCCAAAACACACATGACAATTTATAATTGGATAGGAAAAGGTTAATGGGGAAAATCTAAAACGTTTTTTCTGGAAATGATTGATCCAGTCACAGCAGAAAGTAAAAACATATTGGCCTCAGGCTAAATAGCCTGAAGTAATGGTCATTCTGAAGAAAATGACTTCTCCAGAATCCAAGCTTCCAAATAAATGGGACTTCTGAAACAAGATAATATTGAAATATCTGGGCAAGTTAATATAAAAACATCAGATGGAAGATGCAGTCAGAGGTGAGGACTGACCCCAACGCAGCATCCCACTAAATAAAAAGCACTCTATGCAACAAATTTTGCCAACGTAGGTAAGACAAACAGTTCTTCAGCGCTACACAGAGCCAATCCTGTAATATGGAAGTGAATAATGGACAATCAGTAAACAAGCAAAAAAGGTCTCTAGAGGCCACAAAGATGTGGTTTTACAGAAGAATGTTAAGAATACCATGGTCATAGGAAGAATAGGACTACTTCTCCCATAAGCTCGTCGTAAGAGACAAAACCTATTCAAGGTTGTGCACGGGGCTGGCAACCTTGTCATGTAAAACAAACTGCTACTGAAACTGCCTCAGCAAGATCACATAAATGCTTTGATGCCAGCTTCCTACAAGGGACCAGCTACAATGACAGCTACACACTTCAGGAGTGAAAAGGAAAAATAGAAGAAGAATGAGACTTTCCCTTTTACCTTATTGTCATTTGCCTACATGTTTTATATACCTTTCTCATCTTTCTTAGTACATGATTCTATCAGTTTCTCTATCATGCATTTAATTTTTTTTAAAATTAACATGGTCAGTTTGTTAGTTATACGCCCAGCTGTCCTTATTTGCCTTTTATGAGAAGCTTGTCTGAAAACAGTTGTTCTATTGTTTTTTTTTTTCACACCTGGATGGTGAGGAGGGAGCTGATGACGTGGAGACGAGATGGCAGCACGTAATGACAGTGCAGAGGAAAGGAATGAAGTAGGAGAGAAAGCAGAAGAAACCTGTAAAGAGTAATGAGGGTGACCTGAAAGTGGTCAGTGCACTGATGCCTCCTTTTTTGTATCCTTAACACTCACGGGTAGTCATCAGGGTCTACTTCGGTTGAGGGAGTACGCACCAACTTATGTTGATGTTTAGTTTTATAAATGTCTTCTGTCACGCACGAATATGCACAATTAGGTGTAGGTAAATTCGTGCGCGCTTGTGTCCAAGCAAGCCAGATGACGTCAGAGGTCCAAATGGAAGCGGCATCTCATATTTCCAGACAGAGAGTCTGTTGATTTGTTTGTGTACCCATCATAATGGGGCAAGTATATTTCTGGGACAGGACTTCTGAATAGAAGCCCTTGTCGGCTTACCCCTGCGTAAGTCAGTGCCAGTGATTGTTATAATTGAATGTATTTTTAATATGATTTCCAGTGACAGTGTTAGACGTTGGTATCTAGCTAATCCCTTCTCGTTCAGGAGGGGTTATAATGGATCAACTTGATACTGAGCTGAGAGTATCCTAAGGCTTTGAAGGATTTAATGCTCCGTCAGGGCGGCTCATTGATTTAAAGTATGGAAGCGCCGTCATACGTGACACGGCGTTCACGAGAGATGAACCAAGTATTATAATTAACTTTATGCTGTATTATCATATATAGTGGAGGCCAGGATCACGACTGTTTACAGACACCAGAATTAACATGTACCAGGACAACGTTACAGGTCCGAAATAGACATATGCAGATTTTATTATATGGATGACCTTAGAAGCCTTATCACTAACGAAAGGTCAAAACCGTTAGATTGTTTGAAGAAACCATGAGCCTACAAGCACTATATTTCCTATCATTGATCCATGCATTCTTATGAACTGTGAAACCACTATGAACGTACTGTCTCGTATAATTTATTGTCTACGTGATTCGTCCAAAATAAATATGTTATTTCCAGTCGACATAACGAGTTCGTTCATACCCGTATTGGCACTCGTTGACGTGCCCTGATTGTTATTGAAGTCCTTCCTTCACGTTCCAGGAAAGAAACATTCGCGTTATTATTTTCAAGTCCAAATAGCATCGCCCGTGTTGGACCGTTGTCACTACGACACAATCAACATCCTCTAGTCAGCGGTTCACACCCAAAGAAAAGCGAGGCTACAACTATGGTGGAACCAGTGTGGTCTGAAAATATCAAGTTTCACGGGAACGTACTCAATCCAACTCGGTTGAAAAGAAAAATGCAGTCTTTCAAGGCGACAACATCCTGGACTGGTTATAAAATCTAACGGCTACTCAAGGTCAAGATGGACTCAACTGCTTCAATCATTTGCGGACTCTGCCAAGTGCTACGTAAGCTTCCTCGGTGATACAGCGCCGGAGTGCAGGACTCTACAATCCTGGAAATTGCGTTTTATCACAAAATGATGAGTATTACTCTGTTCGTTGTCACCGTCTTATGTTAGCTGAGCCGCTTTTTAATATGTCCATTGTAGTATTTTTTGTGATGCATGTTTTATGTTCCATGTTTGTTGTGGGCGGTAGGGAGGTCGATCTGACAAACGAGGTTCATCTCGAAGCTGATTCGGGCTCTTGTCAGACGTTCTATGGGATTTAGTTTGTAAGTTTCAATTGAGCGATAATTCCGGTTCAAGGCTAGAAACCTTGCTGTAGTTCCGATCGCTACTTGTCTCTTATAATAGTATTTGTTTAGCTGTTCCGTCAAGTTTTAATCGTTGTTTTCATAGTTATTTTTATTCGTACCTTGGTTTTATGATGTATCTTGTTTGTATTATGCGTCTATTCTCGCCTGACTATCGTTGAGTTTTTTACAAAACCTATGTTTATACACTGTGTTGTTCATTGTCTTGTTTATTATCTTATCGCAGTTATCATCGTAATTCTTTACGACATCCTATTTTAGTTTCACATTTTAATTTTGTTGACTTCTGCGATCGTCTTCTTCGTCTTTGATTATCTCGTCTTGTCATTGTTGTTGCTATTGTCTATGGCTTTTGTCTGTTCTTAATATTTCATTGTATAAATTATTTTCATTGATTAATAATATCTTGTATACTTAAGTGATAATTAGGTACCGTTCTTAGACAAGAACGTATTGCACACAATTAAAGTAAATTAACTGATAATTATTTGAGTAAATCAAAATGTCGTCGCTTGAATATTTTATGAAGCAGGCAAAATCCGTTGGGATGGCTCCTGACGAGGCGATAGCATTCGCACTATCAGAATACAAAAAGGCTCAAGAGATAGAAGCTGATTAGAGAAAATTAGAACTTCTGAAACAAGAAAATTTGAGATTTGAAGCAGAAGAAGATGAAAAGAAGAGGAAATTTATGGCTGAGGAAGATGAGAAAAAATGAGATTAGCCGCTGAATTAGAAGAGAAACGATTTCAGCGGGAGGCAGAACATAAAGCAAAAGAAACAGAAGAAAGGAGATTGTTAGCTGAAGAAAATACAAGAAAATATCAACTTCAACTTCAACATGAAAAAGAAATGAAGGAATTAGAATTTAATCACTTTCGATTATCTCAGGAGAATAGTGCTCAAAAGTCTCAGGAGGGTTAAAATTCGTCTAAACAAGGGAATATTAAAAATTTTCATTTAATATTACCAAAATTTAATCCTCCATCGGACGATGTGATTCATTATCTACATAGGTTTGAGGCAACATGCGAGGCCTATCACGTGGAAAAATCTCAATACTGTGTAAAATTATCAGAACTACTTACAGGTGAAGCTATGTTAGTATATCATATTGCAACTACTGCTGATAAAAATAACTATGAGGCTCTCAGAGCTGCTTTACTTGTTAAATATCAAATGACAGAGAATGAATATCGTTTAAAATTCAAATCTATGCTGCCACAAACAGGAAAACATTTTAACGATTTTATTGATCAAATAGCACTTACATTGGATAGATGGATCGAATTATCCAAGACGGAGAAAACTTTTGACGCATTGAGAGATTTATTATTACGCGATAAAGTTTTGTCCTCGGTTAACCCGGCTTTTCTTGCTTTTTTGCACGAACATAAGCATTCAAACATAAAGGAAATGCAGCAAACCTGTGTACAATACTGTACCGCACACCCAAACTTGAATTTTGGGAATACTCAGGTTAACTCATTCCCCCCCCCCCCGCGGCTGTTTTTGGGTTTTACCCAGGCCCGAAAATGGATGCAATTTTTTCAGACAGGTGAGGTTTTAAAAACAGACAGTGGACAAATACATAAGTTCAGTAGGTAGTTGTGTTATACATTTAAATGTGTGAAATTGACTGGAGAATCTTATGAATTGCTTCATATAATTAATTAATATGAATAGGTGTGTGTTATGTCTTGTGAAGTGTAGACTTGATTAAAAAAAGTGTTAAAATTTTGTTTTTTAATTGTATACTTAAACTTAAATATTTCAGCTCCCAATTAATGTATGGCAATAAAATGTTCAGAATGTCAGTGCACATTTAGTTTGAAACATATCTAGAAACTTTTATCACTATCACTTCATAGATGTAATTTTTATGATTTTTTTTCTCAAAGCCACATATGTTTGTAAAAACAACCGCTCAAAATGTGTGCAATTTTTCTCTTCAGGTTATATTTTAAAAGCAGGCAGTAGATACACATTTTATTTAACTAGGTGTTAATGTTATACATTTAAATGTGTGAAATTGACTGGAGAATCTTATGAATTGATTCATATAATTAATTGATATGAATAGGTGTGTGTTATGTCTTGTGAAGTGTAGACTTGATTTTAAAAATGTTTAAAAAATAAAATAAAATTGTATACTTAAATTTAAATATTTCAGCTCCCAATTAATGTATGGCAATAAAATATTAAGAATATCAGTGCACATTTAGTTTGAAACATATCTGGAAACTTTTATCACTATCACTTCATAGATGTAATTTTTATGATTTTTTTCTCAAAACCACATATGTTTGTAAACACAACCGCTCAAAATGTGTGCAATTTTTCTCTTCGTTATATTTAAAAAACTGCAGTAGACACACATTTTATTTAACTAGGTGTTAATGTTATACATTTAAATGTGTGAAATTGACTGGAGAATCTTATGAATTGATTCATATAATTAATTGATATGAATAGATGTGTGTTATGTCTTGTGAAGTGTAGACTTGATTTTTAAAATGTTTAAAAAATAAAATTGTATATTTAAATTTAAATATTTCAGCTCCCAATAAATGTATGGCAATAAAATATTAAGAATATCAGTGCACATTTAGTTTGAAACATATCTAGAAACTTTTATCACTATCACTTCATAGATGTAATTTTTATGATTTTTTTTTCTCAGAACCACATATGTTTGTAAAAACAACCGCTCAAAATGTGTGCAATTTCTCTCTTCAGGTTATATTAAAAAAACAGGCAGTAGATACACATATTATTTAACTAGGTGTTTATGTTATACATTTAAATGTGTGAAATTGACTGGAGAATCTTATGAATTGATTCATATAATTAATTGATATGAATAGGTGTGTTATGTCTTGTGAAGTGTAGACTTGATTTTAAAAATGTTTAAAAAATAAAATAAAATTGCATACTTAAACTTAAATATTTCAGCTCCCAATTAATATATGGCAATAAAATATTAAGAATATCAGTGCACATTTAGTTTGAAACATATCTAAAAACTTTTATCACTATCACTTCATAGATGTAATTTTTTTTATTTTTGTTCTCAAAACCACATTTGTTTGTAAAAACAACTGCTCAAAATATGTGCAATTTTTCTCTTCAGGTTATATTTTAAAAACAGGCAGTAGATACACATTTTATTTAACTAGGTGTTGATGTTATACATCAACATGTGGGAAATTGACTCAAGAATCTTGTGAAATGCTGTAGATAATTATTTGATGTAGGGAAAGAGTCTGTCATGTTATGTGAAGTGTAGACCTAATCAAAAATAACTGGAAAAAAGATAAATAAACTGTACTCACATATGTCAGCTCCAGTTTAATCCATAGCAGAAAAAATCTCAGAATATCAGTGCACATCCATTTTGAAACACAACACATTTTACCACAATCACTTCAAATATATAATTTATATGATTTTTTTCCTACACCACAAATTTTTGTAAATACCAAACAACTATGACTAATATTATTTACACCAACTATATTTTATAATTTTTGGTTTGACAATGTGCTTCCACTTTGGCCTGAGAAGATACAAGGAAAACCTTGGATTATACTGCTTATATTGCCATCTGCCTTTATACCCTATTACCACTTCATTCAAACTGAGATTTTGGAATGGATAAAAGGCACTCTGAAATTTTTGCAACAACATGTTCATAAAATCTTTTCTTTTCCTTGTGAATTTTCATCAGAGGCATGAAGCATTGTATGATATAATGCTTCAAATCTACTTCTTGAAAACATTTGAAGAAACCAAGGAGTATAAAATTCTGCAGATGTAGACCAGTAGTTGCGAATGCATGGTCTTTTCTGAATCCCAATATTTATTAGGACAGCAATAAACTTATCAAGTTCATGGCGTGTGACTTTGGTCCACCGAGAATACAATGAATATTGTTTCGCAGGGTTATTTTGAATAGATTTGAGTCTGGTATAATCATTGATGCACTGGAACATGAAATCTTGAACCTCATCTGTAAACAAAACACTGAAACATTTCAATGGGGTTGACAGGTCAAACCCCTCAGTCACACCTGGTGTTCTCTTTGGACAAAATCGAAATGCATTTTGTGTCATCCCCTCAGCAATTTCTAACCACTCTGGGACATCTTGTGAGGATGCACCTGCCTCTAGACTTGTGGCAGTTCTCATAGCTTTACTTTTGGTCACAATGGTGTTTTTGCCTCTTTATCCTTCTCCTTTAGTGACTGAAAGTTTTGCTCTTTTTATACCAGCCCTACCTGATGCATGTTCAATCAGCTGATCGACATCGCCCTCAGAATGATCACTTTCATGAATATTCTGACACAAAGTCTTTACAATGTCTTCATTGGAATTACTAAACCTAACTTCTAAAAATCCGTGTCGCTCGAGTTATCTTCTGTCCACTGAGAAATTAGCGTCGTGCTTGCTCAGCCGAAAGCAGGTGTTTAGAAGAAGATTCTCGATCCATTTTGTATGTAAACAAAGAAATAGAAATGGATATAAAACACACAATTTTAGCTTCACAAATTTGTTTTTCGCTCACAAACGTCCATAAACATGTCCTAGATGTAATGAAATGATTTAAAAACCAGCTAGTTGCTAGGTATTTATAACTTTTCGTTCAAACTCGACATATATCGCTCTGGCGTGCCACGCGTCATTGGTCCAAACAGAAGTCCTATCTGGCGCGTGGTGCGCCACTGTGGACGGAAAGAGTTAAAGATGAATTTCCCATTGCTTTTGCAATGCAACAGGATTATCGCAGACGCCATCGCTCTTTAAGTAATGACAGAAACTACAAAAAGGGAAATAACGAGAATTTCAATTCTTGTAATTTTTATAAGGGGAAACAATTTCAGCATTCTTCTCCATATAACAATTCTTGGGGTCAATTTCACAAATCAAGAGATTGGGATAACAATAAGTATGGAAATTATCAAGTAGGTACTTATAAACAAAATTGGCGATCTAAATCTCAGAATCCTCACAATAGACAAGATTCTGGTAATAGATTTTATGGTCAAAGCCATAACAGTGATATCACTAATTATCGTTCAAATCAATACGGTAACACAAGCAGAAATGATAATAATGGCAATTTTAGAAATGATAGTCACAATCGATCGCGACGTAGAGATAGATCTTCTAGCAGAGGGCCACGCCATCAAACTAATGTAGCTATTGTTGACACACAAGGTAACAAAGATAATAATACGAATAATGACACTCATAATGCATTGTCTTGCTCTATTGATTATGAACAGATAAAGTGTTGCCAAGAATGTAAAACCCTGTTCCAGCCCAAGGCGATCACGACACTCCGTTGCGGACATGTGTTACCCAGTCTACCAGCTGTGTGTACGGCTACTTCAGCTCACAATGGAGAGGGAAGACTTAAGTTCAATCGTGGTTTTTTAAATTCTATTCCATGCTCCGTCCTTTTCGATTCAGGTTGTTCAACAATCGGCGTCAGGAACTCTTTGGTGGACCCAGCATGTGCCACTGGAAAGACCATTAAATGCCTCACTTTTGGAGGAACTGTAGAAACATTTCCTACAGCTATAATTAATATTCACACTCCATTTTTTTCAGGGAATATACATGCATGTCTCCTCCCGTCACCAGTTTGTGACATAATACTTGGTCGGATACATGGCATTAAAGAGTGTACCCCACAGCAAATTGCTAATTGGGAAAAGCGACATATACATACTGCTAATGCAGTTGTAACTAGAGCACAAGCTCATGATATGTTGCATGATACACCTACTGTACCTACTGTCCAAGGTAATGATGATGTTAACACTCCTATTTCACGGGAGTCATTTATGACATTACAAAAGAATGATGCTTCTTTGAAAAAAAATTTGTTATTTGTCTAATAACACTGGTAATACTTCTTATACAGGATCTAAACATAGATTTGTGTTGAAGAATGAGATATTAGTGAGAGTGATACGAGATGCTGATTCATCCGTACGTTCTCAGATCTTGGTACCTACGACAATGAGAGGTCGTATATTACACCATGCGCACGACACTCAATGTGCGGGCCATATGGGGTTCTCCAGAACCAAATCTAGAGTGCTATCAGCATTCTATTGGCCAGGCGTCCATAGGGATGTCAATATTTACTGCCGCTCCTGTACAACATGTCAGGAGGTCAAAGTACGTGGTCCATACCACGCAGCTCCAATTCAGGCTGCGGACATTCCGATTCGTCCGTTTGAGAAAATGTCAATTGACATAATTGGTCCTATGCATCCATCAGCTAGAGGTCATACACATATACTCACTTGCATTGACATGTGTACTCGTTGGCCAGAGGCCATACCTCTTAAGAATACTTCTTCTGCCAGTGTTGCAGATGCATTGTGGTTGATTTTCTCACGTTTAGGTTTTCCTCGAAAGATTTTATCGGACCATGGAGTCCAATTCATATCGGAATCTATGTCCCAAGTTATGAAGTTATTGGGCATAGATAGATCGCTCAGTGCTATCTACCATGCTATGTCAAATGGGTTAATTGAGCGTCAGAATAGGACGCTTAAACAGTTGTTGGGAAAAATAACTCAGGACCATCCTGAAAATTGGGATAGAGTCCTCCCCGCGGCGCTTTTTGCGTATCGCGAAATACAAAATGAGGCTACTGGATTTTCTCCTTTTCAATTGGTCTTTGGCGTTCAACTGCGCGGTCCTATGTCGTTACTACACGACTTACTTATTGAAGATAATATCACTGATGAAACTCAATCTTCTTACGAGTACGTGATTTCTTTAAGAGAAAGAATAATAGATGCGTGTAGATTAGCTACCACATCATCAGAACAAGCTAAAGAAAATGCTCGACTTTTTGCCAACAGGTATAGACGTCTCCGCCAACTTCTTCCTGGCGATGAGGCATATGTCTTATTGCCTTGCAAAGACAATCGTCTCCTTATTACTTGGAGAGATCCTTTTAAAATAATATCTAGGATCTCCGATGTTGATTATATTGTCGATGTCATGGGAAAGCATAAGACTTTCCATATCAACATGTTGAAGGAATATTACACTCGTCCTGACTATCTTCAGTCAGTATTTCAGGCAACCGATGAGCGTACACCACCTATCCAACACTATTCTTCTTTATCCGTCATTCAAGAAGAAGAATCTTCCTTTCATGACGTACCTTTACCCATACCGGTGGTACCACTCCATCCTAATGAAAGTTGGAATGACGTTACTATTTCTACTGATCTGTCGGTGGATCAACATCAGCAAGTTTCCGCTGTTCTTAGATCTTTTCAAGATGTTCTCACTGACATTCCAGGTCGTACGTCAGTTATTCAACATGACATTCTATTAACTGACGATACACCTATTTGAGTCCGTCCATATCCTATTCCTCTGCACTTTCGTTCTCAGGTTGATAAGGAATTGGATGAGATGCAAAATTTAAAAATAATTGAACCATCTACATCACCTTATTCTAGTTCTATGGTCATAATTAGAAAGAAAGATAACAATATCCGTCTCTGTGTGGATTATAGGAAGTTAAACAAACTTACCCAGTTTGGCGCGGAACCATTGCCATTGTTAGAAGATTTATTGGTTAAACTGTCTAACTCTACTTTCTTTACTAAACTTGACCTCTCAAAGGGATATTGGCAAGTCCCATTGACAGAAAGGGCAAAGCCACTTACTGCTTTTTCTAGTCCACGTGGGTTATTCCAATATAATTTCATGCCATTCGGTTTAGTAAATGCACCGGCTACATTTGTACGCATGATGCGTCGCATACTGTCTCATCGTCCGATGTCATTACATATATTGACGACATTTGTCTGTTTAATGATACATGGGATGAACACATTACTGGATTGAAAACATTACTGTCCACTTTAAGGTCATGTAATTTAACGGCTAAGCCTTCTAAAGCTTTCGTGGGTTTTCACTAAATTTCATTTTTAGGTCACCGCATTGGTCACGGTCGGTTATATACTGAGGACAGTAATGTCTCTAAGATCCTCAACATTTCTACTCCCAAAACTAAGAAACAAATGAGATCATTATTGGGTCTTGTTCAGTTCTACGCTAAGTTCATACCTCATCTGTCCACTATTACTGCACCTTTCTCTTCGTTATTAAAAAAGGGCGCAGCTAACGTGATTCGGTGGTCGGAGGAACACCAAATCGCGTTGGACACCATTAAGGCATTTTTTTCTAAACCTCCTATGTTACAATTGCCTAATGCAAACCTCCCTTTCATCTTGCGCAGTGACGCCTCTGCTTACAGTATTGGAAGCGTTTTACTACAGGAGTATGCGGGCACCTTGCACCCAGTACTGTTCGTCTCAAGGAAACTTACGTCAGCTGAACAAAAGTACTCCGTTCTCGATAAGGAACTTTTGTCTCTCGTGTGGTCTATAACTAAACTCCAGCGTTATCTTCTGGGATCACACTTCTTTGTAGAGACTGATCAGAAAGCACTTACTGCTTTAAACACCAAAGATGTCAGATCTGCAAAGTCCACAAGATATGCAATTTCATTGCAACCCTACTGTTTCACAATCCGGGCAATACCTGGATCACAGAACGTTTTCGCGGACATTTTATCCCGCTGCCCGAGTGAATCATGCGACTTGGTACGCCCTACAGATGTGGATGCCTCTACACATACTACATCACATTTGTAAACATGACGTTCTTTGAACATTACTTTGTGAATCAGTGACATTTTTGTGCATACTTAGTCAAGTGAATAAAGTTGTAACATTCCGTTGAATTACTTGAAGCGGAAAAAAAAGAAGAAAAAAACAAAACAGTGAATTATATATATAACAGTGATGATCACATAACTTTTAGAATTTATGACATTATCTGCGTAAAGATACATTGTGTATTTAGATAAACATTAGTATATTGTGGACGATTTAACTATTTTGTGGAATCTATGTTATTTCAACGTACTCAGACTTTTAAAGGATCTTCGTGTTTATGAACTGGTTTTGAAGATAACTTAGAATCTTCTGGAACTTATTGAACTTTTAGCAGTGTAATAAACTGGAACATTATTCAGTACATTTTGATTAATGAACATATTTAATAAGTTTAATTAGTTTAATATAATTAACTATAAATATTTTAATCCTAATGATTACATCGGGTAACTATCACTCATTTTAGATAGTGATACGTCATTGGTAGTTATTTAATGATACTACTCATCTTTAGACACGGTTAAGTGTGTTGATAACTTCATGTGTTGTATTCATATTCTTTGATTTTTGTCACTTCTCATTTTTTTAAAATTTTTTATGCATTTTCATCTTTCCCTTTAAATTCATGTATTACCATGTCTTTTTATTTCTTATTGCATTTGGGTTCAATTAATCATCCTTTATGCTTTGATTTTCTTTCATTTTTTCCACATTGTTCCAAAGTTGGGCAATAGTGATGATATGCTTTTATGCATATTTGTTGTTGAGTTGAGTTGAATTTGATTTTGTTCATTCACTCTCCTCTTATTGATTAATATACCTCTCATGCATTATTAGTATAAAATACATATTTGTAAACTTGTTTCACCTCTCCGCGGTAATTAAAGAAAAAAATTTAATAGAATTAAATTTTTTGCGGACGGTGAGAAGGAACCTGATGCCTCCTTTTTTGTATCCTTAACACTCACGGGTAGTAATCAGGGTCTACTTCGGTGTCACGAAGTGGATTTAAGACTAGAGGTTGCCTACCTAAATAGACTAGACCCTAGTGGAAAGAAAGACTAAGAAGATAGATTTCAGAAGAAAATAACAGTGACTGTGGGAGATGAGGCTATTGGCGTCAAGGGTCGAGAACCGAAATTGACTCTCCCTTGCCACTAAGTGACGTAATGTTTTGCGATAACCTCACTACCTCTAGCTACCAAGACTGGGATAAGGTTTAATACTTAACACCACAGACACCACTTACAGACAACATATAGGTTGAAGTAAGTGACTGATCCAGCCGGAAAAATTTACAATGGATTTTATTTACACCACACAAAAAAATTCATATAACATACTACAAAAATAGAATAAACATGCGTGTTCATACACCTGGAAAGAACATAACAATTAATTTCAAGTGATTAGGTAAGGTAACCCCACAGTCGCCCTCCCCTCAACCTGTAAGGAAGAAAGGTAAGTAATACAACAACATGTGAAGGAGGATCTCGAACACCAGATCCGTCTTTCTCCTAATCAACCTGATATCATGTAAACACGCCCTAACTCCTACTGTCCGTCTGTCTGCAGACGTGGTTCTACACAAATGACGCGCCTACACCGCTGCTCCACTATAGGCTAAATATTCTCTGACTATCACAAGGCTAAATATTCTCTGACTATCACAAAGTCCATGACCAGAACCCTTCTATCACCTCCGACACAACTTACAGATGACTTGCTGAGTTCTAATGTTATGTTCAGTGTCTGTCTGACACTCCTAGTTCCTACAGAAACGACTCCTCCACTACTCTCCTTCTCTCTATCTATCTCGTGCAGTAAAGAGGGATGTTAACCCTTTCCCCTCTTCTCCACCTGTTGTAGCTGCTAACTTGAATTGGTATTCTGGTTTCTCGACTTGGACTCTTCTGCACTACCAATGACGATTCTGAAAAATCACAGGCCCCGTTACCCCTCTCTTGGGTCTGGGCCGTCGGGTGTTATTATGACCGACCAATCACGACACCCTCTAGGCCCTGCGCCTAGGTTCAGTGTGTGCTTTATCTGAGCATGAATAGCTCCGAATTTTATTAAGAACCTCTTGTTCTTGCTGAAGAAGTCTGTGCTTCCAGCTCCTTACTCTCTTGGGTACAAAACGTTTGCACCATGTGACCCCCTTGTCACTACTCCCCTTTCTTTCCTGGCTCTGCCGACTCTTCTTCTCATGAGAAGACCGGCGAACTTCTAGCCGCTGAAGGACTACTATAGCCCTAGCTGCCACGCCTGGAAAATATCTGCTGTGGACAAAAACAATAACTTATATATATCGCAAAACAAATTTCCCATACCGTTAACACTTAACTCCCTTAACTCTCACTCTTCAACACTTATATCCCAACTCTTCAACCTCTTAAGTCTCAACTCTCTAACCTTTAGTTTTCCAATCTTGAACACTTAAGTTTTCAAATCTTCCATACAGCTCCATGCTCTAGTATCGCTTCAGCGATTAGTAAAAAACATGCCTACCCCCACTTTCCCTCAAATACTGTCCTATCGACACTCTAATCTCCAGACTCAGCTTAGGTTAGCCCGTCACAACATTCTAACCACTGAATGAACCTGTTGCCAGTAAATTCCTGGCCCTACTATTTAACAATGATCGATGTGTTTACCTGGCTACCCAAATACAATAGACTTCACCCGAGACAATAATCTCCCGTCTCCATGAATTCATCAGTATAAAAACATATGTCTATTAAATAAGGACTAATTACAAATCCCAACTAGACCTGTAACTGCTGACTTCAAAATGTAGGTTTTACCCACACAGAGAAAAATACACAATTTCCCCTGCTCTAACATTTAAAAGTCACTCATTCTTAACAACAGCGTGACCCAAATTGGTCCGCTGGTAATTTACACACACTTGAACAATTAAATACACACCAAAACCCTAGCGTATTATTCGCTAATATTATAACTCAAATATTGAGAAATCTTCACCCACGTGTCGGGAATATTATTTACACCCGATTCTGATAACAATGTACATTAAAATCTCTAAAGGAACTGAAATCCTATTTTACAATGCATGCCTCGTTATCTCCCCTCTCCTTCCGTTATCAGATTCACCCCCCACAAAAAAAAGACACGCAGCACGTGCTTCGGTACCCCTCTCTCCAAATCCTCGAAAATCACAATGAAATTACGTGCATCGTGTCTCAAAATTATAGTATTTAACATCTACCATCTTTAAGCTTTCATTATCTCATAAAAAGAATGAATGCACTCTGATAATAATTTAGATAAGAGGGTAACTCATGGCATGTCCGTTACGAACTAAAATTAATTTAATTCCGCGAGCGTGTTTTACGCTGCACCATTTAAAATCACAAATCCAGGAAAAATTAGATCCCCTGTCTTCTGACAAATAACAGTAATATTCCAATTCCTACAAACAGCTACTCTGTGGAAACTATCAAAATTCCCTACTACCTTTTCACAACTTACCTAATTGCGCTGTCAGTTATATTCAATTAAAAATTTAGCATTGATGGCTCTACTTCTATGAATTAACTTTACCTCCTAGAAACAACTCTGCAAAAATCTTATAAACTATTAAAGCTTAATTAACTTCATATTTACCAGCACAAATTTCTCTCGAAAGAGCAAGTCGGCTCTGTGGCAGTTCTTTCCCAAGGCGTAGAAGTTCAAAAAATCTCCCACTTCTGCCAGGGAACCCCGCTTATTTATTACCCCAGACCACGCTACGCGTGAGTCATAGCTAGGCTTTGTTCTTAAGCGGGTCGATCTATGAACCAACCAACGTGCCAGGAATCGACCGCGGTCATGATCTAAATTTAGAACTCCAAGCGGAAAATTTTGTTCCACGCGCTCATTGAGAAAGTACCCGCAATGCTCTGCCATTTTGTTACACTAGAAAATCTCTACATGAACGAATTATCTAAATGAAAAAAACCGCGCTGGTGCCAGTCTAAAAGTTAAAACTACCATCTCTCCTAGCAACCGTAATTCTTAATCTACACAAAAAGTCCAAACTCTATTATTATACAAAAGAAAAAAAAAAAAAACGAAATAAGATAAAATCCCACCGTAATCCTTCCCTGAAAAAACGTAAATAAATGCAAAATTTAAAGACTAGGGGTCTGTTGTAAATGCAATCACATTAACTTCTCACATTACCCCCCCTCTTCAAGTTCGTGGTACACGATCTAATTTAATGTGATCTTGTATTTCCAGACTGGCCCCTATACAAGTCTACAGATCTGACTGTCAGTCCTGAAGTCTCATGGTCACGACTGGTTATTTCCGCCTGGCGACTACAACTCCCATTGGTTGTCCTGCGACTTTCTTTCTTCTACGTTTCCTCCTTCTTCTTCTTCTACCAACTCCCATGCTCCGGTGGAAGAGTTGATCTTTCTTCGGACCTGTGCCATCCAATGGTGGGTCTGTTCCTTCCTTGGCTATGTCCGTAAAAAAGCTGTCTTGGTCGGCTGAACTGCAAAAATGGCTTTGTGGCTGCCTGACGATGGCGACTACCTTGCTGCACCTCGGCGGGTTTGAGACCGCAGGTATATGGCGATGAAGGTGCGAACTATCTGGTGCTTCCAGCATAAATTCTCCGATCGCTTCACTCCCCTCTGGTTTGCCTAGAGGTTGCGTAGAGATTGCTCCTTTCTCTACTCTCCCACCAGGGGTTCTCACTGGGTTGCGCCTGACCTCAGCGACATCCGTTTCCCCTACTAAGCAGAACGCATTTGGTGGTACGTTTTTGCTTCTTGCCTCTTTGCAAGAGCCGCTTTCTGTTAGCGAGCTAGCAGCGGGATGGGGCCCATCTCCGTTTATAGGCAAACGGTTTCTCAGATCACTGTCCTCCTCCGTCTGAGTAAAGTGCTGGTCGGATGGGGCGCTGGTTGGAAACATATGTTCGCTCGATTCGCTGTCTTCTGCCCTATGAAGATTGCGCTGGTCGTGTACATACGTTCTACCACTCTTGTCAGTATGTTCCTCGCTCTCAGGAGGTAATACCATCGGGGGCCTAATTCCCGACGACAACGAAGGTATTTCCAAAATCAAAGGCGTCGCCGCTGTTTGGCCCTTCGGCTTAACAGGGCTGTCAGAGGGATACTCCTCTGCAAAAACCATTCCACTAACTTTGGAGGTATTTAACCTCTCCATCTCAAGGCGTGGCTGGTTGAGCTCTCGTGGGGCTCCGTGAATCCGGGACATTCCCTTTTCACTTCTCTGGCCTGTAGTAGGCCCCCTTGCACCAGCAAGGATCGGGACTGGGGGTTTCCCAAAACTATATATGGGGCCCCCAAGATGAAGTCATAAGCTGGCTGTTCCATTACAGCAGCTTTGATTGTGCCACGCACAAACCTGCTCTCCACCTTAATATTGGCTATCTGCAGACGCTGTGAGGTCCCTCCCCTCAAAACTCCACCAATATCAACCTTTTCCTTAGTCATTTGGCCTGGTTGTACCAAATGTCGGGCGACTATACTCGGGTAAGTAAGCCCGCTGTCAAATAAACAAGTGGTAGCAGTCCCATTCACTACTGCTGGTCCACTGTTAGAGAAACACTTCTCTGCTTTGAAAGGTTCCCAATTGTTCCCTTTTTTCACTCTCACCGCCCTTAAACACGCTGTATGGTGAGTGGGTGGTTTGTTTACACACCGAGAAGTCCAGTGAGAGGTGGTACGGCAATTGCGACAGTACCTGTCGTTTTCTCCCCTGTTTCTAGCAGGTTCATGAGACGTTGTCGCCTGTGCTCTGTTATGCGGTTGGGGCCGCAGGTTATGAATGGGATGGGGCTCCTTGCGAGACGGCCCCTGCTGCTGATGAGCAGAAGACGAAAACGACTGCGATGCCGATGCTCCTTGGTCCAGTGCTGGCAGGTCTGGGTGTTTTCGTTTCTGGCCCAGTACTTCGGCCTGTGCCGTCTGGAACCTTTCAGCAAAAAGAATGATCTGGTTCAGTTGCTGGGCGCCTTGCTCTGCCAGATACCTCCTCAAGTCTGGAGACATGTGTGCTTTCACTTGTTCGCACATGACAAGCTCTTCGAGTCCTTCAAAAGTTTTTGCCAGACCCGACAATTCTCTCCAACGAGTGAGATAATTCTTCAGCCTTTCTGCGAAATGGGGAAAACTTTCTCCTTTCTCCGGCCTGCTCTCCCTGAACATAGCTTGGCACTTACGGGGGGTCCACTGAAAGCGTTGTAACAGTGCGTTAAGAAGGGCCTCAAAGTTATTTTGTTCATCACTGAGCATCTTACTATAGATGTCGTAGGCCTGGTTTTTCAACGACTGAGATAATTTGAGGCACCACAAACTCTCATCCAACCCGTACGCTTTTGCCATTCGTTCAAATTTTTCCAGGAATATGTCAATTTTCTCATTCCCGTTAGGGAAAGAGTCCATTGGAAAATTCATGGCTGCCATCCGGGGCCCTCCGTTTCCTGAGGTGTCTGTCGCCCCTGCTCTGGGAGAATCTCCGTTAGCCGAACTGCCTTCCGAAGATCGGTACTGCAGTTCCTGTGAACGCAGGGCAAGTTCATACTGTCTCTCTGCTTCTGTGGCCCTTTCCTTCGCCTCCCTTTCTGCCTTTCTCTCCTCTGCCTGTCGGGCCTTCTCTTCTTTCTCCGCTTCCAATTTACGCAGGTCCATCTCTGCCAGTCGGGCCCTCTCTTCTTTCTCCGCTTCCCTTTTCTCTCTCTCCGTCTGCCGGTCCTGTTCCCTCATAATGTAAGCCCTAGTCTCGGCCTCATTCATCCCCATGCTTTTAGCTGCGTCCTTCCATGCAGTAAGTAGCTTGACCAATTCAGCCATCTTACCTGACAAATCAGCAGTAACTCACAACGAGGGGAAATGACAAAAAAGGAACACGAAAAATTTACTGTTATCTTCTGGGCACTACTCCCTGTGTAACCAATGTCCCAAAACCCGAACTCAGACTAGCACCAATCTGAAGAACTACCTGAAAAAATTTTCATTAAGCAGCTACCTAAAAACCCGAATTTACCTTCCTGTTAAGAAAAATTCAGTTAGCCATCAGTTACCTCTAGTCATCAACTAACTACAGCTACAATCTGACTGCACCCTGTGGAGAAACTTCCTGTGGAAAAAAACTATTAGCTGGATCAGTTTATATATAGCTCTAGTCTAGGGGATATTATAAAGAATCTATTTCCCAGAAACTTTCCTATAGAAACAATCTATGAAATCTTGACACGATCACAGAATTGATCCCAACAAAGATGATCTACCGGGACGAACGCCGCCACTTTGTCAAGATCACAGAATTGAACGTAACAAAGATGATTCACCGGACGATAGCACCCACTTTGTCACGAAGTGGATTTAAGACTAGAGGTTGCCTACCTAAATAGACTAGACCCTAGTGGAAAGAAAGACTAAGAAGATAGATTTTCAGAAGAAAATAACAGTGACTGTGGGAGATGAGGCTATTGGCGTCAAGGGTCGAGAACCGAAATTGACTCTCCCTTGCCACTAAGTGACGTAATGTTTTGCGATAACCTCACTACCTCTAGCTACCAAGACTGGGATAAGGTTTAATACTTAACACCACAGACACCACTTACAGACAACATATAGGTTGAAGTAAGTGACTGATCCAGCCGGAAATTTACAATGGATTTTATTTACACCACACAAAAAAAAAAATTCATATAACATACTACAAAAATAGAATAAACATGCGTGTTCATACACCTGGAAAGAACATAACAATTAATTTCAAGTGATTAGGTAAGGTAACCCCACAGTCGCCCTCCCCTCAACCTGTAAGGAAGAAAGGTAAGTAATACAACAACATGTGAAGGAGGATCTCGAACACCAGATCCGTCTTTCTCCTAATCAACCTGATATCATGTAAACACGCCCTAACTCCTACTGTCCGTCTGTCTGCAGACGTGGTTCTACACAAATGACGCGCCTACACCGCTGCTCCACTATAGGCTAAATATTCTCTGACTATCACAAGGCTAAATATTCTCTGACTATCACAAAGTCCATGACCAGAACCCTTCTATCACCTCCGACACAAAACTTACAGATGACTTGCTGAGTTCTAATGTTATGTTCAGTGTCTGTCTGACACTCCTAGTTCCTACAGAAACGACTCCTCCACTACTCTCCTTCTCTCTATCTATCTCGTGCAGTAAAGAGGGATGTTAACCCTTTCCCCTCTTCTCCACCTGTTGTAGCTGCTAACTTGAATTGGTATTCTGGTTTCTCGACTTGGACTCTTCTGCACTACCAATGACGATTCTGGAAAAATCGCAGGCCCCGTTACCCCTCTCTTGGGTCTGGGCCGTCGGTGTTATTATGACCGACCAATCACGACACCTCTAGGCCCTGCGCCTAGGTTCAGTGTGTGCTTTATCTGAGCATGAATAGCTCCGAATTTTATTAAGAACCTCTTGTTCTTGCTGAAGAAGTCTGTGCTTCCAGCTCCTTGCTCTCTTGGGTACAAAACGTTTGCACCAGTGACCCCCTTGTCACTACTCCCCTTTCTTTCCTGGCTCTGCCGACTCTTCTTCTCATGAGAAGACCGGCGAACTTCTAGCCGCTGAAGGACTACTATAGCCCTAGCTGCCACGCCTGGAAAATATCTGCTGTGGACAAAACAATAACAAATATATATCGCACAACAAATTTCCCATATCCTTAACACTTAACTCCCTTAACTCTCACTCTTCAACACTTAAATCCCAACTCTTCAACCACTTAAGTCTCAAATCTCTAACCTTTAGTTTTCCAATCTTGAACACTTAAGTTTTCAAATCTTCCATACAGCTCCCATGCTCTAGTATCGCTTCAGCGATTAGTAAACATGCCTACCCCCACTTTCCCTCAAATACTGTCCTATCGACACTCTAATCTCCAGACTCAGCTTAGGTTAGCCCGTCACAACATTCTAACCACTGAATGAACCTGTTGCCAGTAAATTCCTGGCCCTACTATTTAACAATGATCGATGTGTTTACCTGGCTACCCAAATACAATAGACTTCACCCGAGACAATAATCTCCCGTCTCCATGAATTCATCAGTATAAACATATGTCTATTAAATAAGGACTAATTACAAATCCCAACTAGACCTGTAACTGCTGACTTCAAAATGTAGGTTTTACCCACACAGAGAAAAATACACAATTTCCCCTGCTCTAACATTTAAAAGTCACTCATTCTTAACAACAGCGTGACCCAAATTGGTCCGCTGGTAATTTACACACACTTGAACAATTAAATACACACCAAAACCCTAGCATATTATTCGCTAATATTATAACTCAACTATTGAGAAATCTTCACCCACGTGTCGGGAATATTATTTACACCCGATTCTGATAACAATGTACATTAAAATCTCTAAAGGAACTGAAATCCTATTTTACAATGCATGCCTCGTTATCTCCCCTCTCCTTCCGTTATCAGATTCACCCCCACTAAAAAAAGACACGCAGCACGTGCTTCGGTACCCCTCTCTCCAAATCCTCGAAAATCACAATGAAATTACGTGCATCGTGTCTCAAAATTATAGTATTTAACATCTACCATCTTTAAGCTTTCATTATCTCATAAAAAGAATGAATGCACTCTGATAATAATTTAGATAAGAGGGTAACTCATGGCATGTCCGTTACGAACTAAAATTAATTTAATTCCGCGAGCGTGTTTTACGCTGCACCATTTAAAATCACAAATCCAGGAAAAATTAGATCCCCTGTCTTCTGACAAATAACAGTAATATTCCAATTCCTACAAACAGCTACTCTGCGGAAACTATCAAAATTCCCTACTACCTTTTCACAACTTACCTAATTGCGCTGTCAGTTATATTCAATTAAAAATTTAGCATTGATGGCTCTACTTCTTTGAATTAACTTTACCTCCTAGAAACAACTCTGCAAAAATCTTATAAACTATTAAAGCTTAATTAACTTCATATTTACCAGCACAAATTTCTCTCAAAAGAGCAAGTCGGCTCTGTGGCAGTTCTTTCCCAAGGCGTAGAAGTTCAAAAAATCTCCCACTTCTGCCAGGGAACCCCGCTTATTTATTACCCCAGACCACGCTACGCGTGAGTCATAGCTAGGCTTTGTTCTTAAGCGGGTCGATCTATGAACCAACCAGCGTGCCAGGAATCGACCGCGGTCATGATCTAAATTTAGAACTCCAAGCGGAAAATTTTGTTCCACGCGCTCATTGAGAAAGTACCCGCAATGCTCTGCCATTTTGTTACACTAGAAAATCTCTACATGAACGAATTATCTAAATGAAAAAACCGCGCTGGTGCCAGTCTAAAAGTTAAAACTACCATCTCTCCTAGCAACCGTAATTCTTAATCTACACAAAAAGTCCAAACTCTATTATTATACAAAGAGAAATAAAAAAAAACGAATAAGATAAAAATCCCACCGTAATCCTTCCCTGAAAAAACGTAAATAAATGCAAAATTTAAAGACTTGGGGCCTGTTGTAAATGCAATCACATTAACTTCTCACAACGCACCAACTTATGTTGATGTTAAGTTTTATAAATGTCTTCTGTCACGCACGAATATGCACAATTTGGTGTAGGTGAATTCGTGAACGCTTGTGTCCAAGCAAGCCAGATGACGTCAGAGGTCCAAATGGAAGCGGCATCTCATATTTCCAGACAGAGAGTCTGTTGATTTGTTTGTGTACCCATCATAATGGGGCAAGTATATTTCTGGGACAGGACTTCTGAATAGAAGCCCTTGTCGGCTTACCCCTGCGTAAGTCAGTGCCAGTGATTGTTATAATTGAATGTATTTTTAATATGATTTCCAGTGACAGTGTTAGACGTTAGTATCTAGCTAATCCCTTCTCGTTCAGGAGGGGTTATGTTGCTGTCATTTTCGACGGAGTCATCTGTCAAGTTATTTGCTTATGTTTGTATCATAAGTATAATTGTGTCTTTACCTGCGATGTCAGGTTGATTAGGGGTTGTCTTCCCTTGTTTATTCATTCATTGTGTTTGACCTTTAGGGTCAGAGGTTGACAGTTCGGCGTGGGCCTATGGGAAGGTTTTTTAAGCGGGAGTGAGATATACTTCCGGGAAGCCGAGAGGTCCTGTTTTTCTGAAGGGACCAAGAGTCCATTGTTTTTCGGGGAGAATCTTTGAAGTAACTGCTATGGCAGTTTTCCCCAGTGAATCTCTGTGCGTCGGGATGACGACAGAATTCCTTGTGTAGTTCTGAGGATTCATTTACCAGGTAATACCGACCTTTATGCATTATTACGCTTTTCGGTGGCAGAACATGTAAAGGATTACCTAGGGTGAACAGCAGCTCACTGATCCGCCATTTCAGAACTTATATATTTGTGCTCGAGGTAGCCATCCAAGACTGTTAGTCTTATATTGTCCAGAAATCCAGTGACGAAGATATATTGTGGGAGCCGCAGATTGGCGGAACTTCTATCTACAATAAGTATTACTGCAGGGTTGATGATAACCTATTTAACAGAAGTACACGGCCGACGTCAGGACGAGGCCTGTGCTTCCGGCTATTATACTACAGCCTGATATGTGCAATTGGCAGGGAGTGCCAAGTTGCACCTGTGTGTCAAGGTAACTAAGGCATCTGACGCGTTTAGTCAGAGACGCCAAGGGCGACGCTACGAACTGTCATTATTGAAGAACTTTGCTATTGACCATGCACGTCTATTCTGATGTTTACCTTTTTGAATGCCATATGTATACCTATCGATGTCAGGTCAGCATGACCTTGTTACACTGACTGTTCCTGTTGATATTATGTGTGTTCCCGTCAATAAATGTCTTGAAACATGCCTGCAGTGTCAAAGCATCCTTGATTACTGCATGTGAGAGTATGGGTTGCAGGATCTACATCTATACGAGCCTAAACACGTTCGCGTCTTCATTCGCACCCACACTCAACTCATCATACGCTCGCACTACACATCTAACAACATGTAAACTGTCTTGGGCCAGTGATCACCTCAACAAGAAAAAAATACAGTTACATTTCTGGTGGTCCAGTTACGTGGGCTCTTATGATACATTTCTTGTCGCCAATGTGGCCTAGAAACTTACATTTCTGATGGACCAGATCTGTGGGTTTAAAAAGAACAGAGCGAGCATTTGACATTATTGTTGACATTTATGGATCCAGAAATTTACATTCCTGGTTGGCTGTTACATGTATGATGTCTCCAGTTTTGTCGAGAAAGTTACAAGAAGGACAAGTACACATTACACTTCTGATCTGTGGGTCTAAGCTACACACGGGACAGCCGTAACACAGCGCTAATTCTAAACTTGCAAGTTTTGGCTACAACAGGACAGATATAGGTCATCAACGGTTGACACAAATAAACAGTACGAGCATTTATATTATAATGCTACATAAAGCATAACAAGACAAGTACTGAAGTGAACTACTAGGCATTTGCTACGTGGACCATAACTGCATAGAAGGCGGGTTCCTATTGTAAACAGTACTGCGGGTTGTTACACGTTTCATTCAACAACAGACTTTTCTAGGTCAGAGTATTCAAGCTACATTGTTGGAGGTCAAGTGTCTGTAAACAGTACGTGAAATTGTAAACATTCAATGTGCAAGCCCTAATTTGAGAAGGTCATAGTAACTTTGGTTCGTGAATACCACTTTATGTTACAGTGGATTTGACGTTCAGTGCGCGTTTGACATTTCGTTTCTGTGTTCGCAAGGAGCAAGAAATTTATTTTAGTTTCAGCTGTGACTGAACTTGTTCTGCAACACATTGAAATTGATTGCTATATGTTTATGTCACTTCTACTGTTTTGTGTATTTTTCTGCGGGTTTTTCGGTTGGTGGGTCTTACGGTAAATATGCCACTTGATCGAGGCTTACTGTAAGCGGTCTGTAGGTGCAAATTTTCTTAATTTGGAAATTTGCTAGTGACAATTGGTCGCTATTGATGTTAGCTGTGATGTAATTGTACTTAACGTTGTTTTTGTAATATTTTGTCTGTTTTTCAGTTTTGATTGTCGATTTGTTTTGTTTGTATTCTGTAGGTCTCTCCTTTCTTGTGTATTTCTGTACACATTTTTGGTTAAAACAGTGTTGCCATTTGTATTGTTTTGTATTTTTGTCTTTGTATTTTTTTTTTGGTTGTACTACATTACTGTCATGCACAGTCTACATACACATACTTGGTCATGTTTTGATATTATTGATAAGGTAGACTCTTCATATAGAGTTTGTTAAATAATATTATATAAGATATTTATACAAGTTCTTTGATAAAAGACTTGTTATCTACAAAGATTGAGACAGTAAAATAAAGTGAAGTGAGTATACAAGTCTAGCATTTCAGACTTGTCTCCCATTGAAGTGGGATAAGGTAATTTATTTAATTTTTTTTCAGGTTTCTGATCTCATTAGACAGAATGTCTACATTGGATTTCTTCATCCAGCAAGGGTTGACCCTTGGTAAGTCTGGTAAAGAATTGGAAGAATATTCATCTGCTCAATTCGCCATTGCATTAAAGTCAGAAGAAAAGAAACAAAAAGAGGAAATTAAATTGAAAGCAGAAGCTGAACTAAAGAAGCTAGAAGCTGAGAATAGAAGATTAGAACTTGAAGAAAGAAGGTATCAAAGAGAGGCTGAGGAGAGAAAAGCTCAAGCTGCTGCTGAGGAGAGGAAAGCTCAAGCTGCAGCTGATGAAAGAAAATTCCAGATGGAAATGGAAGACAAAAAACTTCAAGCTGCTGCAGAGGGGAAAAAACTTCAAGCTGCTGCAGAGGGAAAAAAACTTCAAGCTGCTGCTGAGGTTGAAATTAGAAAAATGGAACATGAGGAAAGAAAACAGAAGATGGAACTTGATGAAAAACTCGCAATTTTGGAGTTAGAGAAATTGAAATTGGCGAGTACGGGTGCTCAGCAAACAACTTCGAGTACGACAAAGGAGTTTGTTAGTAGGATTAAATTGCCTCATTTCAATCCTTTAAAGGATGACGTAGCAGATTATCTAGATAGATTCCAATTTTTGTGCGATACGCATAACATAAAAAAGGAAAAATATGTTGAACAACTGATGCCATTTTTTACAGGTGACACAGTGACTACTCTTATGACAATAGACGAACATGAGAGGACTAATTATGATGTTGTCAGGGCAGCATTACTAAAGAAATACCAATTAAAACAAGAAGACTATCGTCTTCGTTTTAGGACAATGTTGCCAGAAAATGGAGTAGATTTCTCTGATTTTGTTACAAAGATACGTCGTACATTTACACGATGGGTTGAGTTGTCTCAGATTGAGAAAACATATGAAGGTCTAATGGACTTATTATTGCGAGATAAGGTTTTGTCATCTGTTAATGATTCTTTTCTTGCATTCCTTCATGAGCGTAAGCCTAAAAACTTAAAAGAAATGGAGGAATACTGTTGTCAGTATGCCACAGCACATCCCCATGCTACAGTTAGCAATTCTAAAGTGAAAGAAGGGTTGCCAGCTGCTTCGGCAACACCATATGGCCCTAATTTCAGAAAAAAATTTCAGGGTGCTCAACAAAATTGGAATAGGGGAAGTAATCAAAATTACACTCAGAAGCGGAGTAATCCAACACATGATGGTTCTTCGTCTATGCAGTGGAGACAAGATGGTAGTTCTCGTAATTTTAGTGGTAATAATTTGAGACACTTTCGTAAAGGCTATCCAAATAATAACTATTCAAATTTTCGAGGTAATCATTCTCGACGTCAAGATTATGACGATGGTGAATTTAGAAACCGGGATTCAAACCGGAATGATGAGTACAATAGACAATATGATCACAATTACAGGGGAAATGATAATCGAAATAATTACAGGGGAAATGATAGTCAAAATAACTACAGGGGAAATGATAATCGAGGTAGACCTAGGTTTAACAAAAAAAGACCTTACCAACAGGCAAACTCTGCGCAACAAGAGTTTGATGGAGCCTGTAATACAGTAAATGATAGTGGTAACTCTAGGGCTATCACTGGTTGTGCTTTCGATTTTGGGAGAGCAACTGAATGCCCCCAATGCTTAACATTGTTTGACTCATCAACTGTATCTACGCTAAGTTGTGGTCACCCTCTTCCTGCTCTACCTGCTACAGTTGCGCATGATGGGAGAGGATCTCTCATCTTAGATAAAGGTCTAATAAATGATAGGCTAGTCTCAGTACTTTTCGATTCGGGATGTACTACCGTCGGGGTTAAGGAGTCTCTGATAGATCCTTGCTGTGCCACTGGAAAAACAATCAAATGTGTTACATTTGGTGGTACTATGGAAAGCTATCCTACTGCTATTATTAGGATTGACACTCCTTTCTTCACAGGAGATGTCCATGCATGTCTTCTTCCTAATCCTATTGCGGATCTTATAATCGGTCGTATTCATGGGGTTAAGGAATGCACCCCGCAACAAATTTCTAGTTGGGAAGAAAAAACATTCAAACGGTCAATGCAGTGGTGACAAGAGCTCAAGCTCTTAATCCCCCAACTTCATCTTATAATAGTAATGAAGTTGATAGCCAAGACGAGCACTTGGTGATTTCCCATGACTCGTTTGTTAAACGTCAAGAAGAGGATCCTTCTTTGAAGAAATACTTCCTTCTTGCAAAGAAAGGGGATCCCAATCAAAATACGAATCACAAATCGTATATCACTATGAAGAATGGTATATTGGTACGAATGGTACAACACTCGGACAAGTCTATGCACTCGCAAATTCTTGTGCCTAAGTGTATGAGAGCCTTAATTCTTCGGCATGCACACGATTCTCAGTGTGCGGGACACATGGGTTTTTCCAGAACTAAAACTAGAGTCCTTGCGTCATTCTTTTGGCCATTCGTGAATAAAGACATCCGAATTTATTGCCGATCTTGCAAAATTTGTCAAGAGGTCAAGTCTAGGGGTCCGAGACATGCTGCTCCTATTCAGGCTGCAGATATTCCGATTCGGCCGTTTCAGAAAATGGCTATAGACATCATTGGTCCGTTCAAAATTAAGTCAGCCAGAGGACACCAATTTATCCTCACTTGCGTGGACATGTGCACGCGTTGGCCAGAGGCTATTCCTCTGAAGAGCATATCAACTGTCGATATCGCTGATGCTCTTTGGCTCGTATTTTCTCGTCTGGGATTCCCCGGAGAAATACTGTCGGATCACGGCACTCAGTTAATTTCGGACGTTATGTCTCAGGTAATGGCTACGCTAGACATTAAAAGGTCTCTCAGTAGTATTTATCATCCAATGTCCAATGGATTGGTAGAACGTCTTAACAGGACACTAAAGAACTTACTTGGCAAGATAACGGAGGATCATCCTGAAGATTGGGACAGGGTTTTACCTGCAGTCCTCTTTGCCTATAGAGAGGTTCCCAACGAGCATACAGGGTTTTCTCCTTTCGAACTTGTCTTTGGCGCGCAACCGCGCGGGCCAATGTCCTTGTTACACGATTTGATAACTTCCGATAATATTGACGATGATACACAATCGTCATATGAATATGTTATAGCTCTTAGAGAAAAGATTATCGAATCGTGCAGGTTAGCAACTTCATCTTCCGAATTTGCGAAAGAAAAAGCTAGGCGATTTGCTAATAAGAAAGGACGCCTACGTCAACTTTGTCCTGGAGACAAAGCATATGTCTTACTGCCCTCAAGAGAGAATAGACTTCTCATTTCTTGGAAGGGTCCATACACTATAGTCTCGAAAATTTCTGATGTCGACTATATTGTCGATGTGGATGGAAGGCATAAAACCTTCCATATAAATATGTTAACAGAGTTTATTGAACGTCCAGACTATTTACAGCCTATTTTCCAGGCGACGGACGACTCTCCAGTTCAACATGGTCACATCTCATCCCTGTCCGTTATACAGGATGAGGAAACTATTTTTTCTGACGTGAACTTACCTCTTCCTATGATTCCACTTATTTCAACGGAATCGTGGAGAGACGTTACAGTCTCTTCTAACTTGTCTTTTGAGGAACAACGTCAAGTATCCTCTACGTTACAATCATATCAGGATGTCCTTACCGACATTCCTGGACACACAGATGTCATAGAACATGACATCATACTTACTGATCGTAATCCGATCAGAGTAAGACCATACCCAATACCTATTCATTTTCAAGCACAAGTCGAGAAAGAATTGGATGAAATGATTCAACTACAAATAATTGAACCATCCACTTCAGCTTATTCTTCGTCTATAGTTATTGTTCGAAAGAAAGACAATAACATACGTCTTTGCGTTGATTATCGCAAATTAAATCAAGTTACGAAGTTCGATGCTGAACCGATGCCGTTATTAGATGATCTACTTATTAGACTTTCTAAAGCTAAATTCTTTACTAAACTAGACTTGTCGAAAGGTTATTGGCAAGTCCCATTGACGGAACACGCCAAACCTCTCACTGCTTTTTTTTTTCGACACCTAGGGGTCTGTTTCAATGGAATTTTATGCCTTTCGGGCTTATGAACGCCCCAGCGACTTTCGTGCGCATGATGCGACGAATTCTATCAGATCGTGCAGATGTCATTGCATATTTAGACGACATCTGTCTTTTCAGCGATACTTGGGAAGAACACTATGTGGGTCTGAAGGAATTGCTATCTACTCTACGTGAGCATAGTTTGACTGCTAAACCCTCTAAAGCTTTTGTTGGGTTTAGTGAAATTTCCTTCCTAGGTCATCGAGTTGGTCATGGTCTGTTGAAGACAGAGGACCAAAACATTTCAAAGATATTAAATATCTCGGTTCCGAAGACAAAAAAGCAAGTGCGTAGTCTCTTGGGATTGATACAATTCTATGGAAGATTCATTGAGAATCTGTCCTCCATTATGGCACCACTTTCAACGTTATTGAAAAAAGGTTCTCCTAATATGGTGCGTTGGTCCCAAGAATGCCAATCTTCATTGGATCAGGTTAAGAATTTGTTCTCATCTCATCCTATCTTAAGACTACCGACGATTGATAAGACTTTTGTCCTTCGTAGTGATGCCTCTTCCACTGGCATTGGAGCGGCACTAATGCAGGAATATTCAGGAACTCTGCATCCTGTAATGTATATTTCTAGGAAGCTGAATGCGGCAGAAAGGAATTACTCGGTTTTGGACCGTGAATTGTTGGCTATGGTTTGGTCCATTCTTAAGCTACAAAGGTTCCTTCTGGGCGCGCATTTCTTTATGGAAACCGACCAAAAAGCTCTTACGGCTATGCAAAGTAAGGATTTGAAGAGCTCGAGATCTACTCGTTATGCTATTGCTCTTCAGCCTTTCCATTTCACGGTGCGAGCTATCCGTGGTTCGGATAATGTGATGGCGGACATATTGTCTAGATGCCCACATGATTCCAGTTAAATCTTGTGTCCTAGTTTTTCCTGATATATTTTCAGACTTAGGTCTGTCCTTAATATCATAATATGTTGTAATACAAATGTATTTGGATGATGTTTAGATAATTTAACAAATTTCATTTTGTCCATCCATCAGTGATATGTTGCTAAAATAGCATTGACATTTGTATATTGCTATGATTATATTATTTAGTAATGTTTGATATATGATTGGTATTGCCAGCAACTTAGGTTTCTTGAATGGTATCCCTTAGTTTGTTTGGCTTAAAGGAAATATTTTCTCCTATGTTGGGAGATGATTTGTACCCTCTTCTATTGTACCTGATATTAGGTTCATTGTTTGCATGAGCACAGAAGTGATACTGGTGCTATCTTGCTCATGAACATATTAAAAAAAAAAAAAAATTGCATTTTTTTTTTACAGGGGGGTGGTAGTAATGTTGCTGTCATTTTCGACGGAGTCATCTGTCAAGTTATTTGCTTATGTTTGTATCATAAGTATAATTGTGTCTTTACCTGCGATGTCAGGTTGATTAGGGGTTGTCTTCCCTTGTTTATTCATTCATTGTGTTTGACCTTTAGGGTCAGAGGTTGACAGTTCGGCGTGGGCCTATGGAAGGTTTTTTAAGCGGGAGTGAGATATACTTCCGGGAAGCCGAGAGGTCCTGTTTTTCTGAAGGGACCAAGAGTCCATTGTTTTTCGGGGAGAATCTTCGAAGTAACTGCTATGGCAGTTTTCCCCAGTGAATCTCTGTGCGTCGGGATGACGACAGAATTCCTTGTGTAGTTCTGAGGATTCATTTACCAGGTAATACCGACCTTTATGCATTATTACGCTTTTCGGTGGCAGAACATGTAAAGGATTACCTAGGGTGAACAGCAGCTCACTGATCCGCCATTTCAGAACTTATATATTTGTGCTCGAGGTAGCCATCCAAGACTGTTAGTCTTATATTGTCCAGAAATCCAGTGACGAAGATATATTGTGGGAGCCGCAGATTGGCGGAACTTCTATCTACAATAAGTATTACTGCAGGGTTGATGATAACCTATTTAACAGAAGTACACGGCCGACGTCAGGACGAGGCCTGTGCTTCCGGCTATTATACTACAGCCTGATATGTGCAATTGGCAGGGAGTGCCAAGTTGCACCTGTGTGTCAAGGTAACTAAGGCATCTGACGCGTTTAGTCAGAGACGCCAAGGGCGACGCTACGAACTGTCATTATTGAAGAACTTTGCTATTGACCATGCACGTCTATTCTGATGTTTACCTTTTTGAATGCCAAATGTATACCTATCGATGTCAGGTCAGCATGACCTTGTTACACTGACTGTTCCTGTTGATATTATGTGTGTTCCCGTCAATAAATGTCTTGAAACATGCCTGCAGTGTCAAAGCATCCTTGATTACTGCATGTGAGAGTATGGGTTGCAGGATCTACATCTATACGAGCCTAAACACGTTCGCGTCTTCATTCGCACCCACACTCAACTCATCATACGCTCGCACTACACATCTAACAACATGTAAACTGTCTTGGGCCAGTGATCACCTCAACAAGAAAAAAAGACAGCTACAGGTTATAATGGATCAACTTGATACTGAGCTGAGAGTATCCTAAGGCTTTGAAGGATTTAATGCTCCGTCAGGGCGGCTCATTGATTTAAAGTATGGAAGCGCCGTCATACGTGACACGGCGTTCACGAGAGATGAACCAAGTATTATAATTAACTTTATGCTGTATTATCATATATAGTGGAGGCCAGGATCACGACTGTTTACAGACACCAGAATTAACATGTACCAGGACAACGTTACAGGTCCGAAATAGACATATGCAGATTTTATTATATGGATGACCTTAGAAGCCTTATCACTAACGAAAGGTCAAAACCGTTAGATTGTTTGAAGAAACCATGAGCCTACAAGCACTATATTTCCTATCATTGATCCATGCATTCTTATGAACTGTGAAACCACTATGAACGTACTGTCTCATATAATTTATTGTCTACGTGATTCGTCCAAAATAAATATGTTATTGCCAGTCGACATAACGAGTTCGTTCATACCCGTATTGGCACTCGTTGACGTGCCCTGATTGTTATTGAAGTCCTTCCTTCACGTTCCAGGAAAGAAACATTCGCGTTATTATTTTCAAGTCCAAATAGCATCGCCCGTGTTGGACCGTTGTCACTACGACACAATCAACATCCTCTAGTCAGCGGTTCACACCCGAAGAAAAGCGAGGCTACATGCACACAAAAAAAAGTTTATAATACATAATCAGAAGGAACAAGTCTACAATCTTTGGGCACATGAGAAGAGGGTGAAACAAACAAACAGAGGATCACAGAAATAGAAGATACTATGCAGTCTAACATCATGGCATGGAAACGGGAGCCGCGCTGGTGTAATGGTTACCACACTGCACTGGCGATCAGGTGATCCAGGTTCAAGCCCGGGCGAGTACATTTGAAGGAATGTTGTCGACCGGGATTTGGACTGGATTAATTCGAGCCCTGGCGAGAACATTTGAAGAAGTCTCGTCGACCAGGGACTGGAATAACCTGAATGGCTCCTGAGTCGACCCAGCTCTAATGGGTACTCTCTGAAGATGGCGAATATCTGCCTGAATGGCAAGAGGACACTCACGTAAAATCAGTCTCAGGTTAGACATTTTAATCTGAGATTTCGCCTCGAGTAATAACCTTAATAAAAAAAAGGCATGGAAAGAAGTCAACATTTGAGGGGATCAACAGAACTGGGGACAGAACGTAGCAGGCAGACATGATCTTCTATGCTAGCCGACACTGCACTTGAAGGAGAAGGGGGAGAAATGTTTGTTTATTCACAGTAAAAAAATTCACATCATTACAATATTACTGGTTCTAAATAACCTCGCCCCAACACAGGGTGGGTTTATAAAAGAAATACTGAAAAAAGTAATGCGTTTTACTAGGACAAACGACAAAGCAAACTGCCTGTAAGTACCTGTGAGGCAATTTTCTTTGGTTTTGGTCCTAATAGGATGCATTAACTTGTTCAATATTATTTTTTAAATTATTTATAAACCCACTCTTCACCGCATCTAACTGCAGTCTTCTTCATCTTCTTATAATGCATACACACACACACACATACTGGAATTTTTAAGTTCAAGACGAATACAATAGTTTTTGTGTGTGTTTATTATTAATTTTCTTAAGCAACAAATAAATATTTCTCTTTCTGTTGCAAACAGACTGAGCAGATGGGTCTAACATGCACGCTCCTCGTGTTACTTCACTGAAATTCAAATTACAGCCATCTAATAAATGAGCACCCATCAACAGGGCAGCTATCTTCTGTTCACTCTTCTGTTTTTGATATCCTTCTCTGTGTAAAAGCTGGTCTTTTTGTTCATTTCCATTATCTCCTGCCTATGCATTCGACGTTTCTTTGGGAGAAAAAAAAGGAAGAATTAGCAGCCTTTTCTTAAAGCACAACATGCAACACAAAAGCAACAAAGATACAAGTCTTTATAAAATATCTCCTAGACCACCTGCACGCTATGACAGTCGGCTCCCATGTAAAAGGTAATCGGTAAAGGTAGACCAACAGCAGATACTGCCTTAGGGAAGTGAAAATGTCACAGCCTTCACTATACTCGTTTCAGCATTAGGAGGTCAGGTGACCAGTTCCCTTCCTTGCTGCCTTTTCTATCCCTAACTCAAGAGCAAAGTCAGGTGTCCATTTACAGCTGTGTAGACTGAAGCATGACGATACCGTGAATCGAACCCAGCACTTTTGTCACGAGAAACCAGCGCTTTAACCACTCTGTTAATCGGATGTTTCAGCTCACATGTGTTGAATATAAATTGTTATAGAATGGGACATTCATCACCAATAACAAATGTTTGGTTTGGTTTTTAGGATCATCTTCATTGCACATGGACAACCCATAAGTGCTCCAATCTCCTCCTACGATCACACAAGGAGGATCTCAGCACAGTGCACAAACTCTGGAGCACCAGCTAGGATCACAATGTGTGTATACAAGAATCACACATTCTATAAATATTTATGGGGTGGGTAGGTTTCCTAATTTTTTTAATTTCACCAGGGCAGCAGCCGTATGGTCTACTCTTTATGATTTCCAACTGCAGAGGGATTTTTAACAAGAGCAGCTTGCACACGGGGCCTCCTATTTTCTTTAGCCCTTATATCCGAGAAGGCTAGGCATTTGATCTCACTACCCAGAATAGAGTATGACATCATTAGGGACTACTGGTTGTGAAAATAATTTCCATCAATTATATACCCTGTGCTGGGAGCAAACTCAGTACCTTTAGAATTAGAGGTGGACATCAAACCTCTGTTACTCTGACCCCCACACAAATGTTTACCAACATACAAACATATTTTGAAGAAAAATAAAACAATACAAGAATAGTTTTAATTCATTACCCTTCAGCTTCCTTTGGAAGCATAGACCTTCCTCTTCTGTGCCATCCATTCAAGGTTTTCCCATGCTTTCTTCATCCTTTCATGTCTGCCTCAAACTCCCTTCACAATGTGTTGTCTCCCTCTATTTCTCTTTTATGGGTAATTAAAGGTAATTAACAGGTACTCATTGGATAAGCTCTTCCACTACACATTACTGGACACAAGTATTTCGGCCTTTATTTGGTCTATACTTGCTGATAGGAAAGTTATATTAGTGATTGCGTCTTTAAAACTGTCTGGGTCGTCCACGGGTCCTATACAATAGTTGTGAGTGTCACGAGAATGACCTCAGCCAATAATGCACTTTTATTGGGGTGCAAAATTGGCTCAGTGTCCTTTCACGATGTACTGTCACAGCAAGGTGATGGCGCCGTCTCGTTGGTCCTAGGTTCGATTCCCGGTAAGCCTATCACTCATATTTTCTTTTCTGTTGTCTAGTGCCAAACTTTATGTCCAACGAGTACCTGTTAATTACCTTTATTTCTGTAACCTCTCATCCAATACTCCCATTTTCTCTTGCATCTGGTTATGGGACAGACGAGCGATATCATTGGCAAAGTCTAGATCATCAAGCTTATTCGCCAGCATCCAATGAATTCCATCTCTGTTGGTTGATGTCACTAGTTTCATAATCCAATTTATAGCCAGTAAGAAAAGAAAAGAAATGGTGACAAGAAAAAGAGTAGGGCATCAGTTTTATAAACCTTCTCAACACCGGCTCTTCTTCCATCTTGTATGGCTGAGTTGAATTATCTGAATTATTAGCCTTGGATGATCAATTCATGTTGTTAAAAGTATTTTTTTTGCCTTTTAGTTCCTACAGGCTCTCCGAAGACAGCGAGTATCTGCCTGAATGGCGAGAGGACACTTGTCAGTGTACAGGGAAAATAGGATACTCACGTAAGATCAGTCTCAGGTTAGACATACTAACCTGAGATTTCGCCTCGAATAATAGCGGGCGTACGTAAAAAAAAAAAAGTAAAGTTCCTACAGGGCGGAGTAACAGGCCCCATGCCCTTCCTCATTGGTCACCAACTATGGCATGATTTCTTAACCCTTTTTTGTGATATAGGCCCCTCTTCTTTGATCCTTAGCCGCCGACCGTCAAAGCAGTCAGTGGCCATCACGTCTAGTGGCGTCTTGTAGGGCAACAACAAATTGATTCCACTTTGCTCGGTCGGCGGCCATCCTTCGTACAGTGCCCCAACTCTGGTACATTCTTTGCATCTCAGCCTCCACCAGGTTGTTTTTGGTCGGCCTCTCTTTCGTTTTCCTTCAGGGGTACAAAGCATAGCTGTTCTTGTGATGGCATCGGGGTCTCTTCTGAGGACATGGCCAACCCAGCTCCAGCGTCTGCCAGCTATGATGGTGTGCATGTCCTCTTGCTTGCTCCGAGTAAGCAGATCTTGGTTGGTGATGGTATTCGACCAAAAGATTCGGTGAATTTTTCTTAGGCATGTTGTGTGAAAAGAGGACAATTTCGACATTTCCTTCTCTGTAACTCTCCAGCATTCCGCACCATAGAGAAGCACAGAAAGCACACAGCTCTGATATAATCTTAATTTTGTGCTTGTGCTGTATTGAGAGGACTTCCAGATGTTGTTTAGGCTAAAAAAGGTTGTTCTTGCCTTATTCATTTTGATGTTGATGTCTTTGCCTGCCCCGCCGTCTGGTGTTACTATGCATCCTAGGTATGTGAAGGTGTCTGTCTGTACCAGTTGCTGATTCCCTACTGATATGGGCTCAGGGTTGCTCACATTGAGCGTCATGACCTCTGACTTCTTTAAATTGATGTTCAAGCCCACCTGCTGGCTAAACTTATTAAGTCTATCCGTTTTTTCCTGGATGTGTTGATGTGAATGTGCTAGTTGTGCAATGTCATCTGCATATTCCAGATCTTCCAATGTAGAAAATGTAGTCCATCTTATTCCTCTTGGACTGCCCTCTGTTGTCTGGCGCATCACCCAATCTATGACTGTTAAAAATAGAGTGGTTGATAAGGGGCATCCCTGTCGTACTCCTGTCTTCACCTCAAAGGTTAGGTTGCTCTGCCCAACACTACACATAAAGTTGGCATAGAGGCTTTTTATGATTGACACTATGCAGCTTGGAATTCCATAAGATAGGCCCCTCTGATTGCCTGATAAAGGCTATGACCCCACTGATTGTCCGATGAAGTCTTTCGACATGTTCATGGAGAAAAAAAATGTACATAAAAGCCTAATAAAAATACTTTACATTTTACATTATGCACAAGGACCACCTAGAATCTATTTATGGAAGGTGTCAGTGGACCACAGGTTAAGAAACCCTGATCCATATCATGCCAGGCAGGGTACAGTGTTATTCTTTGTCCTCCTGTTCTGTGTACAGCATTTAAAAAAATAATATGAATGTCTTTAAAAAGTGTAATTTAATATGAATATTTCCAGAAGGTATAAACTGCACTTTATAACAGATGGTTCTGCAAACTATAAATTACCTTTATAATAGGAATATTTAAAAGTATAAATAGCCATTTATAACAGATGCTCCAGAAGGTATAAACTGCTATTTAATATCTCAAGAAGGCACCAACTGCAATTCGCAACATGAATGTTTGTTTAATAAATTTAAAATGTAAATTTAAGATTCTTGGCTGTGTTGTTTCCATCAATTATTCTTTTAAAAACCATTTTTCAACATATTCAAGAACAGAATGCAAGAAAATTGGTGGCAAAATAATTACCGCTAATCCTGTTAGTCTTGGACTTGTCTCTTCCTCATCATTTTCTCTCATCCTCTTGGTTCGCCTGGCCGATGAACCCTGAGTAGTTTCCTTCTTCCTGAATAATGCACCTATGTCAGGAAAACAACAACAGATATACAATTTTTAGTAAACAAAGATTTTAAAAAAATACATGGGCTTATTCAAGATATTAAAAAATATATGTGCTTATTCAAGATATTTAAAAAATATATGGGCTTATTCAAAATATAAAAAAAAATCTATGGGCTTATTCAAGATATTAACACCAGCAACTGGAAAAATGCCCTGGAGGTCTCTGAAGACATAAAGAAAGAAACGGACTATAGCACACTCAGGTATTTTGTACTAATATGAGGTTGTTCATGAGGCTGCCAATGCCATTATGTAAAACGTTGCCATAGAAACCACTGCTGCAAGAGCATGTGAGATAGCTTGATGGAGGCTTCCTCTAGGGGGAACCAACTGCAATGGTGGCTCCACGCTATGACCCCATAGTGGAAGCACAAAAGAAAATGAATGAACTGAAAAATTATAAGTCCTCAAAGACAGTCACATGTGAAAAATAAGTGCAGGTGGACATAGTATGTTGAATGACTGAAAACTAAAGAGAAAAAGACAGACTGTATATAACAAAGGAATACCACAAGACCAAGATATGCTGAAGATGAAGAAGAACAGGCAACAAAGAAGTGAATATGGATGGCTGGGAAATATAAAAATACAGAAACCTTACTGAAGACAGACAAAATTGAAAGGCTTGTCTGCACCACAGAATATTACGAACTCCAACACAACAAGATTTACAATAATGTGGAAACCTCAACATATCACCGCGAAATAAACATGAAAGAATCACAAAATATTTCTGGAATACCTTGGACATAATAAGAGACCAGAAGATGGAAAAAAGGTCAAGAAGTGAATAGGAACAGCTTTAAATAAGTTAAAGAACACGGGACGGATACTGATATCTAAAAAATATAACATAAAAATTTTGAATCAGATACACCATCACTGTTACATTTACACTTCATGATATGCAAATAACCAGACGATAGAGACACCCCTTTTGTCCTAAGCAACCAGAAGATCGGCTACCACGACAAGTCAAGAGCCTCCAAAAACCCAGAGTCCGATGGGGAGGAACAACCCAATCTTTGAAGGACCGAGGACTAGAAGACCCAAGTAGAACACCTCTACACCCCAACTAAGAGTGGTAAATTTGGTCCGCCATGTCTGCCAGAACCCCTACAGAGAGTCCCAACTAAGATCGTCTGCAGAATGAGAGACGATCGGCTACCACGACAAGCATGGGAAACCAAGAGCCAGGAATCCAGATCTCCAGGACAACCCAGAGTCTGCTGGGAGGACAACATTAGACAATCTTTGAAGGACCGAGGACTAGAATGGAACCAGGCCAGGAGAAAGACAGCCAATAGGATAGTATGGCGCTTTCTCTTCCAAACCTCTACATCTCACAGTAGAAGAGGAACGACTAAGTAGGTAAGATATGCAAATGACAAAAACAACTTGGCGGAGAACTGTGGAAGCCAAGCTGCAAAGAATGAACCAGAGCTGGGGCACTGCATGAAGGATGGCTGACGACCGAGCAAAGCGGAAGCAATGTGTTGCTGCCCTACAATACGCCACCAGGTGTGATGACCACTGACTGCTTTGACAGTCAGCGGCTAAGGGGCAAAGAAGAAGATATGCAAATGGAAATTAAAAGAAATGAGGATACACTGAAGAATGGCATATGTCATGGAAGCAGAAAACTAGGAACATAAACAGAAACAATGAAAGATTTAAAAAAATGAGACAAAATCTTTCAGAACTCGCTGCTTCACTGTAAACTATAATAACGAGAAAGGCTGACGGAAGTGTCAAGTTTGATATAAGTGGACAAGGAAAACATGAAGACATGGATCAAATGTTGTCTGTCGATGTGATATAAAATGTAGGAGATCTATCAACAACTTTCGAAGTGGAGATAGTGTTAAATCTGATGTGATGTTAGAGAAGACAAACAGAAGTATGGGAATTATAAACTGTTTTTAACCTATTGACAGAGACATTCATTTCTGTGGCTGAACAAGTGGTATCACACACATCTACGCATTTAAAAAAAAAATTATATCTACTTAAGAAAGCCAGTGAGCTGTAGGCAGAACAAGCATTCACAGGGACACTTCTGTAAACATCATAATATTTTATAACGTAAACGATATGCTAAAGCGGTCCTTCTAAAACTTATACTAATCGTGTACCCCTTATTGGAATTTAATCTTACTTACGTACCCCTCTATGGGGAAGATTATAGTTTTAATAGTACTATTTTATCTACACAAGGGCACACACACACACATATATATATGTATACATGCCCTGTGTAGTTCCAGGGGATCTCTGAGGGGATAAAACGAACGAACAAACTTTATTTTCGAAGGGTTAAGAATTGGGCGCGCAGGCCCGTCTAACATTCTGCCCTTTCACTCTCATTTATCTTGCGTATTATATCCTTTCATCCCCACATCTTACTTAAAGCATTAATATGAAGGCATGCAACATTATCAAGGTAATATAAATAAAGGTAATTAACAGGTACTCGTTGGACAAGCTCTTCCACTACACATTACTGGACACAAGTATTTCGGTCTTTATTTGGTCTATCTATACTTGCTGATAGGAAAGTTATATTAGTGATTGCTTCTTTAAAACTGTCTGGGTCGTCCACGGGTCCTATACCATAGTTGTGTGAGTGTCACGAGAATGACCTCAGCCAATAATGCACTTTTATTGGGGTGCAAAATTGGCTCAGTGTCCATTCACGATGTACTGTCACAGCAAGGTGATGGCGCCGTCTGGTTGGTCCTAGGTTCGATTCCCGGTAAGCCTATCACTTATATTTTCTTTTCTGTTGTCTAGTGGCACCCTTTATGTGCAACGAGTACCTGTTAATTACCTTTATTTATTTACTATCCACAGGACTCAGGTTTCCTTCATTATTTATTAAAGGTAATATAACAGCGTACGTTTACAGTATGCAGTCATAATCAAAATTAAGTATTTTTCATTACAAACATTATAACATAAAATAAAATGAAATTTAAACAAAAAAATTAAATTAAATTTATTAAAAATACAATTAAAAAATCAATTAAAAAAAAAATAATTTTTTAATGAAATTAAAAAAAAAAAAAATATCCGTACAGTAAATCATGAATTCGAACATAACCAGATTAGGTGGCATGGTATCAGAACTCATGAAGTATTTGAAAGTCTGCTACTGAAGGAGGTGAGACTTGGTGTTATTTTTCTTTGCCCTCCTTAACCCAAGAGCAGAATCAGATAAAGAAAGACAAGTGCTACTTGTTACAAAAGGTGACTAATGTGAAGCTGTGCATGGGGGACTGGCAACCTCAACATGTACAATGAAGTGCTACAGAATCCACGGCTACAAGAGTACATGGCTACTTTGGTTCAGGTTTCCTGCTAAGGAAGCTAAGCAATTTTTTAGCAGTATTATGCAGAATGTTTAAAATGAAAATTGATAGATGCTGAACGTTTAAGTCCACATTACTTTACCCAGGATGTGAAACTGTACAGATTGTATTTATCGCCACAATAATTAACAATGTAACAGAAAACATACAGAATAGTTTGACCAAGTGAAAGGAATGAAAGGTTGTTAACAGTGTACGAAATTACAGATATGGGACCATTTATTTGGCTACCCAATATCTGGAACATTCCAGAAACCAACAAAGTGTAATATTTAAAATGGATGCCTTGTAATTCCTCAGGCTTCTGCTACTCACATTTTTAGTGATTTTTTTCAGCCCTGTTCTTCTAAACCTACAGTTATTATGTCAAAAAAGCGTACATAACAACCTCTGGGTGACAAAACTACCAAAAGGAAGCGTGTGTCTCTAAATATTAAGGATAAAGTGGAGTCATTAAATGTCAGACAAACGTGCATCAGTGAAGTTTTTGTGTCCTCTTCTTCTTCCTCATTCGTCCTTTTCAGGACGTTGGTTGCATTGTGTCCGTTTACAGCGAAGCTGCGATATTTGCGCCTTTCGGCCGACACATCCAACTTCAGCACGGCATTTTTGGGACCGGGTTAGCCTTCCCTCTTCGATCCCTACTCTCTCAGCCAGACTGCAGTGATGCAGCCTGTTTCCAGGACCACCACTTGGAGGTGGGGTAGAGTCTTGGTCAGCTCTGGTTCGCTGACCCTGACGCAAGCAGTCAAGCTATGGGTCGCTGACTGCATTTATCACTGTAGCTGTGTCTTTGGTCCCAAGTTTTTGTGTGATTAGTATAGCACTGGTTTATCTTCCATCTATGATTTAATGAAACAAAAGAAAAACAGTTCTTCAAATTTAATGGTGATAGTGATGTACCCAAGTTAATGGAACACAGGAAGATATTATGCCAGACAAAGAATGTAGAAATAGAAAACATCTTAATGGAATGGATCCAACAGCGCTGATATGCATGGAAGCATATCTGGAGTCATCCTTATATGACCACCAGCTATGAACAATGCAACAATATACATATGTGGAAGTTAACCTCTGTCTTTGAGGCTAATTGCACCTTCATTGACTCTTGAAATTATCCACACACTTCCAGGAATTCCCCCTGTGGAGAAACTTGTTGAGAACCCAGCACTGCACACTAAGCTTGGAGAAGTCACTTGAGCCCCAGATGTATTTCTTTGGATTTGACCTGGTTGACTGCATGCAGGAGGATCTCACTATGGGCCCAGTGATTGGCAGGGGAAAGTTGAGAAGTGACTCTGCGCAGGACGTGACAATTCCTTGGGAGAGCCCAGAACCAGAGCACAGTATTTTAGCTCTGCATAGTTGGAGAGCCCCCTTGGATGGCGGGGAATGTACAGTATGCCATACGATTCTTACTCCTAGCTTGGGATCAGATGTGATGCAAGCCAAGCTGAAGAAACTGGAGCTCCTGACATCAACTCAGCACATTTCGAAAAAGCACAGGAAAAGCCTAGACCTACAGTGTAGATAATACCAAGTGTCTTCAACTTGGTATTGGCTGTAAAAGAGCGAGAAGCTCAGCAGCCCTAGTCAAACAACAACAGCGCTAATGCATAAAAACATATTCAACTGTTCTCCTACCATGGCCCCGTCCACAAGCAGTTCAACATAACAACTGCTGGTGAGTATACAGCAGGCTGCTATGTGCAATTTAATAAATGTAATGGTCTTTGTATTTTAGGCCTGGTTACCCGATTTTCAGAAAAATCCCCCTATCCAGCAATCCTCAGGTCCCGTATGCCAAATAAATGGTCCCATACCTGTATATATAATATAGACTACGGCAACAGACTTAACATAACGATCTGCAGAGTGAGGTGAAAAGATAGAAGAACATATATTAGAAAAGACAGAGCAGCAAACAACCCAAATAGTTCACAACTATGAAGAAAAAAATTATCACAAAATCTGTGTATTACAGTTGGCAGAGTCAAAATATGGTTAGTAGTTAGCCAATGCTTTAAACTTAACTTGTTATGACAGTAAATAATTCTTTACACTTCACTTACCGCAGCCTGCTGTCTTAGGAGTGGTTTCTATTTCAGTGACTATCATGGCCCCGCTGGCTGTGGAGACCACAGAGCTGGTGGACAGTCTTCCTTTCTTTAACTCCTGTGCTGCAAATGAATCTTTGTCTGTCAAATTAAATTTTCTCTTGCGAGACACCACTGCTGACTGATCACCCCTCTCTGAAGAAGTGACAGAATTTGATGTTGGCGTATGTGGAGCTCTAGTCTGTGGGGAAATCCCACTCTTAGTTGAATCAACATCTGAAGCAGCTGGTTTACTATTACCCAAAAATCTGGACCTTCTGTTTTTGGGCTGCGAAGATTCTAAATCATCAGATGTAAGCTGAATGAACTGAGGCTGTGTTGCCATGTTAGAAGCAGCTGGCTTAGCTTTGTCATGTGCAGCATCAGGCTGCTGTGTGTTGCCACCTTCCTTTTGGCCCTGTCTTTCGGCCCTTCTAGCATGAATTTCCTTCAAATTCTGTTGGAGTTTGGCCATCTTTTTCTTTATATCTCCAAGTTTCTGAGTAGCCCTTTGAAAAAAAGGATGGATGGTAGAGAGTTTATTTTTTCTCTTTTTAACACTCTCTTTGCTTTTTTTGTCTGAAGATGTTATGTCCTCACTTCGTAATGATGTGGTATCCACTGAAGCCTCTAACATGGGATTCAACGTACTGATCTCATCAAATTTATTAGAAACTACTTTGTTTTCTTTTTCTGCATCTGCAGGATCTGACAAATCTCTGGCCTTGCTATCTTCATCAACTTTATCATTGGTAATCTCTGTTTCTTCTGCTGTCTCTCCCGCTTCAATCCTTTCCTCTGCACTGTCATTACTTGCTGCCATTCCTGTCTCCACATCATCTTCTCCCTCCTCACCAGTCAACTGTGGAGAAAAAAACAAAACAAACAATAGAACAACTGTTTCCAGACAAGTTTCTCATAAAAGACAAATAAGGACAGCTGGGAGTACAACTAACAAACCGACCATGTTAATTTTTTTTTTAAAATGCATGGTAGAGAAACATAGAATCATGTACTAAGAAGATGAGAAGAACTGCAGTAAGATAGACAAAACATGTACGGTAAATGACAATAAGGTAAAATCTCATCCTTGTTCTTCTGTTCCTTTTCACTCCTTATGGAGCATGGAGCTATCATTGCAGCTGGTCCCTTGTTGGAACCCTGCATCAAGGCATTTGTGTGCTCTTGTAAGGATCCCGTTACACGCCCATTGAGACATACTGGGAATATGGTGTAGGCCCATTTTTTCTTAACCATCGGCACACTAGGGGTGATGTGGTCAGCATCACGCCGGCCACCTTAACAATCCCAGAGTTGCTCTGGTACCCAATCCATGAGGCTGGGTCAACCCCGGAGCCGTTTGCGGTCTAAAAAAATCCCACCTCAACTGGGGATCGAACCATGGACCACCGAGCTAGAAAGCCAGTGCACTAACCACTGCTCCCATGTGCTCTTGTAAAGGTAGTTTAAGTAGCAATTTGATTTACATGACGAGGTTGCCAGCCCTATGCACAACCTCAAATTGGTCGTCTCTTGTGACGCGCCTAACGGAGAAGCAGACATCATTCTTTCTGTCTCCTCGGGGACCCATGCAGACTATTTGGGGCAAAGTCTTACTAAGACACAGGAAAAATATAGCCCTTGGAGGTCTTCATAAAGCACAAACCGCAGTACAGTAAGGTCTTGGGTTACAAATGAGTTCTGTTCTTCAGGGCATTCGCAACCTGACTTACTATTTAAGTCAGAATTTGTGCATCCAGTAAATGTGCTTAAGTGTCCTTTAATAGAACATCGGCAAAAATAATGCTTTTGAATATTTATTTTATCAAACACTGCCTAAAGCTTATAAGTAAAAATTGCAAAACACAAATAATTAAAACTAAAAAATGTTAATATCTTAGTATCTCTATCCTAAAAAAGAGACAGCAGTAAACAAGAGCATGAGGTGACATTAAATAATGACACATTCCTATGCCTCAGCGTCAGTGACGACCTCAGTATATCTGCTATTCACCCATGTCAGAGCTAATTCACCTCATTTGTAAGTAATGAACAGATGTCACAGTAATAATTGAAAATTAATTGATATTAAAAAATTAATGGGTCTTATGAGCTCATTTGTATTGCCGTTTTGCTGCAAGTCGAGACTGCAAAACCTGAGACCTTACTGTTATTGAAAAGAAAAAAAAAAAGAAAGTTTAACCCAATATAAATGCAGCACAATTCTTTTTTTTGTGTTGCTTCTGTGCACCTTGATCTGGAGATAAACCTTGAGGCATAACATAATCATGTACTAAGCATGAAAAAAAAATCCCCAGGATCAAGACAAGTTATGGACTGGACTACAAAGACATAGAAAGAAAGGCAGACACAAAGGCACATGGAAAAAGTTCATGAAAAATTTCACAGCGAAAGAAAAGACAGGTAACAGAGAGAGAGAGAGTTCTAGAATTGAACTGAATGGAGAGTTTGTCTCTGGCCCTGTGCATCCTTGGGCATGAGAGAGATTATGATGATGATTATAAGATGAGCAACTACAATCTGAGATAATTAACATCAGAGAATCAACGTTTCACATCAGCCTGGAATAATCTTCAAAAACTGCACTAGAATGTTGTGATATTTATAATAAAACAACCACACAAACCTCTGATTCTGGTGGACGGACAAAAAAAGGTATCTTTCCTCTTTGATAGTCATTGAGCACATTTTTGGCCACAGTGCTGATGTCTGCTTCTCCTCCCTGTAAATGAAATCAGTGTTATGGAATGCAAAATGGGTCAGTCAAGAAGACATTCAAACAAGGACAAGAAAGCATGAACAGGATTCCATACACGATGAAACATTTGGAACACAAGGATAATTTGAGAAATCACAACAATGAACTTCAATTTAAACTGCACAGCAGTATTGTAGTATTGATACAAACCATCGCAGCCTTGATGTACAGTCAATGATGAAACTCTAGGCTTTCATTAATAACTGCCTCTGGAAGATACTAGGTACTTATGAATGTCTTGAAATGAGCAAGATTCAGCAATAGTGTGGGGCCAAATTGTTATATCTGACTGAAATTCTGCTTAAAGTAACTCATTCTCTTTGGACACTTTAACTCCTTACATAATAAAACAACTGGAACCTTTAACTCCTTCATGAACAAATACATTCTCTCCTTCGAACTAATTTTCTTCAGATATGTTCACTCGTTACTGAAAAAATTAGTCCCCTGCAGATCCCTTAGCTTCTTGCTGAGTAAACTAATCCTATCACTCCTTACTAAGCTACCCAATTCTCCAACTTTTTTATTTTTGCTTTCCATTCTCTTGGCTGCAACATTTTCTTTGTATAATTCTTGTCCCTGAGGTTCAAGGAGAACGAATGCCTCAGTGAGAGGTAATCAAAGGTCTTTTAAATGTGATTACTATCACCTCCAAAATCCTTTTTTGCATTTTTTCCAATCTATTGGTATTTCTCCACTTATTTCGCCGAGATGGCATTTGTGATTTTGCCTACCTATTTTAATCTTACTAATATTCATAACCCAATTTTTACTTGTATATAATGTGATCTCTTCTCACTTTTTTAATATATACAAAAATTATCAAAGTCTATCTTGCTTGTATAGTCTAAGACATCTTTGTACAGTGAAGATCTCTTCTCTCTCTTTATCATCTTCTTCTTCTTTGGTCCTTGGTCACTGACTGACAAAACAATTAGTGATCATCATGCCTGGTGGCGTCTTGTAGGGCAGTAACAAACTGTCTCCACTTTGCTCAGTGTTCGGCTATCCTTCGTGTGCCTAAGACTTATCTTGCCTGGACAATCAAAGAAATCTTTGTACAGTGAAGATCTCTTCTCACTTCATACAAATCTCAAAATGATCAGTCTTATCTAGCATGCATAGCCCAAGAAATCTGTTTACATTCAATGCCAAAAGTAAATATGGATCATTCTATTTATTTTAGGGATGTTGCGAGTATACTATTTATACTTACTTTCAACAGCCTTCCGGACTTTCTGGCCACTTGCTCTAAGAAGTTCTCTGGACTGTCCCAGTCTTCAATTCCATAAGTCTTCTGCACATACTCTTTCTTCACTCTCTCTAACACTGCATGCACATAATCCTCAGGCTGATTTACTTTTTCAACTCGCACCTGAAAATTAACGTTAAAAAATAATCAGTCAATCAAATACATGCTTTTGTCTGGTGCATGCATACAATCTGAGAATCCTCAGGTACCATGCTGCTTGACATGGCCTTAATTCCACTCTACAACTTCTAGCTAGTCAATGGTGTTCCCAATCAGTTCTGCTGTTAAGACTTCTTCTTCTTTGATCCTTAGCCGCCAACTGTCAAAGCAGTCAGTGGCCATCATGCCTGTTGGCGTCTTGTAGGGCAGCAAAAAACTGCTTCCACTTGGTTTGGTCGGTGGCCATCCTTCGTACAGTGCCCCAGCCCTGGTTCATTCTTTGCATATCAGCTTCCACAGTTCTCCGCCAAGTTGTTTTTGGTCGGCTCCTCTTTCGCTATCCTTCAGGGGTCTCACAGCTGTTCTTGTGATGACATCAGGGCCTCTTCTGAGGACGTGGCCAAACCAACTCCATCATCTGCCAGCTATGATGGTGTGCATGTCCTCTTGGTTACTCTGAGTAAGTAGTCCTTGGTTGGTGATGGTATTCGCCCATAAGATTCAGAGAATTTTCCTTAGGCAGATTGTGTGGAAGGAGGACAATTTAGACATTTCTTTCTCTGTTACTCTCCTGCATTCCGCACAATAGAGAAGCACAGAAAGTACAAATTAAGATTATATGAGAGCTGTGTACTTTCTGTGCTGTTAAGACTGCCACGTATCTATTCGCTTTCCCACTTACTCTCTCTCCCAATCTATTTTCATTACTTTCTGCTTTAACAATGTTATTTGTTAATAATGTTTAGGTTCTAGCTCTGTAAAGAAAAAAGGGTGACAGTTTACAATTTTAGCTCAGACAGTGATAAACCACTTTAAGTTTTGGAAAAGGCCCAGAAAGAGCATTATTAATAATGGTCCTTTTAAAGAGGTCCAATATTATTCTTTTAAATAACAATTAACATGTTTTAAAACTGTTTACAAACATTCCTCTTAGCTATTTTTAGACCAGGCTACCACTTATAATATTACCCATAGATCTTTGCAGTTTTTTGTTTGTTCTTAGCTATTGTAGTGAGCTGCTAATAAACAGATGGCAACTAGATCTAGTGATCGTAACCAGTCAGCAGCATAATTTATAGAGGTCATTTTTTGCTAACGTCTATTTATCATTACTGTCATATTCTAATATGATGGCAATAATTCAGACTTCAAAATATAAAACACACATCAAGGAAACTGATGGAACTAGCAGCAGTTAGCATACCCGAAGGCAACTGTATTATAAATAGTGGCTTCAACAGCTACTCGGAAAAATGGAGGTACAGGGATGCCAGAGGAGAACAAATGGAAGACCATGCAATAGATAACAACTTATGCTAATCAATCAGATAGAAAACCTACCGACCTTTAACACTAGAGTGATGGAAAACAACGCCAGACCTGGCCTTTGCTACATAAGACCTAGATTACAGAACACAACGAACATTAAAAGAACAGCTAGGTGGAAGTGATAACTGACTTGTAAAGTTAGAGGTTAATCTAAATTATACACCACCGAGGAAGTTGAGGGGAACTGCGGATGGGTTTGAAAAAAAATTGAAATACTGCGAAAATATCAGCACATATCACGAAAATAAGTGGAAGAACTGAAAGTTAAATAAAGCAATTTTAAAAGCAACAAAAGAATAAATTCTTGAAGGAGCCAGAAAGAACTACAAACACCACTGGACAGAAGACACAGAGAAACTTGAGGAAGAACTACTGACTACCAGAGAAAGAGCAGAAATAAAACAAACTCTGGAAAGTAATATTTGACTGAAAAAAGTTACATCACATTAAAATAGATCAACACTATGGAAGCTGGCAAACTCATTGATCAATGAAGATATAAGAACACTAGAAGAAAATTATTATGATTTCAGTATTAAAACCTGGAACAAACAAAAGCTGAGAGCTAAAGCATTTTTTATTTACTTCATTATGTAGATTGTTATTCAGAATCGACCCCCCTTCACTCCGGGCAAACCCATAGGTGCTCAGTCTCCCTCAGCAAATGTAGAAGAGTATGAATGCTAATTGTACCTGTAGCACGCTGGTTGTACATACAATGAATGCATCCTCTCTCATGTCCATTTCTGCTAGTCCCACGTTTGATGCCAAAACAGAGAAACTTGAGGAAGTCTCACTGCCTACCAGAGAAAGCTAATTCATCAACTTGAAAGTGTCATTTCCAGCTGAAAAAGATCATCATTAATTGCCAAAACTAGTATCTCTCCCTTATCCATTGTCCAATGTCCCCACTAGATGGGTGCTCGATGATTTCAGTCTGTCAGCTCTCTCATTGCCATTTACCCTTCTGCATTGTTGACCAATCGACCCCCCTTGTTAGGTGTCAGTCTCAGCAAATGTAGAAGAGTATGAAAATGCTAATTGTACCTGTAGAAACGCTGGTTGTACATACAATGAATGCATCCTCATCATGTCCATTAGCTATGCCAAAATCCCCCCATTAGTCCAGTCCCATGAAAACTTCAGGATTCTGTTGATGTTTTCCATTCCTGCATTGCCATCCGTTGTCCAGCTTTCGAATTGCAGCATGCCCTTGAGAGTCTGACAATATAACTGCCCTGGTTGATGGAGTTTCAGACAGCAACCTCAGTGCTGCAGTAACTGCCTCTACCTCCATTCTCATGCTGCAGGTTGTTGTCATGTAGGCTCCACTACATCGATGACCCTGCCCTTTATTCTTGCAGAGAAGCCCCATCCTGATTTCTCACCACACACTACAGACCCTGGTTGATGGAGTTTCAGTGTACACAATGTGCGTCGTAATCCCCAGCTACCTCACATTCTAAGCTGCAGGTTTGTTGTCATTAATCTCCATCGCTCTGCTTTTTCTTGCCATTGCCCCAAAGATCTGCACTCTACCAGCAGGCTAATGATGCTGAATCATGTGAAATGGCTTCGTCACCCCACCTTCTCTAGCTTTTTTTTGCCCCAGATTCTCCCCCGACTTACTCCACTCCCCCGACTTACTCCACTCTTCCCCTTTGGATACATTTTCAACCCTGGTCACCTGACCAATCGTAGCCTCTGCCTGTGCCATCCATGACATCTCCCTCTTGATTCTTGCTCCTTTGATGTCAGCTACGTTCTCATGTAGGGGGTGTCTTTTGTCGGTGGTTACCAGCATATAGGCTTTTGCCTGAGCCATCGCATATCTGGATCTAATCGACAGCAATCCAAGCATGTATCTCATTATGTAGATAATTTATTATATTATTTGTTACATTTTATTTTTAAGAATGTAAAATAATTTGAAAAAAAAAAAATAATTGTTAAAATTTTAAAATTAAATAATTCCTCTGTTACATAATTATCATGCACAACATTTATCTGGATAAAGAAAATTTACTAGTAACGATTCTAAGCCACCTCTTGTAAACAGCATGTGCAAAGTTAATTCCAATAGATGATCGCTAGAGAAGCTGAATGGTAGTTCCCTACTTAAGGGGCTCAGAAGCATGGGACAAACAAACACAAGTACATATACATGAATATAATATATATAAATATATATATATATATATATATATATATATATATATATATATATATATATATATATATATATATATATATATATATATATATATATATATATATATATATATATATATATATATATATATATATATATATATATATACACACACACACACCCAATTTAAAAAAAAAAAAGTATCTTGTACAATTTACAAGAACATCAAGTTGCCACAAACCGTTATCATAGAACTGTTAGCATAAGAAATGTACAGTAACCTTGAAATTTCAAAGTTATGTCTCACTTATCACTGGCAAAACACGTAGAAAAGTGAACCCACCACTCCCTTCAAGACCATGTCAATGGGTGTAGCCCCTGTAGGGTAGACGATGCCGGGACAGTCAATGAGGAATAAATTTGTCATCAATGTCACATACTGCCAGACCTGGATGTAAAACATGATTTGACAACAAAAAAAAGCATGAGCAGAAGAACAATCAAATCTGCAAAATAACATCAACATTTAATCAATATCCTTCAGCTCCCTAAGGAGCAAAGGCCTTCAAATAACTTATGCCAGGTCCTCCTGTCCCGTGCCATCGGCTCAAGGTCTTTCCATTTCTTCCTCATCCTTTTCATTTATGTCTCCAGTTCTCTTCTCCGTGTATTTATCAGGCTCCCTCCTGCCTCACTTACCCTGGGGATTCCAGAACAAGGACTGCTTTGTACTTTAATCAACCAATTTCCTCAATGTGTGTCCTTTCTGTTCTGACCCAACCGCAATCAGCCGAATGCAAGAAGTCCTTGCCACGCTTTCAAATGAAGTACACTTTGTGAGCTCTCACAATGGTAGTTGTTGTAGCAATAAGTTTTACATGATGAGGTTGCCAGCTGCATACATGGCTTCACCTTAGTCGCCTGTTATTACAAGGCTGCTGGCAGTCGTGGTCTTTTTGCTTCATTGCTTCCTCCGAAACCCCTGGGATTCACAAAGGGTGCACTGCAATTCTTTTTGTTGTTAGTAAACGTATTCAAAGTGGCTTTAACAGACAGAAGCAGTGATAAGAAAGAGTTGAATAAGCTCTTAACTCTTCAAGTCCCAAAAGCTGATAGATCAACTTCCTTCTAAACCCATTTGGCCCGATCAATGTTAAATTGGCTATCGTATCTTTTGCTCCTTTCTAGAGCTGTTTTCTAATTTTAACAACCCAAAACGTCATTTCTGACAGGAAGTACTTTCTTTAAAATACCTCGTGTATTTATGCATATGAACATTAAAAAATTTTTTTTTCCAAACAACAATAAAAAAAGCACTGGGGTGGCCATTTTTGTTTGGGCCAAACCCAATTTTTTGCTTGGGACTGAAAGAGTTAATTTGCTCTGAGCAATAAAACAGCTAATTACTGCTGACAGGTAGAAACTATAATCCTCTTACTTTTAGGTAAATGTAGTCCCAAAGCCGATACTGCCTGCAATGGTGTAGTGTTAGTTTTGCAATAGATGTCAGACCGATGGGGTGGTCATCTTTTGGGGGGGGGGGGGGGGGGGGGGGGGGGGGGGGGGGGGGGGGGGGAAGAGTTCCCTTCCTTGCTGCTTTTACCATCCTAACAAAACAGCAGAGTCATGCACACATTTACAGCTGGGTAGACACGAGCTACCTGATTTCAAACTCTGCCTCAAAATGCAAGTGCTCTAACCACTCCGCCACTCAAAGCTCATTTCAGTACAAAGAATAAACAGGAGGAAAGATGTAAACAATATATTTGTAAAATGGATCAGAAATGGCAGCTGGACAGAAATACAGCAAAGTGCAGGACATTGATCTCTTCTAACAAAATATGATAAAAAAACACAGAATGAGAAACTTGGAGGAATATCCCCGTCATTATCCTTCAGCTTCACTAGGAGCATAGGTAAAGGTAAAGGATCCCGTTACACGCCATTAAGGCATATTGGGAATATGGTGTTAGGCCCATATTTTCTTGACCATCGGCACACTAGGGGTGATGTGGTCAGCATCACGCCGGCCGCCTTAACCTTCCCAGAGTTACTCTGGTACCCATTTGGGGTTGGGTTGACCCAGGAGCCGTTTGCGGCCTAAAAAAATCCCACCTCATCTGGGGATCGAACCATAGACCACTGAGCTAGGAAGCCAGTGCACTAACCACTATGCTACCACGGCTCCCACTAGGAGCATAGGCCTTCAACAAACTCATGCCAAGTCCTCCTGTCCCAAGCTCAAGTTCTTTTCATGTCCTCTTCATCCCTGTCATGTCTGCCTCCAGTTCTCTTCCCCATGTTTTTCCCCTGGGGGATCTCAGCAGGACTGCCTTGTAATGCTATCAACAGGTTTCCTTCTTCAACAGGCATCGTCCTGCCTCATGTTCCACTGGTTCTTGTTAACAATATGTTAGTTTTTTTTTTTTTTTTTCTCGTACGCCCGCTAATACTCGAGGCGAAATTTCAGGTTATTATTAATGTCTAACCTGACATTGATTTTACGTGAGTATCCCTTTTTTCTTGTACAGAGACAGGTGTCCCTCGCCATTCAGGCAGATACTCGCCGATTTCGGAGGTACCCATTAGAGCTGGGTCGGCTCAGGAGCCGCCAATCCCTGGTCGACGACACTCCTTCAAATGTCTTCGCCAGGTCTCGAGTTAATCCAGTCCAAATCCCGGTAGACGAAAAATCCTCAAATGCCGTCGCCCGGGTTTGATCCTGAATCACCTGGTCGCCAGAGCGGCGTGGTAACCACTTCGCTAGCGCGGCTCCCCAATATGTTAGTAAACTCTGATGGTAAAATAGAAATTTGTCAAAAAGTCTTCTTACCTTCGTTTCACCTGGTACAGGGGCAACTTTGCAAACCTTTTTAGACTTCAGTGCGTTGATGATGGAACTTTTCCCTACATTTGGATATCCAATAAGCCCAACACTTATCTGTTTCTTATCACTGTGAAGCTGACCAAAAAAGAAATTTATTTTACAAAGCCAAAAATATTATATGTAGCCAAAGAAGGTGTCTTTCCTACTGTTAAAAAAATGTTCACCTGATGTGAGATCTGTACTTCTGTACATACTGGAAAAAATGGAGGAAAAATAAGACAACCAAGAGGTTACAAACATTCTTTCTTAAGATACTTTCTTTTCATGTCCTCTTCATCCCTGTTATATCTGCCTCCTGTTCTATTCCCCATGTGTTTTTCCCCTGTGGATTCCACAAGGAATATACACTATATGATTAAAGCTGGAGGAATGGACAAAGATAATAAAACTAAGGATCCAGAAGGCAAATGAGGGTATCCTTGCACTGAGCAGTTTACAGGGGTCAAAGAGATCAAATCACGTGCAAGAAAAGAATCAGCAGTTTAAATATGATGTCACATTATGGCAAATACATGTTTCTCATGATATCTTTCTGCCTGTATCTCTTTTTTATTTCTTCTTTTTTTTTTTAACTTCTCTTCATATTAGTTTGTTTCAGAAAATCTATTTATCTCTCTCTAGATAATCTCTGTTTCTAATAAATTGAATCAATTCAAAAGTTTGACTAACAAAATAAACAATACTTTCACCTCAACAGATGCAAGGAAAGATGCAAACTAAGGCACACACAAAATATTTTTTTTTTAAAAGTCCACGGCTTATTCGATACACAGTATTCAAAGTTGCAGGGTGTTGGTTTATATGTTCTAATATGTGGGTTTTTTTACAGGTTGCTCTTTATTTATATAGTTTTTTCCCCTCGTCGCTCTTTATTTATATAGTTTTTTCTTTGTTGCTCTTTATTATAATCTGAAATAAGCACATTATTAGCTTATGCACAGTGCCAGTTATGAGTTTGTTTATAATCAAATTTGCAAATGAGTTTGACAGTAATCAAAGTCGCCAATGAGTTTGAATAAAATCAAAGCTGCAAAATCAGTTTGATGCATTCAGTTGCAATAGAGTTTTAATGCAATCTCTATTCCAAGAGATTGCAAGATCAATAAGGGCTGTCATGCACGTGGGTCATCTCTTTTTTTTTTTTTTTTTTTTTTTTTTTTTTTTTTTTTTTTTTTTTTTTGCGTTCTCCCGCTAATACTCGAGGCGAAATCTCAGGTTATTATTTTTGTCTAACCTGACATTGATTTTACGTGAGTATCCCTTTATTTCTTGTACAGAGACAGGTGTCCCTCGCCATTCAGGCAAATACTCGCCGATTTCGGAGGTACCCATTGCAGCTGGGTCGGCTCAGGAGCCGCCAGTCCCTGGTCGACGACACTCCTTCAAATGTCCTCGCCAGGTCTCGAGTTAATCCAGTCCAAATCCCGGTTGACGAAAAATCCTCAAATGCCGTCGCCCGGGTTTGATCCTGTATCACCCGGTCGCCAGAGCGGTGTTGTAACCACTACGCTAGCGCGGCTCCCTGTGGGTCATGATTGTACAACAATTTCATGAACAAGATATGCTATTAAGTATATTTCAACATTAATATGACTCTACACAAGTACTTTTTGTACTGACATAAAAGTTGGCAATATCCAAGTTGGTATAATTATTATTCTATCAAACAATTTTTTGTGCCATCAATCACATCCAAACACAACATCTCTCACTTTAAAATGTTCCTGTGCCAACAGAATGTAATGAACTATCTTCCTACTTCAAATTTAAGAAATATAGGCTCAGTTTAGCAGCCTTGAAGTAAAAAAAAAAATCACTTAAAAAAACGCTGATCCCCTGTAAATAAATATTAGACAAACATAAAGGTATGTTAACAGGCACTCGTAAGAAATAAAGAAGTAGAACACTAGACAACCGAAAAACAACAGACGTGAGTGGCTTACCCAGGATTTGAACCCCGGACCTTCCGTACGACAACACCGCCTAGCTATACAAGTGAATCACACTATCCTCCATCATGTTTTTATAATGTCTCTGTCTGCGTGGGTGTGCATGCGCACATGTGTGCCTCGTAAACATGGAATTTGCGTTTAAGACATTCACCTGTAAATTACATATTTTCTTCCAAAGTGGTAATTACTTTTATGCTGCTACTAAGCTCCCTATCATGTGATGTGCATTGTTCTTGTGGGCAGTAACTGTAGAGTAAACAGTGCTCTACAACACTGCTCCGCAACCGATGTGCCGTGGCACACTAGTGTGCCGCGGGTGTCCGCCCAGTGTGCCGCGACTGTCCGCCCAGTGTGCCGCGACACAATGCAGAATACACCATATAATGGTGCACAAAATTATGTGTTATGGTAAATGTTACAGTTTTGCAAAATATAATTTTTTTAAAAAGAGTATCTGCATTTGACAGAATTTTGCCAAACCAATTGTTTTAACTCTACGGTCACACACAAACACGCACACGACACAGCTACAATTTAATACTTTCGGAGGTGCCATTCGTCTGAGAGGTATCGTCTGGACATAAATGGCCTTTAACAACAGGTGTCATCGAAACCGTTGCTCGTAAACTAGTGTTCGCTCCCGTTCATTTAATTCTGTATCTGCCATAAATTTAGAATAGGGCACAAAAAGCCAAGGTCGTATGTTTTCTTGATTAAACTTTAAACAGCCAAACATCTTTGTCATGGTAAAAAAAAAACGTATTTGTTGAACTTTGTTGTACTTGTACATTTGTTGTACATTAATTTAAAAAAAATAATAATATTTTGAGCAACAGTAATAAGTAACTACGTGGCTTTGATTTATTTGAGGTGTCAAGGATTCTTGGGTATTGGGTTACCAGGCTGCCCCAGGAAACAGAATAATGGGCGCAAGATCTGGACGAACTTCACTGTCGTTTTACCCATCGTAAAATATTTGTCGCCTTTTGCTGGAGGAGAGGTAGTAGCATGTCCAATCCTGTGGTCAGACACTGCTACATGCCCATATTAATAATCGGTCTTGAGGGAGTAGGATGAGCAGTTTTGTGGGCATGTCTGATGATTCTTGGGAATAGCATTAAGCATAATGGCTTTGTAAATATTTGTTTTTGTTTATTTTTTTGTTTTTGCTATGTGTCGCTAGTATATACTGTAAGACCTTCTGTGCCAGTATTATTGTATTGCATTTGTAAAGTATGTGCTGGTCTGTTTCCTGAATTTATGTTCGGCAAAGCTGGCACAGTGTACTTCATTTTGATCTCCGTGCTGCTCTTTCTGTACTTTGTGTCGTCTTATATAAATGTACGTACGCGACTTCCCTTGCTTCTGGGGTGATGCTTTTGTTGTGTGGAACTGTGAATATTAAAAACCTCTGTGTAATCTGTTATAAAGTAATTACTTAATTATATGCCCTTTTAATTCTAAGGTGAAATTGTGGTGCTTGTAACTTGGCTAGGTATTTGTAAATCTTATTTGTCTTCCGGCATATTAAAGGTTCGTGTTCGCGGATGGTTTGTATGCATGTCTTGTTAAATAAAAAAACGCGGGTGTTCTGAAATAGTGTAGGACTTAGTCATTAGTGGGTTCAGTCTACCAAGTCTAAGTCCTATGTAGTAATAAGATAATATGTGTTGTTCTGGTTTTTAAATAACATTTCCGACATGTTTAAGTCTGAGTGCTTTTATGTGTGCCCCGTTGTTTTCGAATGTAACTCTCCGTACCTCTTCCCTTGCATTGCTGTTAGATGCTAAATAAAGTGTGCTCAAAATTAAAATGCCTAATCTCCTCGTCAATGTCTATTACTGTCTGTTGTGGATGGTCAAAGACTGTAGCTATTGGGATTATTTTGTGAGACAAGGTTTTGCCTCTGTCTTTGGTTTGGGTGGAGTGGGGAATTAAGACAGTAAATGTTTTTTCTTCAAATAATGAGTTATCATCCACCAATCCATCATACCCATTGCCGGTTTGCCCTTGCACCATTTGTTCGCGTAAATGTCCATCGTCGCCCGATCGCTGCTAGCCAGTCGCAGTAATATAGTAATGAACTCTTGTTCTATGGCAACTGCACCTAGTTTTGTTTGCTGATGCTTGTGTTTAACTGTTGCTTGTGATTATTTCCTTCTAGCTTTCAGTTTTAATCAGTTGTTCAACTCTGTGTAGCAGCAAATATTAGCTGGATATACAGTTTGTAGTTTTATTTAAGTGCTTCTGTCCATCTATACAATATTATTATATTACAACCAACTTTCTTAAAGCATGGATAAGTTTTTGCAAGCAGAACGTCATGTTGTGTCAAACGATGAACCTAGCACTAATGTTGCTAAATAGCCAAAAATTTTGTGTAGACATTACAAGGAAAAGTACATAGCATTTGGATTTACATGGTGTGGTGACATTACATCTCTGAAACCAATGTGTGTGATCTGCAGAGAAAAACTATCAAACAAGGCGATTGTATCTTACTTACTTTGTCGTTCCCCTTCTACCGTGAGGTGTAGAGGTTTGGGAGAGAGAGCGCCAGACTATCTTATTGGCTGTCTTCCTCCTGGCCTGGTTCCATTCTAGTCCTCGGTCCTTCAAAGACTGTCTAATGTTGTCCTCCCAGCGGACTCTGGGTCGCCCTGGGGGTCTGGATCCCTGGCTTTTTGTTTCCCATGCTTGTTGTGGTAGCCGATCTTCTCCCATTCTGCAGACATGGCCAAACCATCTTAGTTAAGACTGTTCTACTTGGGTCTGCAGGGGGTGGGATTTTAGGCCTTGACGTATCGTCTGGTTGCGGACCATGTCTCTTTTTGTTACTTCAACCACCTTCCTCAGATACCTCATTTCTGAGGTTTGGATCTGGTTTTTGTGGGTTGTAGTGATTGCCCATGACTCGCATTCATATGTCAAGACTGGAAATAGGTGGAGTGGTATACAGCCATCTTCGTTTTCTTACCAACCTCTCTCTTGCTGAGGAATCCTCGATTTATGGCCTGAAAAAGTCTCCCAGCTGCTGCTTTTCGAATGGCCAACTCTTCTTTGATGCCTCCCTTTCGGTCTATAATAGCACCGAGATATTTAAACTGGTCGACCTGCTCCAGGACCTGTTCTCCCAGCTTAATCTGATGTCTTCTTTCTTCTCGTGATATCACCATGGATTTTGTTTTAGAGCTGCTTATGACCATCCCTCTCTTCTCCAGCTCTTCCTTCCAGACTTGCAGGTTGGATTGGAGATGTGCCTCTGATTTAGCAATCAAGGCAACATCATCAGCAAATGCCAGCTCTGAAATACAGACCTGTCTCATCTTCCAGTACCCCACTGAATACTTTCTTGTTCTCTCCTTACATGCCTTGATAACATCGTCCATGAGGAGTATGAAAAGATAATGTGACAGGATATCACCTTGTCTTACACCAGTGGTGGTCCTGAACTCTTCTGACTTATGGTTTCCTGTCCTCACATAATTTCTGCAAGACTTGTAGAAGCTCTGTATAGCATGAATCAGAGGTGCTGGAATGTTCTTCCTTGCCAAACAGTCCCAAAGTTTGCTCCAAGGGACCCTGTCAAACGCCTTTTCCAGATCTATGAAACAAAGATGAATCTCACTCTTATACTCAAGGGCCTTTTCACTCAGCTGTCTTAGTGTGAAGATTAGGTCTTGAGTACTTCGGTTTGCTAGGAATCTGCACTGGACCTCATCCAATTGTGGCTCAGCTAGGCATCGAAGTCTCTGCTCTAGGATTCTAGAGTAGATTTTACCAGGGACACTGAGAAGGGATATGTCTCTATGGTTTCCACATTGTCGATTGTCACCCTTTTGAAAATTGGTGTTATGATGGCAATCTCCCAATCCTTTGGTATGGTCTTGTTGCACCACGCTGCCTGTAGGACCCTTAAGAGTAATAGGTCGCCTGATGCTCCCATGTACTTAACCATTTCTGGTGTTATACCATCATGCCCTGCTGCTTTGCCCATCTTGATTTTCTCCAGTGCGGCCTTCAGTTCTTCCATCTTTATGTCATCTTCATCACCATTGGTTTCCTCTTCTGTGCTAGTGGTTATCATTTCTGATGCTTGACCTTGCTTACCATTAAGGAGTTCTGAGAAATATTCTTTCCATCTTTCCATTACTTCATTCGGGGCAGTAAGCGATTTGCCTTGCTTGTCCTTTATAAATTTGAAAGGGCATTGTTTTTCCTTCCTCATGTTCTTTAGGGTCTGATAGAACAATTTCTGGTTTTCTTGCGCATCTTTTTCTAGCTTTTCTCCAAATTCTTCCCAGGACTTCTGTTTTGCTGCTAGCACCTTGTTCTTTGCTTCTGTTCTGAGTATCACATATTCTCTATATTTCTCTATTTGTCCTGCTGTGTTTTTAGCTCCTAAGTATTGTTTCCATGCCATTTTCTTCTCTCTTATTTTCTCTTTGACTTCCTCTGTCCACCAAGGTGTTCTCTTTCTCTTGTTCCCAAGTCGGACTTCACCACATGCTTCTGCAACAGCTGTCTTTATGATGTCCTTGAATTTAAGCCAGAGGGTTTCCAAGTCATCAGGTTGTTCTTGTGTGTTTCTCACCGCTGTAGAAATAAGCCCCTGATATCTGGTCTTAATTTCTGGCTCTCTCAGCTTGTAGGTCTTCAAGCTCATTTCTCCTGTTTGTTTACTTGGTTTCTTGCATGATGTTGGGCAGTTCCTAGGTTGAGCAACTCTTTCAGTTGTTCTTTTGATTGTAAGCAGGTACTGATCACTTCCAATCTCTGGCCCCCTCCAGACTCTAGCATCCTGGACATATTTGAATGAGCTCCTCCTAACACTGCTCACTGCAGAATCTAAGGAGTCGCTTTCCATTGTCATTGAGAGTATCTTCTCCATATCTTCCGATAACTCCACCCCATCTAGCATGCTCATTTCCAACTCTGGCATTGAAATCTCCGAGCATGATAACTTCATCTAGGCAGTCATCCACTGTCCTTTGAAGAAGCTCGAAGAATTCCTCCTTGACCTCTGCTCTGTCATCCTCATTTGGCCCATACATTATGACCAGGTTGACTATGGTTTCTCCTCCTTTTAGTTTTACAACCATAATGTGCTCCGAGACAAAGTTCCATCCCTTGATACTATCTTTTTGGTTTTTGGCCACACTGCAACCCATGCCCCCTTTAGCTCTTTCAGATGTGGGTACACCACTGTAGAGCAGCATGTTGCCATCGAGATCCATGACTCCTTGTCCCTTTTTCTTTGTTTCCGTTATAGCCAGGATTTCTAATTTTGCTTTCCTCATCTCTTCCACCAGCTCCTCTTCTTTCCCATTTATAATTCTTGTGTTCCAAATTCCATAAGTCGTAGTCCGTTCCAGTTCGTCGCCTTTAGAATCAGTCCGGTTTTCTCTCTTGTAGTTCGCGTAATCATGTTTTAAAGCAAACAGGTGATTGGCCTGTTGTGCCTTTGCATGGTGGAGGGGCTGCCTCCTTACAGCCTCCATGCAGGCCGCCCTCCTCCTTTTTCAGCCGGGCTTGGGACCGGCCTAGGCAGAGTTGGCGATTGTATCGAGTAAGTTAATTCGACACCTTTCCACAAAACATCCTCAGCACGCGAAGAAGAACTCGATATATTTTAAACGGATATTAAGCCAAAAATTAAAACAAAGCCAGTTTATGACGTCAGCTGTTACAGTTTCAGACAAGGCACTGGAAGCTAGCTACCACGTGGCAAGATTTATTGCTCTTACTAAGAAACCTCATACAATCGGCGAAACGCTATTTAAACCAGCGTGCATGGAAATAGTCCGACTTATGGTTGGACCGGAAGCAATGAAAGAAGTAAGCAAAGTATCACTTTCAGCTGAAATGGTCAAAAGACGTATCTACGATATGTCGGCTGAGATTTTGGGAACACTCACTGATCGACTGAAAAATACTGGCTCCTTTTCACTGCAACTTGACGAGTCAATCGACATAAAAAATCATGCCCAATTGATAGCTATTGTGCGATTTGTTGATGAAGGCTGTATGAAAGAACACTATTTATTTTGTAATGAATTACCTGAATGTACAACTAGTGAAATTTTTGGAGCTACCGATGATGTTATGAAAATGCATGGCATCGAATGGAAATACTGCCTAAGTGTTTGCAGTGATGGCGCCGCGGGTATGACGGGAAAAGTAACATATTTCGTGTCATGCATTAAAAGAGAAGATCCATCTGTTCTAGCCACGCACTGTTTTCTCCACCGTGAAGCATTTATGGCTAAAAGTTTACCAGAGCAACTTTCAACAGTTTTAAGTCAGTGTATTAAAATTGTTAACTAATGGATATGAACGCAGTTTCATAATCCAGATATACCAGGTTCGAAACCTGCTGCAGGCGGTTTGGTAGCAGATCGCTTTGTGTGGATTTTTAACAATGGTATAAGCGCCGTACCGTTCAGAAAGCAATGGCAAACTACTGAATGAAAAAATTGCCTAGAAAAATCACAAACAGCCAATAAAAGCTGGGGTTGATTGCCACGTCCTGTAAAGGATAAGCAACTAACTTTTGATCAAGTCAAGGGTTATCAATTCCCGTTTATTTGAAGTGCTTTGTAAAGAGATGGGATCTGAGCACCATTCTTTAATTTTTAGCCCATTGAAATCGGGCAATATGATTGGATCCGTAATCCATTTGCATCAAGTGCTGATCTTTCGGTCGCAACACACCCTTTAAAAACAAAGGAAGAATTATCTGAGCTCAACAACGATAGAACCTTAAAACTGAAACTCGCTGAAATTCCCTTGGACGTTTTTTGGCTTCAATTGACGGAAAAGTATCCCCCAGTTGCCAATCAAGCTGTTTCTGTTTTAATGCCATTTTCAACGACCTATCTTTGTGAGCTCAGTTTTTCAACCTTAACATTAATTAAAAATAACATAAGATCGTGCTTGCAAGCCTGGATCAAGAACTGAGAGTAGCTCTCTCCAACAGAGAGTCAAATATTAAGCGGCTATGCTCTTTAAAACAGGTGCAGGTGTCTCACTAGTTTTTTTAGATTTTAGCTTAATATTTAGTATTATAATTAAGATTATATCAGTACTTACGAACATGTAATAAACATAGTGTTTTTAGATGAGCAGTATCATCTGATATAATTTTACTCACAAAACTACCTAACACTGATACTTGTTTGTGAATACTGAGCAACAGTAAATGTAAATTTAGAAAAACTTCGAGATTTTTTAAATTTTTTTTTGGGGCGGGGGGGGACGGGCGGGGGGGGGGGGGGGGGGGGGGGGGTTGGAGGTTAACAGTATAGCGCAATTTTAGCACGTCTCCACAGACTGACTGTGACGTTTCAAAATTTTGGAGCATTATCTAATGACTTCAGCGAATTTTAAAATTATTTACCATACCCACTTTCTTAAATGTGTAGTGTGCTGTGGAATTTTGAAGGGCGCTTAAGTGTGCCGTGAAGTAAAAAAGGTTGTGGAGCACTGCTCTACAACATTACACCTTCCTCAAATTGCATCTTTAAGGTACACAAAGAAGTAATAAGGACATTTTGACCAGTCTCTGCTAATTAAAACAAACTGTAGCAACATCAAAAGGTATCTATAAACAGCAAGATGACATCAATTAACACCCCCCAACACCATCCTCACAGCAAAGTGACATCAATTCTTCTTCTTCTTCTTCCTCGTTCGTCCTGAAAAGGACGTTGGTTGCGTTGTGTCTGTTTACGCCGGAGCTGTGATATCTGCACCTTTCGGTCGACACATCCGACTTCAGCACGGCATTTTTTGGGACCGGGTTTACCTTCCCTCTGCGATCTCTACTCGCTCAGACAGACTGCAGTGATGCAGCCTGTTTCCAGGACCACCACGTGGAGGTGGAGTAGGGTCTTGGTCAGCTCTGGTTCGCTGACCCTGATGCAAGCAGTCAAGCTATGGGTCGCTGACTGCATTCTCTATTGCTGCATCAAGGTTACATCAATTAACACCCCCCAACACCATCCTCACAGCAAAGTAACATCAATTAACACCCCCCAACACCATCCTCACAGCAAAGTGACATCAATTAACAAATCCCAACACCATCATCACAAGAGTTTACATAGCTTTTTCCCCCTGCTCCTTTGTGTGCCTTATGGAGATACGAAACACCACTACTGCTGGTCCCCTTGCAGGAAACCTGCATGAAAGCATTCATGTGCTTTTGCACAAGTAGTTTCTGCAATAATCTGTTTAACATGAGCAAGTTGCCAGCCCCATGCACAACCTAATACTAGTGGCCAGAATGTGCTTAAGGGAGCAGAAGTTCCATTCTTTCTTTATGTCCTAAGAGACCTCTGGGCATGACACGTGACAGTTTACATAGCTAATTTCATTAAATACAAGAACTCATATTAAAAGTAAACGTAGAATTGTCATACCTTTCCAAATTGTCGGAGAAGAGAAATGAGGTCCCCTTTTCCAAAACAGTTCGTAATACTGGCTCTGAATGCCATAGTTGGGTGTTCTGTTGACAGGATTGCTACCCATTTTTTCTGATTGGATAAATATTGTAAGTGGACTAAAGCGTACTAGTAAGTAACTTTTATTAATGACTGACTTCTACCATGGTGAACAATACACATACACACACACACAAAAATAAAGGACTTTGAAATTCAAGCAGCAAAGATATTAAAAAAAGATTACATATCTATTCAATTTATATTGCTGAGTTTCTGATCTATTAAACCAAAGAGATTTTTTAAGCACCTGAAAATATTTTGTGTTCTTTGCAATCTGTCAATAAAAATCTCCACAAGTGCAGTTCATTTAATTTTCATAAGAAAAGTCCTCCTCACTATATCAGCCTATTGCAATTTCTGGAAACTGAAGATCAATGTCAGCAAAACTGTATACACAATCTTCACTCTCAGCAACAAACTAACAAAGACAAATCACCCTTGATGGTGCTGAAATCAGCTGTCATGAAAATCCAAAATACCATGGTGGACCCCATGGTATTTTGGAAACTAACCTTCAACAAAAAAATGAAGAACACTGCAGATAAAAGCATCCAAGAGACTAAACCAGCTCAAGCGACTTGCAAGTACATACTGGGGAGCTGACAAAACAACACTTAGACAACTCTATATAATATACCAGATCTATAATGGACTACTGCCCACTCTTGCAAGCTACAGCATCAGGAAGCTCTTGTACCCAGGTTAACAGAATTGTAAGCAAGTGTGGAAGCATTAAAGCACATTATGGATTCATGAATATATTAAAACTTTAGAAACAGAATAAAATAATAACAATCACAGCAATTTAAAGTTCAAATTAAATGATAGCCAGAAACATAGACAGTGAGTGATGTAAAAGTAAATATTTCTTACAACAGCCCAGTTTGGAACGAGGTCGGCCTTGTTTAGAACAAAAACTAGGTGTTTGTGTGGTTTTTCCTTCTTTAGATAGTTTTCCACCTGCCTGCACCTGGTGCCATTTGGATCTCTTGCATCCAACACTTGAACAAGAACATCTGATGAGTCAATAACCTGCGCAGAATTTGAAGACCGTTGGAAACAAATTTAAAAAAAATTCAAGCATGCACACAAATACAAAATAAAATTATGGCATTTCTTCTTTCTTCTTCTTCGTTCGCCCTGAAAAGGACGGTGGTTGCGTTGTGTCTGTTTACAACGTAGCTGTGATATCTGCACCTTTCGGTCGACACATCCGACTTCTGCACTGCATTTTTTAGGACCGGGTTTGCCTTCCCATTGCGATCCCTGCTCGCTCAGCCAGCCTGCATTGCTGCATACTGTTTCCAGGACCACCATGTGGAGGTGGAGCACGGTCTTGACCAGCTCTGGTTCGCTGGTCCTGACGCAGGCAGTCAAGCTATGAGTCGCTGACTGCGGTCTCTATTGCTGCGTCTTGAGGTCAAAATGATGGCATTTCACACTACAGTAGCATTGTTGTCATTCATGTTGTTGTTCTTCCTGATTGACTACCACGGAGACAAATCTATCTGTCACATACAACAGGAGGGGGGCAGCATGCCTTAGGCTTTTCCTCATTACAATTTCTTTATGGGTCTGTGTGCAAGCCATGTCATTAGCATGTCGTAAACAGAATTGATAAATAGTACTGGAGACAGGAAGTCGTGGAGAGACATGATCACCTACACGCTAGGCATGGCACTTGAAGAAGAAGAAAGAGAAAGCATATCCTACATGCAAGAATACTTAAAATAACTTTACATGCAATACTTCTTAACCTTCAGGTTCAACTTTTTGTTTACGAATTTTGTTTAAAGCAAACACGTCACAAGTGTGTATATGTAAATTTTACAACATAACAATGGCATAATGACATGAGGACATTTCAAGAAGAAAAACTGTTTTTTTCTGTACAATTGACATAAACACCATCACACTTGCTTATATCAGTTTTGCGGAAAATTTGTGAACTCAATTTTTATTTTAAACAAGATTTCAAAATTTCTAAGTGAGGTCCAACATACTTGAACTTAAAAAACAAAAAAATAATGTGACACTCCACAATGCAGGTTGTCACAGTATAAAATATTTTTAAAAAAAATAAATAAATAAAGCATAAATTACTATTCAAAACCCAGACAGATAATGGAAATACTATAGTAATTTTTTTACACAAATGTTGAAACCATTGTACACAGGGAGCAGGATTGTAAAGAACAATAAAGAATAAATAATACATACATTCATAATCTAATGCTTACAAGGGATTATTGCACAGCCATAGAGGCCTGTCCTGTGTAGTTCTGGAGGATCTCTCAGGTTGTGCATGAGGCTGTCAATCTCATCCCATAAAACCAGTAGCTACAAAAACCATTGCTGCAAGAGCATGTTATTGATTTTTATGCAGGCTTCCTGCAAGGGGACAAGCTACAGTGGTGGCTCCATGCTCCACATGGAGCGAAAAGGAGAAGGATGATGATAATGGCAGCTGAGAGTGTAACGACCAAAAATCAACAAAAATTATGAACAAGTGTGCAATGACCAAAAGTCAACAAAAATTATGAACAAGAGTGCGATGACCAAAAGTCAACAAAAATTATGAACAAGAGTGCAATGACCAACAGTCATCAAAAAATGTGAATGCAGTCACTCGTAAGTGCACCTAAAATTGTAGACAGTGATGACTGATTGAAGCTGCTCATTAAGTAGATTACATTCAAACCTTATAGAGTTCATTCCAGATTCTCTTCGATGTTCCGGCCTTGAATACAATCTCAAGCTGCTCATCCTTAACTCCTTCCTCTACTGGCGTCAATAGACTCTGGCTTTCTTCCCACTTCAGAAGGGATGACTCTGCATTCTTTACCATTTCCTGGAAGAATTGTATGCTTAATGTTAACATCTTGTACTCTCTTGCTTTATTTCACAACATATTTTATTTTAACACCTGTACATGCAGAGTGTTTGATTGACAGAGTGGTTACAGCGCTTGTCTCTCGCGGAAAAGGTGCCATGTTCGGTTCACGGTATCAACATGCTTCAGTCTACCCAGATGTAAATGGATATCTTCTTCTTCTTCCTCGTTCGTCCTGAAAAGGACGTTGGTTGCGTTGTGTCTGTTTACGCCGGAGCTGTGATATCTCCACCTTTCGGTCGACACATCCGACTTCAGCACGGCATTTTTTGGGACCGGGTTTGCCTTCCCTCTGCGATCCCTACTCTCTCAGCCAGACTGCAGTGGTGCAGCCTGTTTCCAGGACCAGCACGTGGAGATGGAGTAGGGTCTTGGTCAGCTCTGATTCGCTGACCCTGATGCAAGCAGTCAAGCTATGGGTCACTGACTGCATTCTCTATTGGGTCCCAAATGGGTATCTGACTTTGCACTTAAGTTAGGGAAGGAAAATGCAGCGAGGAAGGGAAATGGGCACCCCCACCTCTCAATGCTGGATCTAGTATAGTGAAGTCTCTAAGATGCTGGACCTAGTATAGTGGAGTCTCTAACACTTCACTCCCCTACTGTAGTATCTGCTATGGGACTACCCTTACCTTTTACATTCTGGTTTCAGGCCAAAGGTATATCCAAGATGAAGTAGGATAAGAAGTATTAGTAATATCTTGAAGAAATATGGACTGACATTAGCAAGCACCATGCACTTGACACAAAAAAAAAGGCAAATACATCTCCTTATGGCACATAAGAGCACAACTCCATGATGGAACCGAAATATATATATGAAGCAACATATATGATGTACTAGCAGCTTACATAGACACAAAAAATGTTTAAAAGATCAAAATAAGGCTGTGTAAATGTCAGTTTAAATGCTAGGTCATTCATTACTAATGTCACAGATATTCAATCAACATAACTAAAAAATTACAATCTATTTAAGCATTTTTAGCGCCTATTGATTTCATAAATTCAGCTTATGGTCACCTGGTAGATCCACTTGGTAGGAAGACAGCCTCCTCCCCCAAGGATTAATAAATAAAGAGTCTTACTTTAATATAACTAACAGCATTAACCCTGATAAAACTTTAAATCTTACATCTAGATCATAAGTATCCAATGTTGGTTTCTTTCTTGTTGCTTTTTTGCCAAAGACCTTTTCAAACGGCTCTCGGTCTAACAAACGTGGAGCTGCTGCCTAATAGAAGAAATATAACACAAAATGACAGCTTCAATGCAAAAAAAAAAAAGTCTCATGGAGGAAAAAGAACAACAGACATCTGACTTGAAGCAATTTATTTTCCACGTACATATATACACTCAATGGTTACAACGTTGGTAAAAACATGTCTGATTCCAACCCGTCCCCGTATATCAGTTTTTCTTTTACTAATACAACATAGAAAATGTATCATTGTTTTAAAAATCCCTTTTTTTATAATTCTGTTTTTCATTGTCTTTAGTCAGTTGTTGATCGTGACACTGTGTTACATAATTCATTTTTTTTCCTATTTTGAAGTTGTTGTTTTGCTTACACAAAAGTAAAACAAAAAAATTTCCTAAAGTGTTAAAGACTAAAATAATCAACATTTCTGCTAAACAAATCATCAGAAAACATACTTACTTCCTTTCTCTCTCACCTTAGGACTTCTGTATGGACAGCTTTAACACTTCTCTTGTGCTTTGGTATTTTTTTCCCAGCTGAACCACAATTTTATTCTGCACCACTGCATTAGTTATGTGCCTGTGATGTCATTTCCTGAGCAACATTTAATCTTGATGCTCATCCTTCTCAGTTATTAATCATGGCTTTTAAGCTTAGTGCTTAATTAATTCTTTCAATTAATCTTACAATGATTTTTTTTTCTCCGCTTCTATTAGTCCCTATATTTGAGCATTGTGCTTATTTGTTTATTGTTACATTGTCCATTACACCATTGCATTACTTCTCACCCCGAGGTACTTACTTTCATCTGTCCTTCTGACAGCTAATTTCTCTCCTCTTGTCAACTTACTCTCACTCTCTCCTCTAGTTTTTCCAGATCTACTGTTGTATTGTTTACCTCCTTTATAAGCCTTCTCTTAATTTTATACCCTTTATATTTTATATTACGTGTTTCTAGTGTCTACAATATTTTTCTTTAGCCTGTCTATATTTTTTTGTCCCTGTTGCCTATTTGCAACTGTGGCTGATGAAGGGTGAAACCATATAAGTCCCCTGTTTCCTATATAACGTTAATTTGTAATTAATACTGTTTTAATTGTTAATATATATATTTATACCCTTTATATGACGCCATTTACAGTACTACTGATGTTGTTGTTTAACTAGGGCTGCTGAGCTTTTGCTCTTTTGCAGCTAATACCAAGTTGAAGACTCCTTGGTATTATTTACACAGTAGATCTAGGCTTTTCCTGTTATTCCGAAACGTGCTGAGTTGAAGTCATGAGCTCCAGTTTCTCCAGCTTGCATTTAAAGGATCATCACATCTGGTCCCAAGCTAGGAGTAAAAAGTGCGTGGCATACTGTGTATTCCCCGCCATCCAAGGGGCTCTTCAACTATGCAGAGCTAAAATACTGTGCTCTGGTTCTGGGCTCTCCCAAGGAATTGTCACGTCCTGTGCAGAGCCAATTCTCAGCTCTCCCTGCCTATCACTGGGTCCATAGTGAGATCCTCCTGCACGTAGTCATCCAGGTCAAAGCCAAAGAATCACATCTGGGGCTCACGTGATTTCTTCAAGCTTAGTTTGCAATTCTGGGTTCTCAACATGTTTCAGCACATGGGGAATCACTGGAAATGTGTGGATGATTTCAAGAGTCAATGAGGGTATAATTATCCTCACAGACAGAGGTTCACTTCCACATATGTATATTGTAGCACTTAGTATTGCTGGTGGTCATATAAAGATGACTCCAGATATGCCTCCATGCATTTACAGTACTATAATAAGACACTTACCGCTTTTGGTGTGTAACTCAGCAAAGTTACTGGATTCTTTGTTGGGTTCATCACAACCTTATATGGATCAGACTTCACTTTGTTCATTGCTTCATTAAAGGCTTGCAGTGCACTCTGTGTAACAACTCTTGTATTTCCTATTGAAGAAAAAAACAATAAATAAGATACGCTAGTTAAATTGCTTTAAAAAACAAAAAAACTGAACCGGCTTCTCAACAGAAACAATATCAAACCGAAAGTCAGCTTTCACATACACTCATCTCAAACTGTCCAGCAACACCTATTTCAATGTCTGTCAGAAAACAAACACAGACTCATCTTCCAGCTGTCTCCCACATTAAACTCTACAGATCACGTCATTAGTTTAAATGAACTTACAAATTATCACTACATGATGGAAGTAGAAGGAAAGATAAAAACCCAAGGCCCAATGGATAAGTCACACTATTCACAAATGATCCATCATAATGCCGAACTAATTTCTTCACCAGAAAGTTTCTTCTTTCCCGTTCTCTTATTTCTTAAGCGGTATAAGAATAGTTTATTACTGATTTTCACTGCAACGCGTCTTAATGAAACTTGCTGTCACATTGTACTTTTTAAAAAATCTGTATCCACTGAAATTCAAGGAATCAACTTCTCTCCTTTCCTTACTCCTTCCGTTCGGATGTTATCATTTTATGTCTATACTTCTGGCTGGTTGGCTTCATCCTCATAAAGTGGCAAGATATATTCTTCCTTTGTCTTTTAAGGTTCTCCTCTCCCATGTGTCATGCCAACAGTTCCTATATACTACTTGGGATCTTTGAATATAAGATTATTAGGATAAGATAAAAAGGTTGCTTTTGTAACAATATTCAACAACCAACATTAATTGAAGAAAATTTATGAACTTAATAACAGTGTCTTCATCTCACCAAACCATTTTCTGTTTGGCTCCACTCTTGCCATTGTGCCAGATTTTAAAGTGGACTGAAATGGGGCTGCCCTGATAATTTTGCCAGTTCTATCCCTGTAGATATGAAGTATCTTTATGTCAAGAACAGAAAATAACAGAAATGAAATTCAATTTAAAGTAAGAAGAGGTTGTAAATTCAGACAATTATTACTCTTGTTACCTCCCTCTTGTTTTTTTTGGGTCCAGAACAGTACAAAATGAATAAACAAATATATTAAAGCTAATTTCAAACCAGGTGAACGCTTGCTGTTGTTGATCTAGTGGTGTTTGGGCTCTCGCCCTTCGGCCAATGTCATGTAGTGGTAACTGCATGTGCTTGCAATTTGAATTTTTTTGTTGCTCCACATGCCTTATCTGGCCTCAGAGGAAGGAGCATTTTCGTAACATCATCGAGTGCTGGGCACTCAAAGAGGTCAACAGTTTCATTGAGGCCAGGTGAACTCTGAACTTTACATTAAATTTCCTCCAAAAGTTCAATTAATGTAGCTTTGAAGCATGAAATTTCTTCAGCACGTTTTGTTCTCTCAAGCTGATTTTAATTTTTTTCATGTAGGCATATAGGATCAATCAATGCTGTTAAATAACTCTTTGTCAATTTATAACAGCTTTAAAAACTACATACCCTAGTGTCCAGGGCAAGCTGAACCTACCTCTTTGGCTTGAAGTTACGATACATCTGCAGACGTCTGATTGTTGTTCGGTCTCGCATATTTGCAGATGTTTTGGGTCGATCTGCAATGCATCAGAATAATTAATTAATTATTTTTTTCAGTGAAACATAACTGCACAAGTATTATTACAAATGGCAAAGAATAATCTCTGATAAAACTTTAGTTTATGGACATCCTGTGCCGTTCAGACCTCAGTACCTTGTCAGCTGTGTGCAGAGAAGTGCAAACATTAAGGAACAGACACAACTGCAGATAATGCGGAAGGAATGCCTGCAGAAGACACCTTACCACCTATTTAATGGTTTATTCCATTTGCTACTTCCTCTTAAGAAGATACTTGCAAAACAGTTAGCAGTTTCTCATAAATGAGTATCTTATTCTCTACGAGAATGTGAGGCTACACACACATAAACATCTTTTAGAAATGTTCAGCAGAGTAGTAATTAAGAAAAGAGAAATGATTATCAGTGGTGTACCCATATCTGAAAGAGCTAAAGGGGGCGTGGGTTGCATTGTGGCCCAAAATCAAAAAGATAGTATCAAGGGATGGAACTTTGTCTCGGAGCGCATTATGGTTGTAAAACTAAAAGAAGGAGAAACCATAGTCAACCTGGTCATAGTGTATGGGCCAAATGAGGATGAGAGAGCAGAGGTCAAGGAGGAATTCTTCGAGCTGCTTCAAAGGACAGTGGATGAATGCCTAGATGAAGTTATTATGCTCGGAGATTTTAATGCCAGAGTTGGAAATGACCATGCTAGATGGGGTGGAGTTATCGGAAGATATGGAGAAGATACTCTCAATGACAATGGAAAGCGACTCCTTAGATTCTGCAGTGAGCAGAATCTGATCATTACAAACACAAAGTTCCCCCATAAGCGCATACATGCATACACTAGATGTGAACCAACCAAGAATGAGAAGTCAGTGATCGACTATGCCATTGTTCGGAGAAGCTCATTCAGATATGTCCGAGATGCAAGAGTCTGGAGGGGGCCAGAGATTGGAAGTGATCACTACCTGCTAACAATCAAACGAACAACTGAAAGAGTTGCTCAGCCTAGGAACTGCCCAACATCACGCAAGAAACCAAGTAAACGAGCATGAGAAATGAGCATTAGGACCTACAAGCTGAGAGAGCCAGAAATTAAGACCAGATATCAGGGGCTTATTGCTACAGCAGTGAGCAACACAGAAGAACGACCTGATGACTTGGAAACCCTCTGGAATAAATTCAAGGATATCATAAAGACAGCTGCTGCAGAAGCATGCGGTGAAGTCCGACTTGGGAACCAGAGAAAGAGGACACCTTGGTGGACAGAGGAAGTCAAAGAGAAAATAAGAGAGAAGAAAATGGCATGGAAACAATACTTAGGAGCTAAAAACACAACAGGACAAATGGAAAAATATAGAGAATATGTGACACTCAGAACAGAAGCAAAGAACAAAGTGCTAGCAGCAAAACAGAAGTCCTGGGAAGAATTTGGAGAAAAGCTAGAAAAAGATGCACAAGAAAACCAGAAATTGTTCTATAAGACCCTAAAGAACATGAGGAAAGAAAAACAATGCCCTCTCAAATTTATAAAGGACAAGCAAGGCAAATTGCTTACTGCCCCGAAGGAAGTAATGGAAAGATGGAAAGAATATTTCTCAGAACTCCTGGATGGTGAGCATGATGAAGCATCAGAAATGATAACCATTGACACAGAAGAGGAAACCAATGATGGTGAAGATGACATAAAGATGGAAGAACTGAGGGCAGCACTAGAGAAAATCAAGATGGGCAAAGCAGCAGGGCATGATGGTATAACACCAGAAATGGTTAAGTACATGGGAGCATCAGGCGACCTATTACTCTTAAAGGTCCTACAGGCAGCATGGTGCAACAAGACCATACCAAAGGATTGGGAGATTGCCATCATAACACCAATTTTCAAAAAGGGTGACAATCGACAATGTGGAAACCATAGAGGCATATCCCTTCTCAGTGTCCCTGGCCTGGCAAAGGGGCGACCGACCCCAACCAGGCGCGTCCACGGGTGGCGGATAGTGGAACGACCTCCAGATATGGTGTGTCAGCTGCGAATTAAGTCAGCGTTGCTGGACGAATAAGCAGTCGCGGACCAAACGGCGATGTCCTCCCAGCAGGACGGGGAGGGGTAACAGGTGGCACTGATACCCCCACTGAAATCCCCCATATGTCCTATGACGGGTGCATCAAGCGAGTAAGAGCCGCTATAAGCTCTAGCCACGGGGAAGGTAAACCTCGGTAAACAAACCAATCTGCTGCCTTGCAGCTACCACCGGGAGATGGAAAGGCTATGGGAGACAACCCTGAACAACAAACACAACCCGGCCTGCCGAAGACGGAGTGTGTTAGCTACGGCGCAGACACCGGGAAAAATTAGGACACACACGCTTTTGCGGTATGGAGTCATGCGACAATCTCGACTTACGTCATGGCGTCGCTCCTATCAGCTACAACAGGGGAGGAGCGGAGCCGGGCCCCTAGCCTCGAAAGGGCCCACCCAAGCAACCGGTGCCTTTGCCAACCAAATGGTCGGGGGAAGGCAAAGTAGAGCAACTGACCAATCAACCCACTATCTTACAGTGGCTCAATGGAATGCAGAAGGAGTGAGGAACAAGAAACCGGTGTTACAAGAATTCCTCAGGGAAAATAACATTGATATAATCTGCATCCAAGAAACTCACCTAAAAGATACCCAACGATTCTTTGTACGTGGATACCAATCCTTCCGCCAAGACAGGGTAAAAAGAACTAAGGGAGGAATCCTCACACTGATTAAAACCTCAATCCCAGCAGTAGAGACACACAGATCTGGTGAGGACGAACTTGAATACATAACAGTCCAACTACTGCTGCCCAGTGGAGACTTAATGATCACAAACTGCTACAGCCCTCCAACCACAACTCTGGAGCTACACAAAGTGAAGCTTGCAGCATCGAGACACCTCATTATGGGTGACTTCAATGGCCACTCACCCAGCTGGGGCTATGACGCAACAGATCCAAGAGGAGAAGAGGTGGAAGATTGGATGGTAGAGAATAAACTAATTCTAATAAACCAACCAGAGGATAAGCCCACCTTCTATTCCAGAGTATGGAAAACAACGAGCACACCAGATCTTGCTATGGCTACAGATGACATACATCGACTCACCACCAGAACAGTAAATATTCAACTTGGGGGAAGTGACCATGTACCAGTCACATTACAGATATCTGAGATAAGAAGTGCAGGAGAAATCAATATGTCTCCTAGCTGGAATTTCAAAAAAGCAAACTGGGGATTTTTTAAAGAACAAGCCGACAATTTCTGTCAGAACATTGCCCACTCAAATAACATCAATAAAAACATCTCCATCATCAGTGAGGCAATCATCCAAGCAGCAAAGAAGTCAATTCCACGAGGTAAACGACGAGACTACAAACCATACTGGAGTGACAACCTGGGAAAACTCCATAATGAATTAAATAAAGCACGGGAAACTATGGAGCAAAATCCCACATTAGAGAACACACAGAGGCACAACAGCATAAAACAAGCTTTCAATGAACAAAAGAAAGCTGAAATCCAAAGGAGCTGGCACCAGAAGACCAGCAGTCTCAACATGGAAAAGGACTCAAGCAAGCTTTGGAATCTGACAAAAGTGCTAAATGAAGAAACAACAACCAGCTACTGTAAGACTGTCATCAAGGAAAATGAAAAATACCACACAGGAAAGATGGCAGCAAACATCCTGGCAGATTTCTACAAGGAAGAAAGCACCACATCACTTTCACATGCACGGATCCAAGAAGTACGTAAGGAAGTAAAAGAAAAACTGAAGCACCAAAACCCAGATATCTGCATGAAGTCACCCCTTACTATGAGAGAACTCAGTGCTGCCATAACAAAACTAAAGAACAGAAAAGCTCCAGGAAAAGATGGCATCACAAATGATATGATCAAGAACCTTGGACCTGTAGCCAGGCACAAGCTCCTCCTAATCTTCAATCAGTCATGGAGTACTGGAAAATTTCCAGATCAATGGCGAGAAGCAATCATTGTTCCCATCAGAAAGAAACAAAAGGAGAAAACAAGCAAGTCCAGCTACCGACCAGTTAGCCTACTGAGCTGTCTGGGTAAGGTAATGGAAAGAATGGTGAACTCAAGATTACTGAAACATCTGGAAAAAAAACCATCTGCTTGATAACACACAGTCAGCATTTAGGAAAAATCGCAGCACCGAAGACCAACTAGTATATCTAGCCCAGGAAGTAGAAAATGCCTTTCAGGAGAAAAAGAAAGTACTGGCGGTTTTTGTAGACTTGACAAAAGCCTTTGATAAGGTATGGAAAGAAGGACTCCTCCTTAAGATGCTCAACAGCAAAATTGAAGGGAGAATGTTCAACTGGATACGGGACTTTCTTCGATACCGCACAGCAAGAGTAAAACTTGATGGGAAACTGAGCCATCGCGTCACTCTACAACAGGGTGTGCCACAAGGAGGAGTTATCTCCCCCACACTTTTTATCATATATATAAATGATATTGCAGAGAAACTGTCCGGGCATATCTCCAGGGCTCTTCATGCTGACGATTTTGCTGCCTGGTGTGCTGATGAACATTTGCCTACTGCGAAGTTCAGGATGCAAGCAGCGCTAAATACCATCGGTAAATGGGCATCAGATTGGGGAGTACAGATAAACCTCTCCAAGACAGTAGCAACCTGCTTCTCTCTGTCAAATCGCCGAGAAACGATCAAACTGCAGCTAAATGGAAGTGAGCTTCCAATCGAGGAAAACCCAACATACCTAGGAGTCAAGTTGGATAAGAGACTCACCTGGAAGCCGCACATAAAAGCAGTAGAACAGAGAGCAATAAGAAAGCTCTCTATTATGAAGAAACTGGCTGGCACAAGTTGGGGGGCAAATACCAACATACTAAAAAAAAGTCTATACAGGCACAGTCAGACCTGTACTTGAATATGGCATGTCAGCCTGGGCCACAGCATCTAAAACAAACACAGAATGTCTAGGGAAAGTGCAAAATTCAGGCCTTAGACTAATCACTAGAGGGATGAAGACTTCTCCAATCCAGGCAATGGAGCGATACACCAACATCCGCTCTCTTGATGACAGACGTGAGGAAAAGGTATTCACTCACAGTGAGAAGCTTCTACGAATGCCAAGTCATCCAATGCATGCCAAACTCCATAATGTGACTAAGAACAGGCTGAAAAGAACCAGCTTCCTAAACATCTCCAAACATCTGCATCGATGCCATGAAGACCTCCTCCCAAATCGATCTACTGAGATTGAAATGTTAATTGATTACGAGGAGCCAGACGACTGCCATGGAAATATATCTATCATCACAGAAGTCCCTGAAATAAAAAAGAAAGGCCACCTGACCCCTCAACAACTAAAAACTTTGGCTCAAGAAATGATTGAAGAAAAGTACAACCCGAAGGAGTGGACACATGTATACACAGATGGATCTGCTGAGGGGGCAGTAAAAAAACGGTGGAGGAGGCATTTTTATAAGATTCCTAAATGGAAAGATCATCCGAAAGGCCTTCCCAACTGGAAAGATCTCCTCCAATTTTAGGGCAGAAGCTATGGCACTACTGCAAGCCCTGAAGATCCTCACCAGACCTGAACAGCAGCCACAAGCTAAGATAGTAATCTTCACTGACTGCAGGTCATTACTTGAATCAATACAAAACACCAGAAATGATAACATGATGAATGAGATCAGATCTGAGCTTAACATCATCCAAAGGTCATCAACCATTGCCCTTCAGTGGTTACCTGCCCATTGTGGAATCGCTGGTAATGAGAAAGCAGATGCTCTATCAAGAAGTGGCAGTAAAATGGAACAATACAGCCACCCATTGCCCTATCGGGAAGCAAAAACCATCATCCACAACAAGTACAAAAATCAGTGGAAGGAGGAAGGGGATATATACAGCAGAGATGACCCAATCCACCACCTAAACAGACACCAACAGACAACAATTTTCCGCCTGAGAACTGGTCACTGCAGATTACTTGGACATCTCCATCGCCTCAAGATATCCCACACGAATGAATGCCCATGTGGAACTGATATCCAGACTCCAGAACACATTCTCCAGAACTGTCCAACCCATGATAAATTGCGACGTGCGACCTGGCCAAAAGGTGATGAGCTCCAGCAGAAGCTATGGGGCTGCCGCGCCGACCTGGAAAAGACTGTGGACTTCGTCCTGGCGACAGGCCTGCAGATTTAGCATGACTACAAACCGAACGCAGAAGAAGAAGTGTCCCTGGTAAAATCTACTCTAGAATCCTAGAGCAGAGACTCCGACGCCTAGCTGAGCCACAATTGGATGAGGTCCAGTGCGGATTCCGAGCAAACCGAAGTACTCAAGACCTAATCTTCACACTCAGACAGCTGAGTGAAAAGGCCCTTGAGTATAAGAGTGAGATGCATCTTTGTTTCATAGATCTGGAAAAGGCGTTTGACAGGGTCCCCTGGAGCAAACTTTGGGACTGTTTGGCAAGGAAGAATATTCCAGCACCTCTGATTCATGCTATACAGAGCTTCTACAAGTCTTGCAGAAATTATGTGAGTACAGCAAACCATAAGTCAGAAAGAGTTCAGGACCACCACTGGTGTAAGACAAGGTGATATCCTATCACCTTACCTCTTCATACTCCTTGTGGACGATGTCATCAAGGCATGTAAGGAGAGAACAAGAAAGTATTCAGTGGGGTACTGGAAGATGAGACAGGTCTATATTTCGGAGCTGGCATTTTGCTGATGATGTTGCCCTGATTGCTAAATCAGAGGCACATCTCCAATCCAACCTGCAAGTCTGGAAGGAAGAGCTGGAGAAGAGAGGGATGGTCATAAGCAGCTCTAAAACAAAATCCATGGTGATATCACGAGAAGAAAGAAAACATCAGATTAAGTTGGGAGAACAGGTCCTGGAGCAGGTCGACCACTTTAAATATCTCGGAGCTATTATAGACCGAAAGGGAGGCATCAAAGAAGAGTTGGCCACTCGAAAAGCAGCGGCTGGGAGACTTTTTCAGGCCATAAATCGAGGATTCCTCAGCAAGAAAGAGGTTGGTAAGAAAACGAAGATGGCTGTATACCGCTCCACCTATGTCCCAGTCTTGACATATGGATGCGAGTCGTGGGCAATGACTACAACCCACAAAAGCCAGATCCAAACCTCAGAAATGAGGTATCTGAGGAAAGTGGTTGAAGTAACAAGAAGAGACATGGTCCGCAACCAGACGATCCGTCAAGGCCTAAAATCCCATCCGCTGCAGACCCAAATAGAACAGTCCCAACTAGATGGTTTGGCCATGTCTGCAGAATGGGAGAAGATCGGCTACCACGACAAGCATGGGAAACAAAGAGCCAGGGATCCAGACCTCCAGGACGACCCAGAGTCCGCTGGGAGGACAACATTAGACAATCTTTGAAGGACTGAGGACTAGAATGGAACCAGGCCAGGAAGAAGACAGCTGATAGAATGGTCTGGCGCTCTCTCTTCCAAACCTCTACACCTCACGGTAGAAGGGGAACGACTAAGTAAGTAAGTAAGAAATGATTATGATTGGATTACTGGACAGAATATGTTTTTCTAAATTTTAACTTTGCATATCTTATCAAGCAGCTGGGAGACTTTTTCAGGCCATAAATCGAGGATTCCTCAGCAAAGGAAAAAATGGTAAGAAGACGAAGATGGCTGTATACTGCTCCATCTATGTTTCAATCTTGACTTATGGATGCAAGTCATGAGCAATGATTACATAACACAAAAACCAGCTCCAAACCTCAGAAATTAGGTATCTGAGAACATTGGTTGATGTAACAAGAAGAGAAATGGTCTGCACCCAGACAATACGTCAAGGCTTCAAAACCCAGCCCCTGCAGACCAAAGTGGAACAGTCCCAAGTAAGATGGTTTGGAGATGTCTGTTGAATGGGAGAAGATTGGCTACCATGACAAATATGGGAAACCAAGAGCCAGAGATTCAAACCTCCAGGACAACCCAGAGTTCGCTGGAAGGACAACATAAGACAATCTCTGAAGGACCGAGGACTAGATTGTAACCAGGTCAGGAGGAAGACAGCCAATAGGATTGTATGGCACTCTCTCTGGCAAACCTCTACACCCCAGGGTAGAAGAGGAATGACTAAGTAAGTATATCTCATCAAACGCTAATGTGTTACCGGGGTCTACAAGGATAGCAAACATTATAACATACTAAACGTGAGTAAAAGGTAACTAAGGAGGGCTGAAAATGGGGCTGACTACCCCATCCTGTTGAAACTTAAGCCACAAAAACTTCAGCAACAATATGGATAAGTCAAAGAAGGAAATTACTTCAAATCAGCCAGACAAGACAGAAATAGGAAGACATGGAAAGACCTTCGCATGAGGGCATGGGACAGTAGTTTGTTGAATGCCAGCACTTCTTGGGGACCTGAAGGGTAATAGATGCATGAATATCTTATCAAAACACTGCTTCAGACCACTGGCAATCATTAGAGAGGCAGTATGTATGCATATAACATCAGCATACATCCCACTGCTCTTCATTTCAACCAAACACTTTTGATATGGTTAGGCTAACAATGTTGATTTTGATTTGCTATTATTTTATGAATTTCAGATTCTCTGCTGTTAAGTTGTAAATCAAAAACTCGAGCAGCGTCGGGTTTACGGTTAGCGTTTTTTTTGTTTTGTTAAATGACTGCAAGCAACATGGGTGACTTATCGATAGCAAGTTGGGCGACAAGATGGCGAGCGTAGAGTAAAGTGTGATTCAGTCAAACATTGTTTAGACTAAATCAACTAGCCTACCAGAGTTGCTAACTTAGCGTTAACAGCATCATGATTATATGGTAGTGAAACAATTTATTTCTGCAGTAAGACAGCGTTTAACATTTTTTAAAGAAACTGCCGTAAATATATAGCCTAGGCCTAACATATGGCAACAAAACAAAATACATAGAATAACTGGCATGGTATATCTCTATTATCAGTACCTGGAAAATTATTATGTTGCATGATGTTAGAAAGACTGAAATTGCATGTAGACGAAAAGATCAGAGAAGAACAAGTGGGTTTCAGGCCGAAACGATCATGTATTGATCAAATATTCACACTAAGAACAATTATAGAAGAATCAGTTGAAATGCAATCACCACTTATTATCGCCTTCATCGATTTTCAAAAAGCCTTTGATAGTCTACACCGCCCATCATTGTGGAAGTTACTTACAATCTATGGTTTTCCAACAAAATATGTGAATATAATCAAAGCGCTATATGACAATGCAAGATGTTGTGTTAGAACAAATAAAGGGAATACAGAATGGTTTACAGTAGAAACAGGGGTGAAACAAGGCTGTATTATGTCACCACTACTTTTTGGAATAGCTATTGATTGGGTCATGAAAAACTATACCCACAACGAACAATTAGGTATAAAATGGACAGATGGAAAGTCCCTGGAAGACCTTGATTTTGCAGATGATTTAGCATTCTTAAGTCCAACACCCAGACAGGCCCAAGAAGCAGTAAATAATCTGTGTCATCTCTCGGTTAAAATAGGTCTCCAAATAAATGCCTCTAAAACTAAAGTTATGAACTTTTCTAATGAGACCTTCGATATCATCCTGAACGGGCAAAAAACTACAGATAGTTGAAAGTTTCAATTATTTAGGCAGTAAAATGACTCAGGATGGTGACACAACAAGAGAAATTCATACTAGAATTGCTTTGGCAGCTAGCGCCTTCAATAGATTATCTAACATTTGGAAATTACGATCACTGAATATACATTGGCCTACCAAGCTTCGTCTGTTTAACTCAAATGTTATCTCAGTGTTAACATACGGCTGTGAAAGTTGGAAAATAACTAAATCATTGGAGAACAAGCTGAATACATTCGAGAACAAATGTCTTAGAAAACTCATGAACATCAGTTGGAAAGAATTCAAGACTAATCGGCAAATAAGAGAAGACTCTAAGCAGAAATATGTCTCCGACTGTATAAGGAAAAGACGATGGTCATATATCGGTCATGTCCTACGAATGCAAAACAACAGAATACCATTGCAGGCGCTCACTTTGGTTCCTGAGGGTAAGAGGAAAAAAGGAAGATAAAATTAATTCTGTCTTTGATTTTAGCCATATTGTCCTGTTTTCGTTTCTTCTAGTTCCCCGAGTTATTCACAAAATGTGTTATCTTCTAACGTGTCTCTTCCGGAAGTACAGTATTGAGTTTTGCGTGAACTGTTTCTTTTCTTCCGAAGAATTCCGTATTTTTACAAATCTCGCCAATCCATATTATGCCAAGATAGTCCATAAATTTGTGCAGCATTCAGACTGATGCACTATCAGTAATTGCAATGCTGAAAAACCAAAATAATGCAGACCTGGATGACCTAAGAGTATGCTCCACAAACTATATAACACATAAGGAAGGGAAACCCGAGGCCTGTAAACAGTATATGACGGTGTACTCTCCATAGAAAAAAAAAGCGAGTTGCATGATACTGTGGTTTCCGGTGCGCCTTCTGGCCCAGTATCTACGACTTTAGCACCTGTTCAACGGGAGAGTGGGCTCATCCCTAATCTGTTTATGTTCCCAGTAGTAGACTATTCGCAAGCAGCCTGGGGGTGTCACTGCTCTGCGCGGACCTTGTTTACCGAGGCGGCGTCCGAGCTCGTATGGTGAAAATATGGTTGCGTTATCTTCAAAATAGCCCTGTCTTTCCCGTGGCTTTTCTGCCATCCTGCAACTTTGAGTTAGGGAGTTCTGAGCTCCAGTCTCTTTCCCAGGCATTTTATCCTGGCCTGGCACGCATACAGAGGACCCCACTTCTGGTTCTAAGTTAGCAGTTGGGGATAGGTGGGGTAGCACACTGTGCATTCCCCGTCATCCAGGGGGCTCTCCAACTATGCAGAGCTTGCACAATGCTGTGCTCTGGTTCGGGGCTCTCCCAAGGAATCCTCACGTCCTGCACAGAGCCACTTCCCGATACCCACCACCTGCCAACCCTCCATTGTAGAAATCTCCTGCATGCGGCCATCCAGTCAAGAGCCAGTATTAAGTCTGGTGCCCAAGTGATCCCCCAAGCTCAGTGTGCAATGCTGGGTTCTCATCATGCTGCAACACAGGAGGGATTGTGATGCTCAGCCATCTCTCTCAATTCTGCACCGATAAGTGACATCGGGGACTTAACTTTGCCTCAGTACTGGGAGGCCCCGTTTCCGGGTACACCACACACAGCCAATTGAGGCAACGGTCGCCATGGGCGTGATAGACGACAAACAGTGAAGAATGAGGCAAGAAAGCATTTAACCCATGAAGTGGGGGTGGATTGGTGCAGACCAGAGCATGTACCACTCGCCGGTGGGTTCTGCATCTACACCTATAGGGTTCCACCCACTCCTCAGCCCATTTAGTCTGGCCCCTCACCCAGGACCTGTCCGGCTTGGGTGACCCTGCCAGGAGTAAAACTCCCGCCGGCATAGCTCCCGGGATCATTGAGGCGCTCAAGCTCTCCAACCACGGCAAGGTAGGCTTACATGTGGAGAGTAAACAGTATATAAATATTAGACAAACATAAAGGTATGTTTTCAGGCACTCGTAAGAAATAAAGAAGTAGAAAACTAGACAACAGAAAAACAACAGACGTGAGTGGCTTACCCAGGACCTTTCGTGCGACAACCCCGCCTAGCTATGCCCATGGTAAATTTCCTGTGTTATGTCTTACGGTTCGCACTAATGGCCCGTCATTGAAGCATCATTTTTTGGTGATGCCTAAATGGCAGGGAGGATAGTGTGATTCGCTTGCATAGCTAGGCGGGGTTGTCGCACGGAAGGTCCTGGGTAAGCCACTCACGTCTCTTGTTTTTCTGTTGTCTTGTGTTCTACTTCTTTATTTCTTACGAGAGCCTGAAAACATACCTTTATGTTTGTCTAATATTTATCCGATTCAAATGAGTTGTAATCCTATTGATCCCATCTCACTGTAACATCCCCGGCAATCAAGAGGTGGACAGATTGGCAAATGTGAAAAGCTACCTAAGCCTGATGCAAGCATAACTTTTGAAGAGACAGAGTTTTATCAGATGTAGAAACAAATGTGATGCAGAGCATCCAGGTCACACACAAAATGATACATACTACCAGCTAAACAGAAGAGAACACGTGGTAATCTTTAGATTCAGCACGAGCCACAACGTATTGGGATACTGTATCATCTATTCAACAAGCTAGATATAGGAGCTATCTATGAGCGTAACTGTGACACTGATAAAATGACTGCTGAACATCTGCTTCTAAGGTGCCCAACATATGAAGAACAGAGAAAGCACATATAGGCCCGTCACCAGTACCATTCGTGGAAAAGCTCTACGGAGATATAAATAGCTTGGAGCTGCTCACTGCTTTCATTGAAAACATTCAAGTAGACGTCTGAGAGTGTACGAAGAAGAAAAGACGTTCGGAAGAAAATTAGAACAAGAAATCAGTGGCTTAACAGGAGTTAACTCCAGACCATAAATAAATAAGTTTAATAAAGAATAGAAGCTGAAGTCCCTTAAAAAATATGTCGATATTGCTGAATATGAGCCTGTTTCATTGGAACATAAATAAACAAAGAGAAGTCTTGGGGGAAAACTGTAATTGAATTGAGACAAATTAGAGAGATAAAAGGTCGTACATTTCCAATATATAGTACCCTCAATGTGTGTTACGTTTGACGCCTGTTCTAACCAGCTATCATCTTCCTCTAAGTCTAATTGAGCCTATTTCATCATCAAACACCATGCCCGGGGGCGTAGGTGATAACTTCTATCAACAACTTCTTGTCTACAGTCCTGTTCACCAATTCTGTCGTTGACTTCTTTTCGTTAGATCAAACTGTCCAGTACAATCTCTCTTTCGTCGTACTCTGTCTATTTTTCTGTAATTTTCCTGTTGTCACTATGTATTCCATCTTTCTTCTCCTCATAACATGCACAAAGACAATGGAGTGCTTCTTTCTAATGTGTGCACTGGTTTCTTTCATGACACCATCATTACTCTTTAGCTGCCCACGGTACTCTTAACGTTCCTTGGTAAAACGACATATATGAGGCCTCTAGTGCTTTTCCTGCTTGTTTATTAATAGTCCATTACTCACTTTCGAATATCAGGATTGGCTCCATATAGCCCCGAAGAAATATCCTATCTATTGGCAAAAAGTTGTATAACATACTTTTAACACTGCGGAATGCAACTTTTTCCTGGGCTGTTCTGCTCTTCACTTCTGAGATGCATCTTCCCAGTGGCATTATTAATGTGAAGGAGAACAGCAATGTCAGACCGAGCACCGGAAATACATACTTTCTGAGAGCAGGAAAGTCAGTACACCCCAAACCAAGTAAATCAAGTAGCAGTTTACCATCCCTTCTTGACTGCAAATGAATGGGAGGTGGCAGTAGACCTACCTGAGCTAGGGCCATATCCAGAGAGCATCAGAAGATCTCGAAAACTGCCAGATATAGTGCTGCATTTCTCATCATCGCACCAGATTATAATGGTTAAGCTGACCGTGCCATTTGAATCCAGATTGTACGAGCAACACTCGTTCAACGTGGCCAAGTAAAATGATCTGGCCGCGGACTTGAGACACGATGGGTTCACTGCAAGGGTCATGGTTGTTGAGGTGGATGCAAGAGGTCTCCTGGCGGCCTCAGTGTATGATCTACTGAAACATTTGGGGTTGAGGGGACAGTCAAGAACAAGTGCACTCAAAGGCCCAGAGAAACTGCGCAAAAGGCATCGTGCTGGCTGTGGAACAACCGTAACGGGCTATGGAACTCGGGACAGTAATTTGTTTTCAACATAGGGGTTACTTTCACAATTGCCTCCAGCTGGTAGAAAATAGGAATTTGAAAGATGCAACCACGGTGGAGTGGGTTCAGTTCACCGCACAAGACAACAGGAGGCTGGCACTTGGGAGTCATGACCCAAGTGGGCTCGCCCCCCTTAGAGTGTAAAGGAGATTAAGGAGCCGAAACACTTGATCAATGGGGGGACGCTTCTGTCGTAAATTTTTAAAGATAGGTCAGAAGATATTTATGGTCCCGTCTGAGCAGAGTGGAGGTCTAGTGGTAAAATATCGGAGAATAAATGTGTGGAAATCTTTTTTCACCAGGAAATTTGTCGTGAAGATCAGATCTTCTCCCAGTCTGCAGTAATTTCTCTAGTCCAGCCTATCTATTGGGACTATATTTTGGGTATGCAGAGGATTTAAGGCCTCCCGTATAAAATCTGGTTACACTACGCCCGCCCACGCACACACAATTATGTGACAACAATACGCACAAACGTGAAAAAAACTATCATAATCTGAGGTTTGGGTCTGACCGACACACTTTTAAGTTTTGTTTAGTTCATTATCACCATGACTTTACTACATCAAACATATATATATCAAATAAAAATCATATTTTACAGACATAGGAAAATAACCCAATAAGTGCCCTCCCAAATCTCTTGGCTGAGGATATCACGATTTATGGAAAGAAAACATTAGCTGCTAAGCTTTTCGAGTGGCCAGGTCCTTGGATGCCTCCCACTTTATAATACCTCGAGGCTATTTAAAGTGGTCGACAGGAGGCTGACACTTGGGAGTAATGACCCAAGTGGGCTCTCCCCCCTTAGAGTGTAAAGGAGATTAAGGAGCCGAAACACTTGATCGATGGGGGGACGCTTCTGTCGTAAATTTTTAAAGATAGGTCAGAAGATATTTATGGTCCCGTCTGAGCAGAGGTGATAGTGGTAAAATATGTGAGAATAAAGGTGTAAGAAATAGATTTTCACGAGGAAATAGTGTAAGAGGAAGATCAGTCTCTGGAGTGTGTAATTTCTCTAGTCCAGCCTATCTATACGACTATATTTTAATATCAGACGATCTTTCTCTCCCTATATAAAATATAAGTTACACTACACCCGCCCACGCACACACAATTATGTGACAACAATACGCACAAACGTGAAAAACTATGGATAATTGGGTATGGGTCTGACCGACACACTAAGTTAAGTTTTGTTTAGTTTATTATCACTTAAACTTTACTACATCAAACATATATATATCAAATAAAAATCATATTTTAAAGACAAAGGAAAATAACCCAATAAGTGCCCTCCACCTCGTTGAGAAACAAAATGATCCCAAAGGAAGTTAATAGCCCAAAAGGTCAAAGATTAACACTAGGGTGTAGAATAGACATTAAAGAAAAGAACAAGTCCCACTAAAATGCTATCCAGTAAAAAATTTAAACAATAGTTTAAAAGAAAAAAAAGATAGTTTGCAGGTACAATGTTTCCTGTAACAAAAGAAAATATTTCACTCTTTCTCTGTTATACGTGGTCACCCATTCGCTCCTTACCTAATCTGGTGAAACAAATGTTTTGGAAGAATAATCCATGAATGGGCATATAAAGTCCAGTAGTTGGTATCATCCGAATCGGGCCCCAGTTCCTCCGATAATAATTACATTTTACACGGGGAACGCCAAATTTGGTGGTAGGTTGCTGAATACACAAATTGTCACCTAGAACAGTTAATGCCGGAACTCTCTGAGATATGGCACTCCCAGTAAACAGCAGGAAAATATATGATTGCTAAAACTGTTAATGATGATGATGATAATGATGATGATACTCCTATCGGCTTGCTCTAGGTTGAGTACCGATTATGAAACAGTGTATACTCCTGGATAACATTCACTTGGGTAAACGACTGTCAGAAGTCGGGAAAAAAATGTTATATATATTGCCGCAGCGGGCTGATAAAATTGAATGGAAAAATCTGGGTATCTTTGTAAGTCCCGTTACTCAAATTTACAGTAAAAAAAAATGTTAGTGTCTCGCCCTGGCAATTCCTGTTCACACCGGTACGGGGACGAACGTCAAGGAAAACGACAACTATTATTCCTTCAGTAACTGAGGAAATTGCAGAACACATTGACTGGTGACTCTGGATAACTTTGTGCTGATCGCATGGCCTCACGTGCCGGCGACGCATCTTTCAAATGTCTTTTGTCTTTACTGACTGTGTATGGTACACCACTCTGAGTGGAGACCTCCCAGTAACAAAGACTGCTGTGTCCGTCTCAGATTTTGCTCTTTTCCTCAGACCTACGGGTCCTGAGTGTTCCTCTATAAATGCCTTTGTGCAGATGAGGAAGGACATCCCTCGAAACCTTCGGGTATATGAGGCTCTGTCCATTTTGGCTGGAATGATGTCTCGATGGTTCGGTGGTTTTATAGCGAATATGAGTACACATGAGGGCAAGTTCGGGAACAATGGGCTAATCACCTGTTCGCCAAGTCACTTTGATTACATGTCCTGCCCATGGGCCTTGTGCACTTGGGTCCCCTCTACACCTCGTTTCACGGGGTAGAAGAGGTTCCGATTATGAGATGAGATGAGTAACTGAGGAAAAGACCACAAGAGAAAACCGCTGGCCGCTGGGTTTTGACCAAGCACTATATTGGAAGAAACAAAACATTTAACAAAAATGATAATATCCTATCCTATCAAAGGTAAGGTATGATCTCTTATCCTCTCCGTCACCTAATTAAATTAAAAAAACACCCGACGTCTTAAGCTTATACTATCGCGCTTCGCTTAGTGGGTACGGTTTGGGTTTTCGGCATGCCGCCGTTCCCTCCTCCGACTCGGTAAAACCCTCAGCGCACAATGTCAGTTTTAATTTAACTATGAAGACGCTCCCTTAACAATATCGCCTGTCATTACTAGCAAGTTGATTTACGGCGTTTATCGTTTTGACACATGATAGTAACACTATTCATTTAAAACAATTTACACACAAAGAAATATAATGCGCATTCTACTCTGTCACTTTATCCGTCACTCCTATCATTATACTTAAGTCAGCTAAACCGTATCTTCTGGTGTAGAAAAATGGTTGATGGATTTTACATTACTGAACCACTGGTAAGAACATATCTACGCGTTTTCTATCTCGCTAGTCTTAACGCTAGGGAATAGCAGTGAATAAAAATAGTAAAACCTTTAACACATTTAATACTTAAGCACAACTTATATTATTACCAGAAATCAGAAAAATGGAATCCCCACGAAACAATTTAACACATCTAGCAAAAGAATGGCTCTAGTCTGGCGTGATTAGATTATCCAAAATTTCTGAGCGACTTGATAACTGAGTAGGAGAGAAGGCAGTATATATACAGATTTTGTTCAATATCTCTAACAGATGTGAAAATTCACACCTTGGACGTATTAGGGAAAATCAACGAGCTTTTCCGAGATAAATGATTCTACGGTTCGCTCACTCGCGATGCCGAAACGACATCAAAAGGCATCCCTTGCGAACGGGCCTTCTTAGATTATCTCCCCCTGCCGTAGATCAAATACTTAAATCCCCTGAAAAATGTCGGACATCAAAGGTAATCGGGACTATTATTATCGCCCTTGAATTGATTAAACAAACCGTTTATTTCTACGCGCGTCTGTCTAATTGCCGATAATTGGCAAATCAGCTCGCGTGATAAACTCGGGTAAACGAACGTGATTCGCTCCCCTGGTTAGACTGCCGGGTGCGAAAATTGGTAAACACTCATCAGCGCATGTAAACAGGAAAGATAGGCGTGGCTTTAAAATATGAGTCAGACAGACCGCGACGTTCGTGGTTTTTGCGTAGCAAAATTAAAACACTAAATGGGGAAGCAAAGGTGTTCGGATTTCTGAGGCTATATTTACGTTTTCCACGTCACATCTTCTGATGATCAGATTACCTCCTGTTGTATCGCTCTGTATAGAGTTTCCAATCATCTTACATATGTATTTTAATCTATTTTCTTGTTTCAAAAATAGTCTCATTTACTTTGATATTGCATATAAATCCTCAATGTAAATATAATTTAAAACAGCAGTGACCATCTTTAGGTTGCCGATAACTCAAAAGAGCTTGTCATTGAATTGTACCTGTGTCAACCGTATGCACTTTCTCAGTTCATCATATATCAGAAACTCAAAAGCAGACGTTGGGTAACAATTGTATCAGTAACACAGGTTCAGTCATCGATAGTTCCTATCTTCAGCTTGTTGAATATATGATGTCTCAGTCTGTTATAGCTATGCTCAGTCTGAAGATTATTATATGTTCCCTTCTGTTGAGCTGGTGATGGGCATGGTCTTTATAGTGGCCTTGATGCTCTATCTTCGACCTGATCTCGTATTTGCTGTTGGTAAATCTTTTGACCCTCACACACTGCTCCGGTGGTGTTCATGTATATTTTTTTTTAGTCGGGGGATTTTATTTGTGCTTCTGTCTGGACGTTCCTTTCACCAATACATGAAATGTTCTCTTTCTTTTCGGCAAAGTTGTGTTTTCTCCAAACAGGGAAGTTAGAGTGGGTGATCTGGGTAGTTATTATATGATTTATTTGATCGGCTTTCATATTTGTGTTATTTTAGAAAGGTACTCAGCTTGAGTTTTTTTTTTAAACGACACACCAGAATGCTACACATTATTTTCATGTATCCCACCCCAACTCTTGTCGTTCACTAAGATCCGACATTTTTTTTTTTTATGAAGAAAAAAATATCCCGTTAATCTTCTCTTCTTCCTCGTTCGCCTTCAGACTCCCACATTAATTATTCTAATAAATGGCAGTAGTCAGCTCAAGGTTCCTGACATCTCCAAACAGTTGTTTGTGGAGCGAGGTAGGTTGTTGCCATATGCTACTCTGTTCATTACTGTGTGTTGGGCAGGACTGCAGCAGGTGTTCGCTTGTCATCAGGCTGGTGCCGTAGATGCAGAGATCTGTTGCACCAATTCTGTACGTGTGGTATAGGTGGTACCGTATTCTCTATCTGTTGTGTCCAGTACGTAGCCGGAAAATGGTGACCTGGTCTCGCCTGGATAGATGATGATATGCATCTTTTGATGGGTTAAAATTAGGATATATAAGTATCGCTAATTTAAGATAACAATCCTTACTTCCGATATCTGATCAGGGCATTATTTCGCCCTTTTAATTAGTTTAAATAGACGAAATTAAACTGTGTGGATGTGCATATGTGCATGTTCTCCCTTGAGTCTTTCTCTTTCCAGTCCATTTAATCTTGGGCATATCAGATATCATTTAAGGGTCACTTATGAAAGAATAATGTGTTTTTTAAATCTTCAACTGTCATTTTGTGAAGTGATCATGACTCTACAACCTCCAGTCTCGAGTCCTGTTGTCATTCAACACCAGTCCCTGTCATTTCTCGTCTTGAGAACTTTAATTTCGTCTACTTCTTTTTCGTTCGCTATCATACAGCCACATGTTTTGTCTGTCATAAAGTTGGTACGTGAGTCTGTTGTGCTTCTATTATTTCTCTGGCAGTTGATAGTTCTAACTGGAAACACCAGATCTTTATACCCCTCCCCTTGAATATTATTTTTGTTTGACGTTTTTGTTTGGTTTTGTTTTATCTCGTTTTTGCTTGTTTTTATTTTTTTTATGTTTTAACACACAAGCACCATTGGTAATTTTGATTTGTCCCATTTTGTTTGATTTGACAGATGTGATACCACTTTCCCGTATCGGCAGTTATTCATATTATTTGGAATTGAAAACAATATGCATCCTGGGCGAAAAAACTCTTGAGCATAAAGGTGAGACGCATAGTTGTTTCTTGGATCTAGAGAAGGCGTTTGACAAGGTTCCCTGGAGCAAAGTTTGGGACTGCTTGGCAAGGAAGAACATTCCAGCAACTCTGACCCAAACTATACAGAGCTTCTACAAGACTTGAAGAAATTATGTGAGGACGGCAAACTATAAGTCAGAAGAATTCAAGACCAACACTGGTGTAAGACAGGGTGATATGACAGAATATTTTTAAAGATAAAATATTTATCTTTTCATAATCCTCATGGACGATGTCGCCAAAGCATGTAAGGAAAGGACCAACAGGTTCTTCTTCTTCTTGCGATCGCATCTTTGATGATTACACCGTCAGACGAGTTCTCATGATGAATTCGACTGTTGTTTGAAGTTCCTCTTTAACTCCATATAGCTTTGAGTTTAGTGTTGAGTCATTCGGCCAGTATATCTTTCTTAACTGGTCATACAGAGGACAGTCCTGTAGAACATGCTCAGCAGTTTGTTCGTTTAATCCACATGTGCACAGTGGTGAAGCAGACAATCGTAGCTTGTGCATGTGTTTATTCAGTTTGTTATGCCCTGTCCTGAGTCGAAAAATAGTTATCTGTCCCTGCCGGTCGAGAGTGTGATAGTCGTCTTTGGGTTGGTTCTGTTCTCTTCTGATAGTCTGGATAGCTCTCTTTTTCTCAAAGTATGTGACTTCATTATCTTCTTGTTCACATTCTCCTCCCTTTTTTGCAAGTTTATCTGCCTTTTCATTTCCGGGTACACCACAATGAGATGGTACCCACTGAAGTATGGTTCTCTTTTTGGCAGCTACCTTGTTTAGTTCATTTCTCAGATGCGGGAGTTTACCACCCTTGAGAGCTTGCAGGACAGACAGTGCATCTGTGAGGATGACTACCTGGTGGCAGTCAGAGTTGGTGTTATAAATCATATTTGCAGCTTGCTCTAGAGCTTGAACCTCAGCTGTATAGTTGGAACAGAATTTACCAGTGGGAATGTGCCTAGTCTCATAGTGGTTGTCAGGATATGAGATAAAGATACCGGCACCTCCATTCCTAACAGCATTAGTTGCTGATCCATCTGTATAGGCATGTATCCATGATTGATCGGGATAGCTTTCTTGGATCATACTCAATGTAGCAGTTCGTTTTTGCAGATCATTATACTCACATCCACTTGTGAGACCACTGACTGATGTATTAATTTGGAGGGCACTGCTGGCCTGCTCCCATGGTACAGGGTATAGGGTGGGCTTCAGTGGTGTTGTCTTCATGGATAGGTCCTCTTGATGCTGTCTTATAAGTCTTTTCCCCCGATGCACAAAGCTGCTACGCTTTAGACGTCCCAATGCCAGATCATCTAGTCTTGCCTTCATTGGGTGCATTGGCATACTGTTGTACTTTTCCATCTGGATCATGGTTTTTGTGTCTCTTCTATGGGACAATGTCTGTAATCCAGCAACCTTCTGCATCTCTGTTATTGGTGTAGTTTTCATGGCTCCTGTAATGAGCCTGAGAGCTTGATTTTGCACCTTGTCCAAAGACTGCAGATGTGAGTTAGCAGCTGATGACCATGCTGCTGAGCTAAACTCTAAGTGTGGTCTTATTACTCCATTATAAATCTTCTTTAGATTTCGTTCATTTGCTCCCCAGTTGGTACCTGCTAATTTTCTGAGTATGCCTAGTCGTCTTCGGGCCTTTCCTTCTGCGTTTTCAATATGCTTATTCCATGTAAGCCTTTGGTCAAATGTCACCCCAAGATAGGTGGGGTAGCTTTCTTCCTTGATCACGGTTGTCCCTAGGTGTATGTTAGCTGATTTGTCCTTGGGGGCGAGGGAGAACAGTGTTGTGGAGGTTTTGTCTGTGTTTATTGTGATAAGCCATTTCTCTGCCCATGACACTAGCATGTCTGCTGCCCGCTGCATTCTATAATTTGCTGTGGTGACATTTTCATCAGCGCACCAGAGTACTAGGTCATCTGCATATAAGGCAGCTTTAACTCCTGCAGGGAGATCTTTCACCAGGTCATTGATGTAAACAAGGAAGAGTGTTGGGGAAATTACTCCTCCTTGAGGTACCCCCTGATGGAGCAACACTTTTCTGCTCTGCAGACCGTCAAGAGTGACTCTAGTTCTCCTGTTATGCAAGTATGACTGGATCCATTTCATCATGTTGCCTTGGATTCCACTTCTCCTAAGTTTTGCAATGAGGCCATCTTTCCACACCTTGTCAAAGGCCTGCTTGAAGTCGACCCAGATCGTTAGGACCTTTTTCTTCTCCTGGAAGGCATCTTCTATTGCTTGAGACAAGTAAGTAACTTGGTCTTCTATACTGTAGCATTCTCTAAATCCAGCTTGTTCCGGCACCAGGATCTGCTCAGACTCTAAATACCATTTCAATCTGTGGTTGACTATTCGCTCCATAGTCTTCCCAACACAGCTTGTGAGACTGATTGGCCGGTAACTTGCAGCCTCGGTCTTACATTTCCCTTTCTTTAGTATGGGTATTGTGATGGCTTCTCTCCATACTTGGGGTACCGTTCCTTTCAACCAGCTGTGGTTGAATATCTCAAGCAGTTTTGTCTTTGCTGCTGAGCTCAGATTTACTAGCATTTCGTTGCTGATTTTGTCTGGGCCGGGTGACTTTTGAAACTTAAGCTTGGAAATAGCCTTCTGTAGTTCTCCTAGTGTGATGGGTTCCCTCATTGGGGCAGGAGTATCTGTCTGTCCCATGGTTGCCAGTATTTCTTTTCTTATCTCTCTCTGATGATCTATGTTAATGGGTAAGTTGCTTTCTGAACTGTATCTTCTAGCAAACAAGTCTGCAGCTTGTTTTCCTCTGAAAAGTTTGCCACCTTCATCCAATGTGATAGTCTGCCTAGGTGAGGAACGCTCTTCATTTAGAGACTTGACTAATCTCCAAAGTTTCCTGCCGTCTTTCTCAAGGTTCAGCGATGCCGTTTTAGTTCTCCAGCTTTTCCGTTTTTCTTCTAGCTTTGTTCTCTGAAACTCTGCTACAGCCTTTTTCCATTTGTTGTGAGTTTCAAGTGAAGGCTGAGACTCTGCGTCCTTTCTAGCCCTGTCCATGGCTTCCTGACGTTCTTGGAGTGTGCTGGACCAGTATGGTATGTAGTTACGCCGGCATCCTTTGGGAATGTTTCTTTTGCAGCTTGTAGTATGCATCTGTTGAAGTCTTTTACCACTTCATTAATGTCTCTGTTCTGTACCTTGAGGGTAGACAGCAGCGTGTTCACCTGATGCCTGAATAAACCCCAGTTGGCTTTTTTGTAGTTCCATCTTGTAATGGCTGGGCCTGTACTGAGAGTTGCACTCTGGACAGTAAGAAAGATTGGGCGATGGTCGCTTCCCCCTAGTTGGTCTCCTACTTCTCTACTAATAGATCCAGCTATATCTGGTGTGGAGAAGGCAAGATCTGGTGTTGAAGTTGTGTGCCATCCTCTGGAGTAGAAGGTAGGAGTATCTGTGGCATTATTGACTAGGATTAGGGAGTGATCATCTTGCCAAGTTGCAACCTCTTCACCTCTGTGATCCAGATGGTTATAGCCCCAGCTCTGGGAGTGGCTATTAAAGTCTCCAACTGCTATAAAGTTGGTGGCTGGTACCTGTATAGAGCTGAGACTCAGGGGTTTGTTGTTCGGACAGTAATAGTTCAGGAGTTCTATTTCCATCTTGTCTACCTTTATCTGCAACAGCTGATATTCTGCTCCATCCATGAAGGTTTTCCTTTCGTGTGCAGGAATGTTATTCCTTACAAGAGTAAGTACTCCTCCTTTTCGTCTATCTTTTCTGTCGGATCTGAAGCATTGATATCCCCTTATTTTAAAGGTTTGATCTGCTTTCAAGTGAGTCTCTTGGATACAGCAAACACTGACTTGCTTCTCATACAAGATGTTTTCCAGCTCTGTCTTTTTGCTGTATCCAGCCTGCTTGCTGTTCACTCCCTCTGCATTCCAGTGCATCATGACAAGTGGCACTCTGGGTTTCTCTTTTTCTGTTTTGTTTTGGTCAGTAGTTCTCCTCCGCCGTCTGCTGACTCCACAAGACGGTCTAGAGGGTCCTCCAGTAGCTGAGGGTGGGCTCTGTCGAGGCTCAGAGCCCGGCACTGCACCTGCCTGGTGGAGCTCCACAGGGCGAGCACCAGTACGAGATTTATTTGACGGTGTACTCTCCATATCTGTTTATGTTCCCAGTAGTAGACTATTCGCAAGCAGCCTGGGGGTGTCACTGCTCTGCGCGGACCTTGTTTACCGAGGCGGCGTCCGAGCTCGTATGGTGAAAATATGGTTGCATTATCTTCAAAATAGCCCTGTCTTTCCTGCCATCCTGCAACTTTGAGTTAGGGAGTTCTGAGCTCCAGTCACTTTCCCAGGCATTTTATCCTGGCCTGGCACCCCTCGTGTGCCGACGGTCAAGATAATATGGGCCTAACACCATATTCCCAATATGCCTCAATGGGCGTGTAACGGGTTCCTTTACCTTACTGGAAGATGAAACAGGTCTGTATTTCATATCCGGCATTTGCCGACGATGTTGCCGTGACTGCTAAATCAGAGGCACATGTTCAATCCAACCTGTCATTCTGGAAGGAAGAGCTGGAGAAGAGAGGGATTGTCATAAAAAACCATGGCTTTATCACGAGAGGAAAGAAGGCATCAGATTAAGTTGGGAGAACATGCCCTGGAGCAGGTCAACCAGTTTTGGTTTGGTTTGGTTTGAAGGACTAACTTCATTGCACACGGACAACTCCATCTGTGCTCCGATCTCCTCCCTTAGAGACTTAGATCACACAAGGAGGATCTCATCACAGTGCGCGAACTCCGTAGTAACGGCGAGAATCCCAATGTGTGTGTATATAAGAATCACACATTCTATAAATATTTTTGTGGTGGGTAGGTTTCTAAATTTTAAATTTTGCCAGGGCAGCGGCCTGATAGACCTACTCTTTACCATTTCCAACTGCGGTGGGATTTTTAACGTGCACACGAGACCTCCTATTTTTTTCGCCCTTATCCGAGAAGGCTAGGCATCCGATCTCACTACCCAGGAGACCAGGGAGGAGTATGGCATCGTTAGGACCACTGATTCTGAAAAAAATTTCCATAAAATATATTCCCTCAACTGGGAATCGAACCGATACCTCTAGAATTCGAGGCGGACGCCATACCTCTAAGCCACTCCGACCCCCGAACAACCAGTTTTAATACCTCTGAACTGTTATTGAACGAACGAACGAACGAACGAACGAACTTTATTTTCAAAGGGTTAAGAATTGGGCACGCAGGCCCGTCTGACATTCTGCCCTTCCTCTCTCTCTCATCATGTATACTGTATCCTTTCATCCTCACATTTACTTTAAGCATTATTAAGGCATTTATCATTATAAAAGTAACATAACATCAAACATTTGCAATAATCATCATAATTAAAGTATGTTTTTAAAATAAATAAAGATAGATAGATAGATAGATAGATAGATAGATAGATAGATAGATAGATAGATAGACAGATAGACAGACAGACAGACAGATAGATAGATAGATAGATAGACAGACAGACAGACAGACAGACAGACAGACAGACAGACAGACAGATAGATAGATAGATAGATAGATAGACAGACAGATAGACAGACAGACAGATAGATAGATAGATAGATAGATAGATAGATAGATAGATAGATAGATAGACAGACAGACAGACAGACAGACAGACAGACAGACAGACAGATAGATAGATAGATAGATAGATAGATAGATAGATAGATAGATAGATAGATAGATAGATAGATAGATAGATAGATAGATAGATAGATAGATAGATAGATAGATAGATAGATAACGAACGAACGAACGAACAAACTATATTTTCAAAGGATTAAGAATTGGGCACGCAGGCCTGTCTTACATTCTGCCCTTCTTCTCTCTGTCATCTTACATACCGTATCCTTTCAATAGCACATGTATTTTTAGCATTATTTAAGCATACAACATTATCGAGGTAAAATAATAACATACATTTGTAACATCCAGACATAATCAAATTTAAGGGGGGGGGGGGGAAATTATTAATTAAAATAGATTAACAAAAATTAATACCTTAAAAAAAAAAAAAAAAAAAAAAAAAAAAAAAACTAACAAACACAATCAAAACAATTCATACAGTAAATAAGACATAATTAGAAACGTAATCAGATAATGGTGGCATATAATAAGAACTCGTGACAATTTGGAAATCTGCTGAAATAGCTGGGACTTCATGTGTTGTCAGCGCATGCGAAAAATGTTCCCACAGGTGAGCAACTTTGAGTCCCAAGCAGATACTGCCACAGGGAGTGAATTGTTGACGCCTCCACTACACGAGATCCAGTTTTATGACCTATGCTCCTTAGGGAGGTAAAGGGTATTGACTGAAAGATGAGAATCATGCATATAGGCCCGTCTTGCATTTATCCCTTCCTCTTACTCATCTTTTATTGCTAGGTATCCAGACATTCTCCAGCATACTTAAGGTATTAGTTCAGAGGCGATGCAACATTATAAGTAGTATAAAAGCATACATTACAGTATCTGATTACAATTAAGAAGTAAGGTATATTAAAATGAAAAACTAGATCATCAGACCCTCCATACAGTGTATTAGATAATAATAATTCGAAACATATTGACTGGAAGGGAGACATCAAAGAAGAGTTAGCTACCCGAAGAGCAGCATCTGGGAGACTTGTCTAGGCCATAAATTGAGGATTCCTCAGAAAAAGAGAGCAAGAATACGAAGATGACTGTGTACCGTTCCATATATATTCCAGAGGTATCCGAGGAAGGTGGTTGAAGTAACAAGAAGAGATAGGGTCCGCAACCAGACGATAAGGCAAGGTCTCAAAACCCAGCCACTGCAGACCCAATTAGAACAGTCCCAACTACGATGGTTTGACCATGTCTGCAGAATAGAAGAAGATTGGCTACCACAACAAGTATAGGAAACTAAGAGCCAGGATCCAGACCTGCAGGATGACCCTGCGTCAGCTGAGAGGACAACATTAGGCAATCTCTGAAGGACCGATGACTAGATTGGAACCGATAGAATAGTATGGCGCTCCTTCCTCCAAATCTCTAAGTAGAAAATGGTTGATTAAGCAATTAGGTAAGTATATATCCTAATTATAACCCATCAGAGGTTGAACGGAAATATTTTTCATCATTATATTAAAAAAAAAAGTTCTTAAATGTGTTCCACTTCCGTCTATTATGGTTTTTATTTTTTTTTTTTTTCCGGTTCCGTGTGGAAAACATCTTCTTTTTTGTTGTTGTTAAGAATGATATGACAAATTACTGATTAATGATAAATGACCATCCTTTTTAATTTGATGCAATGTAAAGTATGGATGATTAATTTGAATAATTTCTGTATTTAATGCATTAGTTAAAATAAATAAAAGTTGATATCTAAAGCTTATTGTTTAATTGTTAACACTTATATTTTGTAGTCATTTGGGATCATTGAATATTAGATGCCTGACAAAAGCTTCTGCAATATTTCTTTGATGGCATGCATATTTTTTCTCGATTTTTTCATAATGTTTATTTGCTCTATTTGCACGGAACACTGATTCGAAACAATTATCTATATTTGCAATATAAAAGTTTAACTTCAGCTGACCGTGGGCTTCCTTTTGGACTGAAATCTGGCATAACCGTTTTGTGTGCATTGTGCATGGCAGACCAAATAAATTGCATCAGTTCCGTGCCAATTACTTTACCACCACGTTTTAGGGTTAAATATTAGAAGGGACTGCACAGTTCAACACATTCTTGTTTTTGGTAACTTTTCAGGTAATTTAGAAATATTTTGCGAAGGTAATGTGATCAGACAAACGTTTATAACACATAGGCCTAGGCTTCTTCTTTGATCCTTAGCCGCTGACCGTCACAGCAGTCAGTGGCCATCACGCCTAGTGACGTCTTGTAGGGCAACAACAAATTGATTCCACTTTGCTCGGTCGGCGGCCATCCTTCGTACAGTGCCCCAACTCTGGTTCATTCTTTGCATCTCAGCCTCCACAGTCCTCCGCCAGGTTGTTTTTGGTCGGCCTCTCTTTCGTTTTCCTTCAGGGGCCAAAGCATAGCTGTTCTTGTGATGGCATCGGGGTCTCTTCTGAGGACATGGCCAACACAGCTCCAGCGTCTACTAGCTATGATGGTGTGCATGTCCTCTTTCTTGCTCCGAGTAAGCAGATCTTGGTTGGTGATGGTATTCGGCGAAAAGATTTGGTGAATTTTTTCTTAGGCATGTGTGAAAAGAGGACAATTTCGACATTTCCTTCTCTGTAACTCTCCAGCATTCCGCACTATAGAGAAGCACAGAAAGCACACAGCTCTGATATCTTAATTTTGTGCTTGTGCTGTATTGAGAGGACTTCCAGATGTTGTTTAGGCTAAAAAAGGATTTTCTTGCCTTATTCATTCTGATGTTGATGTCTTTGCCTGCCCCGCCGTCTGGTGTTACTATGCATCCTAGGTATGTGAAGGTGTCTGTCTGTACCAGTTGCTGATTCCTTACTGATATGGGCTCAGGGTTGCTCACATTGAGCGTCATGACCTCTGACTTCTTTAAATTGATGTTCAAACCCACCTGCTGGCTAAACTTATTAAGTCTATCCGTTTTTTCCTGGATGTGTTGATGCGAATGTGCTAGTAGTGCAATGTCATCTGCATATTTCAGATCTTCCAATGTAGAAAATGTAGTCCATCTTATTCCTCTTGGACTGCCCTCTGTTGTCTGGCGCATCACCCAATCTATGACTGTTAAAAATAGAGTGTTTGATAAGGGGCATCCCTGTCATACTCCTGTCTTCACCTCAAAGGTTAGGTTGCTCTGCCCAACACTACACGTAAAGTTGGCATAGAGGCTTTTTATGATTGACACTATGCAGCTTGGAATTCCATAAGCCCTCAGTATTTTCCATAAACTGTCCCTATGTATGCTGTCAAAAGCCTTTTCAAAATCAACAAAATTAATGTACAGCTGTCTTTGCCATTCTGAGCACTGCTCTATAATGTTCCTGAGAGTGAATATATGATCTACACATCTTCTGTTCTTTCTAAATCCTGCTTGTTCTTTCCTCAGTTTGTGGTCTACTGCTTTTGAAATTCTCTGTATAATTATCCTGCCTAGTATTTTGCTGGGAACTGAGAGGAGTGATTCCTCTCCAATTATTGCAGTGTATCTGCAAGATCTCCCTTCTTGGGCAATTTGACAATTGCTCCTTTGTTCCACTCTGATGGTGTTGTTCCCGTTTTCCAGACTTCTGCAAATAGTGGTTCTAATAGTTCTGCTGCTAGCTCAGGGTCTGTCTTAAATAGCTCTGCATTTAAGTTATCATGGCCAGGAGCTTTTCCGTTCTGTAACCCTTTGATTGCTGTGATGATTTCTTCTTTTCGTGAAATGTCTGTATTTACATCTAGATCGTTTTCAGCCTCAGGAACATTCAGTTGTGTCTCTGGTGGTTCCTTGTTCAGAGTTTCTCTGAAGTGCTCTGCCCATCTTGTTTCCTGTCCCTCTGCTGTCGTGATGAGATTTCCGTGCTTATCTCTTACTAATGTAATATTGTTTGCACCTCGTTTTCCGCTGATGAATTTAGTTATTTTGTATACTGTGCTTTGTTCATTTCTCAGTGCTGCCTCTTCTGCCTGTCTTGCAAGATCGTCTAGGAAATTCCTTTTGTTGGCGTTAAACTTCCTTGTCCAGCTGACTGTACTGTTCGCTATATAGTTGCTTTAACCTGGGGGACTTCGCTTCTGATTCTTTCTTTTCATTTCCTTTCTCAGTGTTATGGTGTTTAATGTTTCTGGTGTTATCCAGTCTTGCTTCTTCCTTTCCTGGAATCCCAAGCATGATTTGCTGCTTTCCTTATATATTGTTGAAATGGTGTTGAATTTCTGGTCTATATCATCAGTCAATGTCTTTTCCTGACTTTTGGCAAATTGATATTGTTTCTTTATGTCAGCCGCAAAAGCTTTTCTGGTAAGGGGGTCCTTCAATTTGCTGATGTCAAACCTTTTCTGTGTAGTTACAGTTGGTCCAGCCCTTCTTAGTTTCACTTTAAGTTTTGCTACTACTAAATGGTGATCACTTCCCACATCTGCACCTCTTCTTACCTTCACATCTTGTAATGCATGTCTCCATCTACCGTTAATCATGATGTGGTCTATCTGGTTTCTGTCCCGACCATTTGGTAATTCCCATGTTAATTTGTGAATTTCTTTATGTGGGAAAAGTGTTCCTCCAATGACCAGGTTGTTAATACTACAGAAACTTATTAATTTATCCCCATTTTCGTTTGCTGTTCCGCTGCCGCATTTCCCCATTACTCTTTCATTATATGTATTGTGTGTACCAGCTTTCGCATTGAGGTCTTCCATTACTATAATTAGATCATATCTAGGTGTGTCTTCCATTTCTTTCTGCAGTTGTTGATAGAATTCATCCTTGACCTCTTCATTGCTGTCATTCGTTGGTGCGTAGCATTGTATTATTGTAGTATTGGTGAATCTACCTCTCAATCTTAATCTTATCAGTCTGTTGTTGATGGGTTTCCATTCCAGTAATGTCCTTTCTGTAGAATAATGGTTACACCTTCATTGTGCTGTCCATCCTCTCTTCCAGAGTAAAGTACTATTTCTCCTGTTGCTGTTTTAACTTTTCCTGCCCCTGTCCATCTGCTCTCGCTTATCCCTAGAATGTGTAACCTATAGTTTCTCATTTCTGCCGTGACCTGTTTTAGTTTACCCGTCTCATTCATTGTCCTGACATTCCAAAATCCTATTCTTGTTTCATGTTTTGCGGTTAGGACGTCCGTTCTCATGTCAGTGGCTTCCTTTCGGCTTTCACCACTGACAGTCATACGAGCCTCAGACTCCGGATGTCCGTCCCACAGCAAAGTTTGTTTATTCGTTGTTGTTTCCGTAACTTCAATTTTTTTTTACATAGACAGGGGTGTCAGCCCTAAAAACCTCGGGTGTCCCTTCCTTAGGCTATGTGTTATAAATGTTTATACAATCCCAAAACTTACCCTCTGTCCTGTACTTACTGTTCTTAGTCTTCTATAATTTACCAGACACAGTATTAAGGTCTTTGTCTTGTGTAGTCTGGCCTATACTGTATGATAGGGGAACAACAGAAGTGATTGCGTCATTAATAGGCTGGATTGCCCATGGTAAATTTCCGGTGTTATGTGTTGCGGATCACACTAATGACCTGTCATCGAAGCATCATTTTTTGGTGATGCCTAGATGGCAGGGAGGATAGTGTGATTCGCTTGCATAGCTAGGCGGGGTTGTCGCACGGAAGGTCCTGGGTTCGAGTCCTGGGTAAGCCACTCACGTCTGTTGTTTTTCTGTTGTCTAGTATTCTACTTCTTTATTTCTTACGAGTGCCTGAAAACATACCTTTATGTTTGTCTAATATTTATTTATTGTACAGACAAACGCAGTTGGCACGAAATATAATGTCAGTACTAACAAGATTTCAGGCTTGCCTGATGATAGGCACTTTACATCTGTGGTGTCTCTCACATTTTCCGAATATTGTTGTATCTGCTGTTGATAAATCTCTTGCTCCGTCCTTGTGTTAAACGTGTAGGATATCCATATGGGGAGTGTTAAAAAAAATCCTCTTCTGCTAGCCTGAGAGCATAGAGTGGTTAGAGAGCTTGCTCAGAAAGCAAAGTTGTCAGGTTCGAGACCAGGTTGCATCCTGCTCTGCTCTTGAGGGAGGAAAGGCACAGGCAGCGAGGAATGGAACTGGTCACTCCACCACACAGAGCTGAGAACTAGTAGGCATATAGGCCTAGGTAAAGTTAATTGAAATGTTGGTACAGCTTCAAAAAAATAATTCAGAGATGCAGTAATAAAGGGTACAGATTAGGGCCTAGGTTTAGGAACTAAACTTAACTACGTTGGTGACTTACTTGGATAACCCAGAATATGTCCCATTATTCTTTATTCCAAGTTTAACCCTTCAGTGTTGAAATAAAAAATAGTGGGATATGTTCTTTGATGCCATCCAAATAAGTCACCAACGTCATTAGGGATAGGATTATGGTTCAGGTCTAGGATTACTGAACCTAACACTTACCCCTTATGCATGAAGGCATATCTGGAGTCATTAAATGACCACTATGTGCAATGCTACAATATACATATGTGGAAGTGAACCTCTGTCTGCGAGGCTAATTACACCCTCATTGACTCTTAGAATCATCCACACACTTTGCGGAATTCCCCCTGTGGTGAAACTTGTTGAGAACCCAGCATTGCACACTAAGCTTGGAGGAGTTACCTGAGCCTCAGACGTGATTTTTTGGCTTTGACTGCATGCAGAATGATCCCACTATGGACCCAGTGATAGGCAGGGGGAGCTGAGAAGTGGCTATGTGCAGGACATGACAATTCCTTGGGAGAGCCCAGAACCAGAGCATAGATTTTTAGCTCTGCATAGTTGAAGAGCCCCCTTGGATGGCGAGGAATGCATAATATGCCACGCGCTTCTAACTCTTAGCTTGGGACTAGATGCAACTATCCTTTAAATGCAAACCAAGGTGGAGAAAGGCGCTTAAGACTTCAACTCAACATGTTTCGGAATGGCAGAAAAGCCACAGGAAAAGCCTAGATCTGTAGTGTAGATAATACCAAAGAGTCTTCAACTTGGTGTTGGCTGCAAAAGAGCAAGAAGCTCAGCAGCCCTAGTTAAACAACAAAAACACTTACCCCTTATTTCTGCATTATTACAGCATTTTTGAATTATTTTTTTTCAGGCCATATCAAACACATGTCCCACTCTTCTTCTTTTCAACCCACTTCACTCCTATGGCAGTAGATCTATCTCCTATGGAACTACATTTACATTAACATATTTTTAAAATTAGAATATCGTTTGTTTATACGTTTCGTATGTCATTAGATATTGCTTCCCATGGCATTGCCACCAAATTCTTTTTTCTACCCCACCCACTTTATGATTGAGTATACTTGTCTCATATAATTAATTGTTGGTTTCAGGAAGCTTTGCTTGCCCTGCCTAGGAAATCAGTAATCAAGTGTGTCTTTAATGCTACAGTGTCCTAAGCCAGAGATCAAAGAGAAAAATAAAACATGTCTAATTCAAAACTATATATCTTATAAGTGGTAGATTTTGCAGTTCTGGCATTAGTTAGGGTAGAGTTGTAGTAGGTAATTGATTATTACTTTGTCATGAATCTTCGTATAATTCAGAGATGGGTTTAGATAAGCTTTTAAAATGATAGCATCACCTTTTGACTTTTCTTCCATCTGTCTTAAGAATACACTTCTATTAGTTTCATCATCATAATCATCACCCTTTACTTCCCTGTGGAGTATAGGCCTTGAGCTAATTCATGCTAAACCACCCTGCCCAGTGCCATCCATTCAAGTTGTTTGCATATTTTTTTTGGGGGGGGGGGGGGGGGGGGGGGGGGGGGGGGGGGGGGGGGGGGGGGGGGGGGGGGGGTGTCTGTCTAGATTTTTCTCTGTATTTGGTCTTTCACTATTTTTTTTTTAACCGTGTTGATTCCTGAACAAGGTCTGCTTTGTTTTGCTATCAGCTGGTTCCTCAGTGCATGTTCTGTTCAGAACCAGTGCAAGCACCAGTTATGCAAGTCTAACTTCCTTGGTTGGTATTATTGTTACCCATGATTCAGAGCTGTACACTGGGACTGCCTTGACATCTCAGTTGAAGGTTTTCATTTTTATGTTGGATTTGATTTGTTTTGACGTCCGTACATTCCCAGTGCAGTGAAAGCGTCTCTTATTTTTATATCTTTCCATGTTCATCCAAGTATGTCTATGTTGCTGCCAAATGTGTTTCTCCCAATGCAATAAGAATTTGATTCGCTGCATTTATTCTCATAATCTTCTTTTTTCTTTGTGGATTTTCAGACCAAGCTGCTGATTGACCCAGGAGTCTTATTTTGTCTGGTTTCACTTGTGGGATAGAAAAGCAGGAGTATCTGCAATATCTAGATCATCAAGTCGTTTTGTCATAGTCAGCTGAATTTCATTCTAGTTGTTGTTTTTAAATAAGCCAGTCTATAATCTGAAGGAAGAGAAATGGTGAGAAAAGAGGTATTCCTGCTGCTCTCGACTTCTTATTGCAAAGGTTGCACTAAGTTGTACTTTATGAAGAACTGTATCTTCATATATTTTCTTTATTAGGTTAATGAACTTATGGAGGACTCCATAGTTTCTTACCAGTTTCTAAAGTGAGTGTGAAATTCTGAAAGCCTTTTCATACTTTATATGTAAAGTGATGAGTTCATTTGCAAGGTTTGTTCTACTGTTCTGTGCAGTGTGGTTAACTGATCTGCACAGAATCTGTGTTATGTAAAAAATCAGTAGTTTGTTTGCGCCTTTTTTTAATCTCTCAAGGATAGTCATGTTTAATAGGCACTGATAGTAACGTTTCAACACATTCATGTATATTTTGCACTCCTGGAAATCTCTTATCTTTGGCAACTTGACAATATATCCTTCCTTCCGGTGTGCTGGTGTTGCTTCTCATGCACGTTTTCCTAAGTGATTTATACATCACCCATGTTGTGCCCAGGGGTCTCTGAGGAGATAAAGAAGAATAAAGCTACTGTTCCTTCTGGCTTGTTGTAAGAGGTGACTATCATGAGTGTGTGCAAAGGGCTGACAACCTCCTCATGTAAAACTAATCATTACAGAAACCACTGCTGCAAGAGCACACGCAGGCTTCATGTAAGGGGATCAGCTGCAGTGGTGGCCCGATTTTTCTTAAGGAGTTGAACAGAAATGATGATGATGAATTTGTGTGTGTCTCAGTTTTTTTTGGCTTTGCTGAATGCCTTTTGGATTTAAAAAAAAATTGTTGCAGGTATTATGTTATTTTTCTAAACTTTTCAGCAGCCAAGACTTGACGGTGACAAAAGAAAGCATTTATAATGGTGCTGACGTGCCGCTTCTACAAGAACAAATTCCCAGAAGTTGAGGATGTAGTGATGGTGAATGTGCGGTCAATAGCAGAGATGGGAGCCTATGTGCGACTGTTAGAGTACAATGACATTGAGGGTATGATCCTGCTCAGTGAGCTGTCCAGAAGGCGTATTCGTTCCATCAACAAACTCATTCGTGTTGGACGGAGTGAGTGTGTGGTTGTCATAAGAGTTGACAAGGAGAAAGGTTTGTATTGACATGTAATGGATTATATGTGTGTGGCTCTAACAATAGTCTCTGTTGATCATTCAGCTCATAGAGCCTTATATTCATTCATTTCCCTTTTCACTCCTTGTGGAGCACGTGTGACGTTTTTATGCATAAAGTGTCATATGATGTCACTGTTATTGTGAAATAATCTCAGAACTATTCCTTTTGGTTCTTCATTAACGAAAACAATGGAAATTATGTACAGTCTCAGTTTCCATTGATGATGACTTAAGAATGTTAAAAGCAGTGGGTTTAGAAACCCAAGGCAGTCTTGAACTTGCCGTCGTGCGAGCAGGATGCATACTTCTGCCGTAAACTATGTAAATGACAACATGATTAAAATACACACCCCAAAAACTGCCATGTTGACTTCTGCTGGTTTCATATTTGTGAAGTTGTACTTTGAATTGATTGGAATTTCTGATGTTAATCATTTCATTGTTACCTTTCTGAACACAACAGATGCTACTGGTTTGACCTTTCTTAAGACTGATGAAACATTTGACTTATTATTTACGTCCTTGGTAATTTGCTACAACTTGAAATAATATTTACATCAGCTGATACTGATGTTCCAATGGATATAGTGATATGCATCTATGACTGTGAGCAAGACATCTCATGTTTCACTCCTGCTACAGATGGCAAATTTTGGTAGGCCTAGCCTGTCTTCATGCTCTCTTGTATTGTTGTATGTAGTGTTATCCTTGATGGGTCTCTGTGTTCATCATAATATTCTGTTGACAAAATATAGTAGTTGACTGGGTGTCTGTTTATTTATACTGCCAGTATTAGAGACGTACAGATATGTTTTCTGGTGAAATAGGTTTTGTTCTTAACTTCAATTGTATCATATGTTTCTTCTGATATTGACTTATTTTTCTAATGTTGTTTTGCCTTCAGGATACATAGACTTGTCAAAGCGCAGAGTCTCACCAGAAGAGGTTATAAAATGTGAGGAAAAATTTGCAAAAGCAAAAGCAGTAAGTACTTTACTAAAACTCCTTCTCTTTTACTCAGCTGGTACTGACACAAATTTATCTGTAGAGCCATCAGTCAGATGCTTCTGTTCTATTTTTTTTTTTTTTTAACATCACTTGTTTAAAACGGTGATGCCTAGATGGCAGGGAGGACAGTGTGATTCGCTTGCATAGCTAGGCGGGGTTGTCGCATGGAGGGTCCTGGGTTTGAGTCCTGGGTAAGCCGCTCACGTCTGTTGTCTAGTGTTCTACTTCTTTATTTCTTAAGAGTGCCTGAAAACATACCTTTATGTTTGTCTAATATTTATTTCAATGTACTAAAGGATTGGGAGATTGCCATCATAACGCCAATTTTCAAAAAGGGTGACAATCGACAATGTGGAAACCATAGAGGCATATCCCTTCTCAGTGTCCCTGGTAAAATCTACTCTAGAATCCTAGAGCAGAGACACCGACACCTATCTGAGCCACAATTGGATGAGGCCCAGTGCGGATTCCGAGCAAACCGGGGTGCTCGGGACCTGATCTTCACGCTCAGACAGCTGGGTGAGGGGGCCCTTGAGTATAAGAGTGAGATCCATTTTTGTTTCATAGATCTGGAAAAGGCATTTGACAGGGTCCCCTGGAGCCAACTTTGGGACTGTTTGGCAAGGAAGAACATTCCAGCACCTCTGATTCGTGCTATACAGAGCTTCTACAAGTCTTGCAGAAATTATGTGAGGACAGCAAACCATGAGTCAGAAGAGTTCAGGACCACCACTGGTGTAAGACAGGGTGATATCCTGTCACCTTGTCTTTTCATACTCCCCATGGACGATGTCATCAAGTCATGTAAGGAGAGAACAAGAAAGTATTCAGTGGGGTACTGGAGGATGAGACAGGTCTGTATTTCAGAGCTGGCATTTGCTGATGATGTTGCCCTGATTGCTAAATCAGAGGCACATCTCCAATCCAACCTGCAAGTCTGGAAGGAAGAGCTGGAGAAGAGAGGGATGGTCATAAGCAGCTCTAAAACAAAATCCATGGTGATATCACGAGAAGAAAGAAATCAGATTAAGCTGGGAGAACAGGTCCTGGAGCAGGTCGACCACTTTGGATACCTCGGAGCTATTGTAGACTGAAGGGGAGGCATCAGGGGGGAGTTGGCCGCTCGAGAGGCGGCTGCTGGGAGACTTTTTCAGGCCTTAAATTGAGGCTTTCTCGGCAAGAGAGAGGTTGGTAAGAAAACGAAGATGGCTGTATACCGCTCCACCTATGTCCCAGTCTTGACATATGGATGCGAGTCATGGGCAGTGACTGCGGCCCACAAAGGCCAGATCCAAACCTCAGAAATGAGGTATCTTTGGAAGGTGGTTGAAGTAATGGGAGGAGACGTGGTCCACAACCAGACGATACATCAAGGCCTAAAATCCCACCCCCTGCAGACCCAAGTAGAACAGTCCCAACTAAGATGGTTTGGTCATGTCTGCAGAATGGGAGAAGATCGGCTACTACGACAAGCATGGGAAACAAAGAGCCAGGGATCCAGACCCCTAGGACGACCCAGAGTCCTCTGGGAGGACAACATTAGACAATCTTTGAAGGACTGAGGACTAGAATGGAACCAGGCCAGGAGGAAGACAGCCGATAGGATAGTCTGGCGCTCTCTCTTCCAAACCTCTACACCTCACGATAGAAGGAGAACGACTAAGTAAGTAAGTAATATTTATTTACTGTTTACAGGCCTTGGGTTTCCCTTCCTTATGTGTTATGTTTAAAATGTTGAGCCTTCCTACAAAAACATGACTCAAACATAACATTGTAAATTAAAGACTTATTTCCCCATCAAGGCCAGCTCCTTGACGTGGAGATGGGGCTCAAGTACAGCCATCAGCGGCTGAAAACCAAGACTGGCCAGGCCCTCCTAGACTCGAGCAAGACCACAGTCTGCCCTAGCAAGTCAAGGTGCTGAAGACAGAGGCAACCAGCCAAGAGGCGCACCACAGCAATCAGGATGCCACGCACATGCGCTATGGGAAGTATGCCTATATCTGCAAAACGTTATGGCACTCGCCCTGTGACGGACACCCAGGCAGGCGCAGTGCCGGGCCCTCTGCCTCGGAAGGGCCCAACCCCTACTACTGGGGGTCCTTCTCAATTGCCCCGTGGAGCCAGGAGGCATGAGAATAGAGCTACTGGCCAAGCAAAGAAAAGACCATTTAAAATAATGCACTGGAATGCTGAAGGCGTCAATAGTAAAAAAGACGGCTACAGCAAAAAAATTAGAGCTCGAAAATATCTTGAATGAAGAGCAAGTAAATGTATGTTGCTTGCAAGAAACCCACCTCAACAAGGACATAGCCTTCAAAATCAGAGGCTACCAGTGCTACCGATCTGACCGAATAGACAGGCGAAAAGGTGGAATACTGACACTCGTGAGGAATAACATCAGTGCATGTCAGCTTGAAACATATATGGAGGGGGCGGAATACCAGATGCTTCATCTCAGGACAGAAAGTTCAGAATTCCACCTGCTCAACTACTACTGTCCGAGCGACCGCCGCCCACTGGCACTAGATACAATCCAGCAAAAGAAAGACTGATTGTATGCGGAGACTTCAACAGCCACTCACAGAGCTGGGGCTATGATCACATGGACAGGAGAGGTGAGGAGCTTGAAAACTGGCAGGATGACAATGGGCTTATCCTGATTAACCAGCCAATCGACCCACCAACCTTCTACTCGAGATCATGGCACACCACCTCTACACCAGACCTGGCATTCCACTCACCCAGCTTGGAGTGGAACACCACACGCATTGTAGGGAAACAACTTGGAGGCAGCGACCACCGGCCAGTCTTCCTAATTGTGGAAAATGAACTTGTCAAGGAGAGCAGCACTCTCTCTAGGTGGAACTACAAGAAGGCAGACTGGACAATGTACCAGCACCGTACTAGTATACTGGCTAGAGATCTGACTGTAGACAAAGACATCAATAAGCTAGTCGATGAATTCAGCAGATGCATATTACAGGCTGCTCGTGAAACAATACCTAGAGGGGCTCGTAAGCACTACAAACCATATTGGAATAGTGAACTAGAGCAGCTGCACAACGATGTGGAAACATCTCGAAAGCAGGCAGAGACCAGTCCATGCCAAGAACACCACAATAACTACCAGCAAGCTAAGGCCAAATTTCAAAGGGCCAAGTTGCAGGCCAGGCGAAGAAGCTGGAAGGAGAAAACAGAGTCCTTGAACTTTGAAAGAGATACGAGGAAACTGTGGAAGCTGGTAAAGCAACTTAATGATGAAGGTACAGGGAGAAACTCAAGGATTGCTCTGTACAAAGATGGAAACATCCTCATGGGAAAACAGGCAGCTGATCACTTTGCAGACTCCTTTGCTAAAGACAACAACATCGAAGTTAGCCCAGAGAAGCAACAGGAGACTCGTGAGAAACAACACGCAGGACGAGATGGAACCATACCTGAAGTTATGGAGGCACCAATCACATTCAGAGAACTGGAGCTTGCAATATCCAAATTGAAAATGAGAAAGTCGCCAGGAGTTGATGGAGTGTCCAATGAAATGATTAAGAACTTGGGAACCACAGCAAAAACAAAGCTGCTGCAGATCTTCAATATCTGTTGGAACTCAGGCAGAGTTCCACAGACCTGGAGGGAAGCAATCATGATACCACTCCTAAAACCAGGAAAAGACAGTTCCACTGCCTCCAGCTACAGACCAATCAGCCTTACAAGCTGCCTCTGCAAAACAATGGAACGTATCATCAACCTCAGGCTACAGTGGTACCTTGAAAGTGAAAACCTTCTTGTACCACAGCAGGCGGGCTTTAGGCAGTGTTATTCCACCGAAGATCAGGCAACTTACCTTTCCCAAGAGATTGAGGATGCGTTCCAAGATAAGAAACTGGTACTAGCAGCATGGATAGATCTAAGGAAAGCATTTGACAAGGTTTGGAAAGAAGGGCTTCTGAAGAAACTGAGAAATTGTAGAGTGAATGGTAAGATGTACAAATGGGTGAAAGCATACTTACATAACAGAAGAGCCCGAGTACAACTAGATGGCCGCAAGAGTAAGAAAATTCTACTGCGTCATGGCGTCCCTCAGGGAGGGGTTCTGTCCCCCACACTTTTCCTAGTCTACATCAACGACCTGGTTGCTGAACTACCACATGGAATGAAAGTGGCAATGTACGCTGATGACCTGGTAATATGGTGCACAGATGAGCATGCAACAGTGGCCACCAAACTGCTACAAAGAGCTATAGATGCCTTAACCTCATGGGCAAATAGATGGTGTGTCAGCATCAACACAGACAAGTGCAGCACTACGCTCTTCACCCTCTCTCCCAAACAAAAAGCTGGTGTCATCAAGATAAACGAAGAGCTCCTGAGAGAAGATAAACAGCCCACCTATCTCGGAGTTACATTCGATGATAGGCTGACATGGAAGCAGCACATCAACAAGGCAGCAACAAAGGCCAGGAGGAAGCTAGCCATCCTGAGAAAACTAAGTGGAACCACATGGGGAGCCAGCGGGAAAATACTTAGTAAAGTTTACCAGCAGGGCATACGACCACACCTGGAATATGGGTCAGCTGCGTGGTGTCCAGCATCAAACACCACATTACAAGAGCTAGATAAGGTGCAAAACCAGGCGCTTAGGGTCATCACGGGGGCAATGAAATCAACGCCTATAGTGGAGATGGAGAAAATGGGGAGGATACAAGCACTGAGAGAACGCAGAGACATGAAAGTGCTAACACAGGCAGAAAAGTTCCTCTGTATGCCGAGCCATCCAATGAAGGACAGATTCCAAAACCTAGCAATGGGGCGACTGAAAAGAAGCAGCTTTATCCACCAGGCCAAACGATTTCGTAGACAAACCTCAGACCTGCCTGAAGTTAACAGCCCCCTAAAGTCTGTGCCAGAACAAACCCCTTGGAGAGAGGAGCATGGACTACCAGTACACATCCACACAAAAGTGAAAGGAATGTTCGACAGGGATGAATAGAACAGCGTGCAACGTAGGACAGTCACTCTCAGTTTCCTGGATGATGAATACCCACAGGACCTCTGGGTCCGAGTATACACGGATGGGTCAGCACAGAATGCATTCTACATAGAATACCCAAACAACACTAGGGATACGGTCAGAGTACCAACGGGGAAATTCTGTAACAACTATGATGCAGAAGTCCAGGCAATCAAGGTGGCAACTGAGAAACTACTGAACACCAATCTCGGTCCACAGCCTGTAGTATTCCTGACAGATGCAAGATCAGCACTCCAAGCACTTCAGTCCAGAAAATTGCCAGTTATACAGGCCCTACTTTCTGAACTGTGCAACCAGCGCAGGGTCGCCATGCAGTGGATACCGTCTCATTGTGGAATACCAGGAAATGAGAGAGCAGACGGACTGGCTAAAGAAGGTGCTGCAGACGAACAACCGGATGTACCAGTTACATACCATCAGAAGAAAAAGATGATCAAATCTATCAGAAAGCCACCAACATCAACGCAGGATGACTACCAAGCTATGAACAGATCAGAACAAATAGTCATTCTGCGCCTCAGAACAGGACACAACCGCCTCCGCAGCCAGATGTATACAAAATTCAAGATTGGCAATTTAGCCATGTGTACATGTGGACAGGCACCCCAGACAGCGGAGCACGTACTGCAAGATTGCCCCGAATATGATATATTGAGGCAAACCCACTGGCCCAGAGAAACAACACTGGAAGCAAAACTATACGGACCTCTGTATGAACTACAAAAGACAGTGAAGTTTATACAAGAAACAACATTGCAGATATAGACAATATAGTTCAAGCGAACGAAAGAAGAAGAAGAAGAAAAGACTTATTTTTGTCATTGGATTAAGTTATTGTATGTTAAATGTTTAAAAAAAAATAAAATTAATTATTGCTATCATTGCTAGATCATAATTTCTATCTTCTGTGTTATTGTTGTTTTATGAATGTTGTAATTTCTAGTTCGACCTCAGTTGTGTTGTAATTTGGGTACATATGTCATTCTTGGTTCCAGTTGACAAAGTCTGCTTATTTTAAGTTGTGGTAAGCACACAGCTCTGATATAATCTTAATTTTGTGCTTGTGCTGTATTGAGAGGACTTCCAGATGTTGTTTAGGCTAAAAAAGGCTGTTCTTGCCTTATTCATTCTGATGTTGATGTCTTTGCCTGCCCCGCCGTCTGGTGTTACTATGCATCCTAGGTATGTGAAGGTGTCTGTCTGTACCAGTTGCTGATTCCTTACTGATATGGGCTCAGGGTTGCTCACATTGAGCGTCATGACTTCTGACTTCTTTAAATTGATGTTCAAGCCCACCTGCTGGCTAAACTTATTAAGTCTATCAGTTTTTTCCTGGATGTGTTGATGTGAATGTGCTAGTAGTGCAATGTCATCTGCATATTCCAGATCTTCCAATGTAGAAAATGTAGTCCATCTTATTCCTCTTGGACTGCCCTCTGTTGTCTGGCGCATCACCCAGTCTATGACTGTTAAAAATAGAGTGGTTCATAAGGGGCATCCCTGTCGTACTCCTGTCTTCACCTCAAAGGTTAGGTTGCTCTGCCCAACACTACACGTAAAGTTGGCATAGAGGCTTTTTATGATTGACACTATGCAGCTTGGATTTCCATAAGCCCTCAGTATTTTCCATAAACTGTCCCTATGTATGCTGTCAAAAGCCTTTTCAAAATCAACGAAATTAATGTACAGCTGTCTTTGCCATTCTGAGCACTGCTCTGTAATGTTCCCGAGAGTGAATATATAATCTACACATCTTCTGTTCTTTCTAAATCCTGCTTGTTCTTTCCTCAGTTTGTGGTCTACTGCTTTTGAAATTCTCTGTATAATTATCCTGCCTAGTATTTTTCTGGGAACTGAGAGAAGAGTGATTCCTCTCCAGTTATTGGAGTCTGCAAGATCTCCCTTCTTGGGCAATTTGACAATTATTCCTTTGTTCCACTCTGATGGTGTTGTCCCCGTTTTCCAGACTTGTGCAAATAGTGGTTCTAATAGTTCTGCTGCTAGCTCAGGGTCTGTCTTAAATAGCTCTGCATTTATCATGGCCAGGGGCTTTTCCGTTCTTTAACCCTTTGATTGCTGTGATGATTTCTTCTTTTCGTGGAATGTCTGTATTAACATCTAGATCGTTTTCAGCCTCAGGAACATTCAGTTGTGACTCTGGTGGTTCCTTGTTCAAAGTTTCTCTGAAGTGCTCTGCCCATCTTGTTTCCTGTCCCTCTGCTGTCGTGATGAGATTTCCTTGCTTATCTCTCTCTTACTAATGTAATATTGTTTGCACCTCGTTTTCCGCTGATGAATTTAGTTATTTTGTATACTGTGGTAACCCTGCCTTGGTATTAATATGGATGTCCTTGTTCAGTATGATTTCCATCATTCCTTCACTCTGTCATATGCTCTTTATTATGTTAGCTTATTATCCTGAATGCACATACGCACATATTATTATTATTATTACATACGCAGCACAATCATGTTATAACCAGGGGGTCAGAACAGCACAATATGGAAGTGATGGACTAATCTTAATAAATAAAGATAAATAACATAATGTGGTGGAAGGATATGGATCTTGTTCAGATGGTATTGACATTAGTGTAACTAATTAAAACGGCACAGAAAAAAATTGTATGCAGCTGGAGAATTTTTGGAGAAAGGCCAAAAAAGAAAGGGCAGGACAAATCAAGGGCGTGGCTTACTAGCTCATTTTCTTCCATCTCTTCCTTATCTTTCTATCCCCATTTCTTATAATTCACTACCAAATTCAACTAGTCTCGTCAAATTGTCATCATTTATATTGTACATTTATCATTCTCATCCTCACATTGATTACTTTAGCACTCATCTACAATGTTTTTCTCTCCTATGAATTGAAAGATTAGATTGTATTTAATTTTTGTTTGCTACATTAATCCCATTTATGACTTTTTCAGGTGAACAGCATATTGAGGCATGTTGCTGAACTAATGGGCTTCAAGAGTAATGAAAGACTGGAGGAACTTTATGAGAAAACAGCTTGGTTCTTTGATGCCAAATATGGAAAAGCTGGAGCGTCTTATGAAGCTTTCAAGCATGCTGTCCAGTGAGTTATCTGTTTCCTTTTTGGTCACTGTCATGAAGTGGCTTTAATTAGAGTCTGTCTGAGTACAGAGACAAGACACTAGTTATGAGAAAGTCTGAGAAGATAGATTTAGATGAGAATGACAGTGAATGTGGAAGGTTGAGACTTATAACTTCAAGGGTGAGAACCTAGATTGACTCTCCCTCGCCACTTGTGACTTATTTTCTAGCTACTGTCTCACCACCTCTGACTACCAGAAAGGAGATAAGGTTTCACTAAATTCCACAGACACCACTATACAGAAAAAGCATATAAGTACAGTATAGTTAAAGATAAACTGATCCAGTGTACATTTTATAGTTTATTAAACATCAAATCAATAGGTTCGCACAACCTGGAAAAAAAGAACAAATCAAATGAAAGACACAATATAAACATTTCCACACTCTCTTTCGCACCTGCATGAAAACAACTAAGGATAAAGAAAGATACTCTGTGGGGGTCTCTAAGTAAGAGCCACCCCTCCTGACTACACTATTGTTACTAACTAACACACTGTCCCGCTGAAGATGTATAACTAAATGACTACATTGTCTTAAAGGCGCTCTAGGTGGTCCTGCACACTAACAAATACACCACCAGAAATGCTAGGCTAATTGACTTTTCAGCGCTAACTCAGAGGCTGTCCTCTAAGTATTCTATCTACCCTACTGTTCCTCTATAACTTCTCTCTCTCTCTCCTCTGTCTGGGTTCAGTGCCTCTCTGACACTACCGTCTTCGTCTGAGGCTCTGATGAGTTGCTTCTCCGTCACGCACCTCCTCTCGTTAGCATTTGGAAAGTGTCACGAAGTGGATTTAGGTTTAGAGTGTGTCTGAGTGTATAGACACGACCCTAGTATGAGAAAGACTGAAAAAAATAGATTTAGATGAAAATGATAGTGAAAATATGAAAAGTTGAAACTATTGGCTCCGAGGGTTGAGAACCGAGATTGACTCTCCCTCGCCACTCCAGACGTCTTAGATAGCTATAGCCTCAACCACCTCTAACTACCCTAAGGGGATAATGTTACTTAACCTTTAGCACGCTGCATTCTTTTCCCAAAACAATGCTCCTGCAGCTGCATTCTTTTTCACAACGCCCCATTTTTATAGTGGGTGACTTGTAAATTCTATAGTTTTTGTGTTTCTTGGTCATTTGCTATCATTTTTGGAATTTATATAAATAAATGAATGATGAATCTGATGATATAAAATTTGTTTGTGTTCATGTTAGATGTGATAGGAAGAGAGGAAAGGAAAGATGAAAAACACGAGAAAAACATTTAAAAAAATAAAAATTTTTTTTTTTTTTAAATTTTAAAATTAAAAAAAAAAAAAAAATAACCAACACACGAAGAGGCCATATCCCTTGCATCTCAATGAAAGTCATTTGACCAATAGACCAATACAAATCAAATGACGATCTTTTCGTTACACCCATCATCAGTAGCAAAGGAATAAACGCTCTCGTCAGCCGTGATATTCGATCGTAACCCTAAACCTTTCCGACACACTTAATCCTAACCCCTAAAAAAATACATACCAGGAAAGCCATTCTACTTTCGTTTCCATCTCAGCCATCAAACATATTCTGAGAACCGATATCAGCGCTTATAAAGACAAAAATTTCATCCTTACCTCATGGCGTCAGAATCCAATAAAATTAGAGCGAAAATGGCCGCGTGTTCGATGCCGATTCATTTCGATTGAAAAAATTCACAGAAAATAAACGCTAATACGTCCATTACTAAAAAAAAATTGGAAACGAAAGCAAACTCTCTTCCAAAGAAGTTTAAAACTTAACATCCGGCTGTGATATCACGTGTCCACACATGCTAATGCTAGAAAACGAAGATATTCGCAGTCGACATATGTCGACAACAGCGGTTAGAGCATAGGTTACCTTCGTCGACATATGTCGACGGCAGCGTGCTAAAGGTTAAGATCACATACACCAGGATACAGACAACATATAGCTACTGTATGTAAATAAAATGACTGATCCAGACTACAGTTTAAAATTTATTTACACGCAAAAAATTAAATACATGTCAAAGAAATAAAGTGCTTGTAAGCACACCTGAAAACAAACAAGCACAGTTAAAAACGATTTATCATCAACCCAACCCTTCACCCACAATTGCCACCTGTATGGGGGAAAGAAGTTAAGATTAACCTTTAGCACGCTGCTGTCGACATATGTTGACGAAGGTAACCTATGCTCTCCCAGCTGTTGTCGACATATGTCGACAAGCGGATATTTTCGTTTTCTAGCATTAGGATGTCACTTCACCCCCGGATGTTAAGTTTTAAACTTATCTGAGAGAGAGTTAACTTCCGTTTCTGATCGGTCTTAGTAATGGGTGCATTCGTGTTTATTTTCTGTGAATTTTTTAAATCGAAATGAATCGGCATCGAACACGCAGCCATTTTCGCTCTAATTTTATTGGATTCTGACGCCGATGCGATGAGGAGGAGATTTTTGTCTTTATAAGCGCTGATATCGGTTCTCAGAATATGTTTGATGACAGAGATGGAAACGAAAGTAGAATGGCATTGCTAGTATGTATAATTTTAGGGGTTAGGATTAGGTTTAATCGGAAAGGTTTAGGGTTACGGCCGAATGTCACTGCTGACAAGGGCGTTTGTTGCTTTGCTACTGATGATGGGTGTAATGAAAAGATCGTCATTTCATTTGTATTGGTCAAATGACTTTCATTGAGATGCAAGGGATATGGACTCTTTGTTTGTTGTTTTTTTTTTTAAATTTTAAAATTAAAATTTTTTTTTTCTTTCTCGTTTTTTTTCATCTTTCCTTTCCTCTCTTCCTATCACATCTAACATGTACACAAACAAATTTTATATCATCAGATTCATCATTCATTTATTTATATAAATTCCAAAAATGGTAGCAATTGACCAAGAAACACAAAAACTATAGACGTTACAAGTCGCCCACTATAAAAACGGGGGGGGGGGGGGGGGGGGGGGGGGGGGGGGGGGGGGGGGGGGGGGGGGGGGGGGGGGGGGGGGGGGGGGGGGGGGGGGGGGGGGGGGGGGGGGGGGGGTTGTGAAAAAAGAATGCAGCTGCAGGGCAAGTTTTCGGAAAAAAGAATGCAGCATGCTAAAGGTTAAACAAAACCACACTGAACTTGGTGGGGTCTCGGATTTCGAGCCTCCACTCCAACTAGCTATTATAATTCTAATTTCACTGTCAGCTGGAAATCCTACGAACTGTCTACACAATCTCTGCAAAGACTTCGTTTCTACACAGCCTATTCTGAAACTCCCGAACACTACACCACAAATAACTTCCTCACTAAAACTTCAGCAGCTGTCCTCTGCTATGATCTTTAACAAAACTCATTATCAGTTCTGTCTTTCTGCTCAAACATCTGTAGAGAGTATTGTAACCATGTTTCCCTCTACAAATTCTGTAGCTGACGACTGGGGTTTAAAGACTGGATACTGGACTTGAAAATGTAGCTGTTTCACTACTGACAAATCTAGATTCACCTGCCCGGTTTCCCCTCTCTGGGTTTAGGGCCGTCAGCTTTATTATGGCCGATTTTACACAAACCCAACCTCCAGGCGTTGTGCCTTCTTTGGAGTTGGTATATCGAGCTTAGAGCTCGTGATTTAAACGATGAACACGTTCCCGCTGAAGCATGGGGACTTCACTGCAAAGAGAACGGTTTCGTTCCTTCTGATGCCCACTGGTTTGGCGCCGGTACTACCGCGTCACAAGTTCTCTTTCGCCTCTGGCGTTGCCTCGTCTCTTCTTCTCCTGAGAAGAACAACCTTTCTTGGCAAGCTGCAAGGTCAAAATGGCACCCGTAATTGCGTGCCGTGAAACCGTTTTGCTATGGGACAAATAATACAACAATTATATCACACATCAACTTAACATGTCTTTAACATCTATCTCCCTTACATCCTAACACCCCTGTCTATTCCCGCTCCAGCAACTACATAATATTTATGCCCCAAAAAGTCAGCTCCCCCACACAACTCCCTTCTCTTTTCTCTACCCGATTCCAAAGTAAACATCACCCAGGTAATACCCTCGCAGACCGGCTGACCTAAATCCTATGGTTCTGCATGACTAGCGACGAGTCACAACAATTTTTCACTGAGGACCTACCTGTCCAAAAATACTTTGGGCTACTACTACTAAAATGATCAACACCAAAATAAAATTAGACCTCTCTAGGAATCATTAAATTCCCGTTCCGTAAAATTAATCACATCCCAAAATGTAATAACCAATTATTCCTTTATCAGAAATAAAAGTTCATCTCTCGTCTTCTGATTACACAGTACAACAATGCACAATAAATAACGTATACCATTTTACGCTAGTATATACATCCTGCCAAAAGTTATACCCAAAACCAGGTTATCAATTTAAAACCCCATAGTTACAAACACATGCACCCGCATTCTCACAATGTTACTTCCCTCCTCATCCATCTGAATATCGTCCCAAAGAAATATTCATTAAATAACAGCACCCACGTGATTACAATTCTACAACTCCACTCCCGTAACTTATCAGAATAAACTCTAAATAAAATACATGCGCTGCCGGATATTCTGTAAATTAACATAAGCAAAGATGCTGGTTTCTCCACAGACCTTCTTTGAAATAATACAAAGCACGCCCTTAATATCTCAACTCTTAGTCCTTCCTAGATACTGCTATTCCTTCTAGAAAGAATTATATGGACCTCTTACATTCAATACTTTCTCTAAGAACATAATTGATGGCCCTACACGTTAATTTTAGCTTTAAAATTAACTTCCCAAAGAAAACTTACTGATCGGCTAGGACTCTATTAAAATCAAATAAAAGTACCACGGTAATAACTTATGGCTTACCCAATTTGAATTTCCCCCTTAAAGAGCAATCGAAAATTGACTATGGTTACGTGGCTGGCAATTTTTCATCAGAGAACTGGCTATGAATCTACGTGAGTATATATAATCAAAAACCCCCACGCTGCTCTCGCTGACGTCATTGCATGCCTTTGTTCTAAGCCCAATGACCACGCTGCATTTCAATACAGTTTGACCTCGGCCAATCAAAATTGTAAACAACTCTGACTCATACTGTTACTGCTCGCCAGTATTACGTACATGGGTAAAAGGTCATTACCCCCATCCCCCATTTAAACAAAGAATGTACTGGATTACAGAATGATCTCCTAACCGTCGGGAAATAATGCTCAGCCTCTACTGCTTAATAAACAAAAATGACCGCAATTATTTAAATCCCGAAAATACGTCTATTTGCACGCAATCGCTTTAAAGAGAAGAACCCTGGTGCAAATCTGCACTTAACCTAACCGTCATCCCTATAGAAAAAAACTGCAATCTATTCCCTACAAAACAAGACTAAACTCCACTACTATTCATAGAGAAGAAACATAGTGCAGATTAGATAAAACTCCACCGTAATCCCTCCTTCTGAAAAAAGAAAATAATAGAAGCAGAAGAAACATGGGGTGGATTACATGTAATCCCTCCTAGAAATAGTGTAAATAATGCAAGGAGAAGAGACATGGGGCCTTTTGAAAAAATAAATTACAGTACAGTATCACAGAAAGGTATGTTTTCCCTCTCTCCTTTCCCGAATACTGATGAAGAGGGCCTTGTTACATACAGCTATATGTTGTTGCCTAAGGCTGTAGATGTTATCACTGCTGATGACACTCAATTCTTCAAATTGTCGAGTTAACCCGCTTCGGGTTTAGGCCTACTGCATTATTATGGCAGTATTGTAAACACCAGGCAACGTAGCCTGTTTGGTGTGGGCCTTAACGAGCTAAGAGCTCCTTATTTAGAGACCAGTTCCCGCTGAGGTATGTGTCCTCACTGCAAGAGAACTTCTCCTTTCCTTTCAGTGTTGCCGACGTAACTGGGCGACCGGTACAAGCACGTACCCAGTTTTCTTAAAGTATGGTGATGTCTCGTGCCTCCTCCTCCTGAGAAGGCAAAGTTTGTGGTAGGCTTAGGGCTATCTATAACCTCCACGCCGTGACTGCTGTAGAAACAAAAAAATAACAACATCTATACAACAATTCAAAATTTCTTATACATAACACATTACCACCCAAACTTCATCTACACCCTGGTGTCCCCTAAATTAATAAATCTCCCCATCACACAAGCTACGCACAAGAATAACACAGAAATATCTGTCCAAGGGTCAGACTACTTAACAGTTCCCGCCTATCTCTCTGCCGCACCAATTAACTCGCTGTCTGTTACATAAACCCCAGACGCGGGCTGACCTGAATCTTTTGTGTGCTTGTCTCACCTTTAGGCATCACAACACTCCCTTCACTGAAGCTAAAATCCCCTGTACTGAATAATTTCCCCAGCCCTATTCTTCTTAACCTTTAGCACGCTGCATTAGAACGGCGGAAATTTGCCCTGTCGCTGCATTATTTTTCACAACGCCCCCTTTTTTATAGTGGGTGACTTGTAACGTCTATAGTTTCTTTGTTTCTTGGTCAATTGCTGTGATTTTTGGAATGTATATAAATAAATTAATGATGAATCTGATGATATAAGTTTTGTTGGTGTATATGTTAGATGTGAAAGGAAGAGAGGAATGGAAAGATGATTTAAAAAAAAAAAAAACCCCCAAAAAACGAAGAGACTGTACTGCATAAGGCTGGTCCTACCTTTGAAAGCTATCATACTCTCATCAAGACTAAGCTCTTTAGAGGGTACGTAATGGCTTTGCCATAGAGGGAGAAGAGTGTCGACGAACGATTTGATTTTGAAAGGGTTAGGGTGCCCTCGTGGTGCTGCAGTTGTATTGAAGGGGCCCTGGGAATATAAACTTCCATCAAAATCGTCGTCAAGAACGCTAGACATTACTGTCGTCCCCATCTCCGCCATCACCCATATTCTAAGAACCAATATCAACGCTAGTAAAGGCAACAAACTCCTCGTCATCGGAGTCAGAATCCATGAAAATTTCAGCGAAAAGGGCAGCTTGTTCCGTGTCGATTGATTTTGATTTAAAAAATGCACAGAAAATAAACGCTAAGACACCCGTCACAAATATAGATCGGAATTGGAAGTTGAACTCTTTCGCAAATAAGATTAAAATTAACATCCGGGGGTAATATGACGTGTACACATGTTTATATGGCAGGAAACCAGCTATGTCCGAAAGTAGCATTGCGCCTGCAGCTGGGAGAAAATATAGTACCTCTGGCGCAACGTTGCGACCGCAGCGTGCTAAAGGTTAAAGACTGCCCCGGGAAGGTTATCAATTTAATAAAATTATAAACACACATATACATACACCATCTATGTAATATTAAATCCCCTTCACCCGTTGTCTACTGACTACAAGACCAATTAACACAACTAATTAATACACAAACCACACCTGTGTATATTCACTACAAATTATCATAATCAAATGCGGTTACACGGACCTCATATTTACATTACACCGATCTTACCGCCTAACCGTATACAGTTAATTATCTCAAAAGCCGCTACACAAATCATAGATACTGCTAGCTTATACATAGTAAAAAGTATAGACAACGCTTACACTACACTGGTTCTAGTTTTGTATAAGTCAGCAATTGATGGCACTACTGACTAATTAAATTAAATCCCAGAAGAAAGCTTACTCTAACGTGCTAAATAAAAACTTCCTACGCCGCTATTAAGTTATGAACATACCCAACAATACAGAATTTCTCGAACTGAGAAGACTGCAAAATGGCGCTTCTTCACGGCACAAAATTTTTTTGGACTAGTGAGCGATAAATACTTTTGATGCTCACTATTTATATTATGAATTAGCAGATGCAATATCAGACGCGGTAAGTCGTCGTGTTCACGTCTAGCATTATCTATCAGAACCGCTTTCAACCAACCTTTGACCTACTATCATGCCTGCACATAAATTAATCGAGCCCATCCAATCATATCATAAGCTAAACTCTGACTCAGCATTGACCGAGCAAACCGCCAAATTATTCCTGCTCACGCACCGAAATAATACGTAATATTCTGTAACCCTCTGACCTTCTATCTACCAGAATAATTTACTGGTTCTACGTTAACCTGGGTCGTGCTTTCCCCCATCCCTACAAATAAAAAGGGTTGGTGAAGGTGGTCGGATTTATCCTAACGTCCAAGAAAAAAATATCCCAGAATTAATAACTAGTGAACTCGAATGCCTAATAACAATTAAAGAACAAATTAATTGCATGGAAAAGAAAAATGGGGCGAGTTGAAATTAAAAATAACAGTAACTCATCACAATCACATCCATCCAGTCATCATCCTTATCATTTTGCATTTTTAATTTCTATGGAAGTCTTGACATATGGATGCGAGTCATGGGCAATGACTACAACCCACAAAAGCCAGATCCAAACCTCAGAAATGAGGTATCTGAGGAAGGTGGTCGAAGTAACAAGAAGAGACATAGTCCGCAACCAGACGATACGTCAAGGCCTAAAATCCCAATCCCTGCAGACCCAAGTAGAACAGTCCCAACTAAGATGGTTTGGCCATGTCTGCAGAATGGGAGAAGATCGGGCTACCACGACAAGCATGGAAAACAAAGAGCCAGGGATCCAGACCCCCAGGACGACCCAGAGTCTGCTGGGAGGACAACATTAGACAATCTTTGAAGGACCGAGGACTAGAATGGAACCAGGCCAGGAGGAAGACAGCGGGTAGGATAGTCTGGCGCTCTCTCTTCCAAACCTCTACACCTCATGGTAGAAGGGGAACGACTAAGTAAGTAAGTTAGTGTCACGTAGGGTTTATATTCATTTAATTTCCTACATCTTCTTCCTATTCTTTCACCCGAATTCTCTCTTTTATTATCTCTGTATTTCCTTTTTCCTGTATATTTTTCATCCATTCGTTTTGCGAATATTATTTTCATATAATTCGCAAACTTTACCTGGTTTCCTTTCTCTAAAACTGAGAATCGCACCTGGGTGGTATTGCGTACATGTCAGTCGCGCTGGTCGGACGATAGGCGTGAATTTACAGCATTCGCTAGACATTCGTCTAAGGGTCTCTGGCCTGGGGCGTGAAAATTCACGCGAGGGACATGGAAAGTAGACAGAGAGTCTGCATTTCAGTAAACGCATGAGGTTTTTCGTCAGAAAAAAACCAGGCTTAGCGTGAAAATCCACTCCGCACTGCAGACGGTGGTCTGAGATTTGCAACTCATGCAAGCCCTCGGCCACTGATGGCTGTTACGTCACGCGATAAGCGGACGAAGGTGTTATACGGACAGGGGAGACTATTTCGCTTGGCGAAATAAGATTAGGATCCTGTGTCCGATTTTAAAGATATTGGCCAAGTTTGAAACTTTAATTTCATTCTCGCTCATAGACTCACAGTAGATAGGTTGCTCGTAAACAGAATAGCTGTTAGCGAAGTATCTCAGTTTGTTTCGGCAATTTGTCGAACTTCTAGACTTCCAGAAATACTTTCAGCATTTTATTCTTAAGTTGTGCGACTACCTGTAATTCTGTGGTTGAGGTAATTAATATGATAGATATATAGATTTTGTGAGTGTTAAAGTGTTAAATCGCTTAATTCATTTTAATCTATTTCTTTAGCGCAGAAGAGAAATAAAGTGGTAGGCTATTATATTTTCTAGGGAAGCATTCAGTGGAAAGCAGAATAAAATTAAAATCTCTAGCTTATAACGGCAAGAGTAGCTATTTATGAATTTAATTTAACTGCTAATACTCAGTCGAGTGTATTTTTCTAAACTAACGTATAAACTCTAGAATCGAGCCTCATGAATGGTGACGGAATACGCACGTGTTTCCTAATTCATGAGGATTGCTGATTTTTAAATATAACTTACGTCACGGGAAGTTTAAATGATAAGCAAAGCTCTCTGCTTGCAAGTTTAAATGTAAGTTATAACCAGTACAGATTCTGTTTATTATATTATATGTGTTATTTTTCCTCCACACAGTGAAAGTTTTGGGGTGACCCTAACTTTACCAGCACCTAGTAGTAGTTTCCATACTTGTGAAGAAATAGACAGTCCTTATTTTGAACCACGTGGGTTTCTTAAGTACCACTGGTCTAACAGTGCATATGCAACCCGAGTTAGCCAGAAATACTATCTCCCAATAACGGGTTTTCAAAGACTGTAATGATAAATACTGGACCTTGGAGCCAGATCTTAATTTCTTCTAGAAAAACTCTACGTAATCTTTTCTGCCTGGTGGCGCGAAATACTTCAAGTATTAACTAACATTTCCCGACTATATATATATTTTTTTGTGGACAAATCTGTGGTGTGACTAAAGTGAATCCTATACTGAGGGAAGGCACCGACCTGACATTCATCATTTCTAGAAACCTACGCTATTGACACTGTGCTCTGCTAACTCCCGCGCCTGGAATAATTTTAGGTGACTTAATCAGACATTTGAACAAATTTGCACACCCAAGTAGTCGTTCCCGGAGACTCCAAGTTAAATACGTCTTTTGGAACTGGGGACTTCTTGGCAGAAGACTGCATTTTTTTTTGAGTCTGTGTGAAGATCTAAAATCAGTGTGTTCCAAGAGGCAGCGAGCCAAGTCGTGAGTACATGTATGAGAGGCCATGGCGGAATGAATGAGTGTACGCTGGTTTGAGTGATATTTTCACTATTATATCTTTGACACCCTGTTGCTGTCCTATTTTTTTTTTCAATCTGCATAATTTGTTGCTAAGGCTAGAGTTCTTGTGTTTTTTGTCTTAGGTTAAATCAGATTTTTTTTCAAACTCTGTGCATATAATTACGAGATAAAACAAAGAAAAACTCTTAGACTCAAACCCTATGTATCTGTGACTCGGGCGCCATCATCTGTTCTCTTAACGGGGCCGGGCTAAACCTAGAGTTAACACTATAACGGGGCTATCATCCTTGCAACATTTCCTTGAATTTTTTATGACTGTGTATATGTATTTTCCTTGATGTACTTTCTTTGATGTTGTGAGCCGATTTTTCCTGATATTAAAATCGCTCTTGAACTTAATAATCGTGTTTGGTCAGCTCGTTCTAGATAATATATATATATCATTGTTATAGTTTTCCCACGTCTGTGTGTTTACCTGTCGTCACGTGTATGTGCGTGCCTGTGAGTGATAGAAATATACGTAATATGTATATTGGTGTAGTCTGTCTGACGCTGTAACAACTGTTGTAGAAGATAGGTGAGAGAGAGAAGAATTCTTTTCGCTTTCAGAGACAGCCACTATATCAAAATCTATCATCTCACGTGTGTGGAAATTCTATTACCTTTCACTAACTCTCACTGAGTCTATCACCTATTCAAACCTATTCAGAAGGGACCAAACCTAGTCTTAATTCTCCTATCAAAAATCTACGACAAATGGTCGCTCGTTACCGGGAATTGAACCCAAAATCCTAAGGATCTACGACAAATGGGTTCTCGTCCGTAGGATTTTTGAACTTAGAATAGGAAGGAACGAGCTACGACAAATCTGGTCTCGTGTAACTGGATTTTGAACTTAAGATTTTTATTCTGAAATAGAGTAAGAGTGTGATGTCTTGTGAGTTGTTATATCTTTAAATAATATTACCCCTAGACTAGCGATCTGTTTACGGGCGTGCTGACCACACAAACTAATAAGTTTTTTTTTCCACAGCATCTTTGAATAATATACATTTTGGTTACAGGTTGATTTTGTCGGGATATATGTTAACTGCTGATTGTAATACTAAATGCTGGTAAAGTGGTGAGTGTATAACATTCACTGGGTACTGAGGCAGAACGGCGTTTGAACTAAGTTAAGGAGTGTGTTTCGGACTTTTTGTCCAGATTAATTCCCTCCCTTACCCGATCTGACTTCAGGGGCGAACTTATAGTGGATTTTTAAAAATTAAGGGATTAAAAGAAGAAGCTAGGAGGAAAGAAGCGGCAGACCGGCTATTACAGCAGAAGAAGATGGATGAGGAAATGGAAATTCGCAGGATGCAGCATGAGGAAAGAGAGAAGGAGAGACAGCATGAGAAGGAGAGAGAAGAGAGACAGCATGAGTTAGCTCTTAAAACTCTGGAATTCCAAAGGCGTGGGGCTGCCTCTACCTCCAGCAATGGAGAGTCTTCTCCTCATTCTTCCTTAACTGACCCTGCTAACACTCAATCTCTTCAACTAAATGCTATGTCTTTCACTCTTGAATCTTTTCCTTGTCCAAATGAGAAGATTGACACATGGTTAGAAAAATTTGAGAAAATTGCAACTCTGTACGGGTTAGAGAGGTCGCGTTGGAATATGAAACTTTCCCAGGCCCTAAAAGGTTCTGCTTATGATGTTTATTCTAAGCTGGAAAGTAGCCAACAAGACGACTACGATGTGTTGAAGAAAGCGTTACTGGAGCGCTTTGAAATGAACGCTCGCAAGTTTTTGCAACTGTTTCGCAACAGCCGGAAAGAGAATTCTGAAACTTTTCACCAGTTCTCATCTCATCTTAAGGGATATCTAACAAAGTGCCTTGAGCTTTCGCAGCTCCCCTCTACCTATGAAGGTCTTGAGGAATTTGTTTTAACAGAACAAATAAAGAACACATTGTCTGCAGATACCCGGAGATTTCTAGCTGAGCAGGGGGCAGAAAAACTTGAAGACATCTTAGAGAAGTCTGAGCGTTACCATAACGCGCTGGCTGAACTACCGGCCACAAAGCGGAAACCGACAGAGGAGCATTTTCGAAAAAATAATCTAGATCAACCTTCTCATGCTGCGAATCAGTTTAACCACAGAGAAACTGGACCTCAAAACCCCCCTCCTGAAAAATCCAAGTTCTACAAGAACAAGTACCCCAACCACCCCAAACAGCCTGATCAACCCGACCGCCCTACATGGCAGCGCAGCCAGAAAGGACAAGGTGGCAAAGGGAGAACCCCTGAGCACGGGACATATGATCAGACCGAGCACACCGAGCCAAAACGCATCGGATGCTTATTGACAGTCTCGCAAGGCGGAATTATTGACAGTGATTCCCAACCTGTTGGGGATAGACCCTCAACGCGAGGTACTGTTACTTTGAACGGTTCTCAAACTTCTTGCTTATTTGACACGGGGCTTTCTTATGATTGCATTGTTGCCAGAAAGCTGGTTAAACCCGGTCAAGAGACAGGAGAGACCGTCAAACTTTGTGGAGTTCGTAAGAGTGATGCACCTACAGCGCTTCCCATCGCATTGGTGGAGATACACTCTGACTTTGTCAGAGGTGTGATCAAAGCAGCTGTTATGGATGATCCCATCTACCCAGTCATACTTGGCGGGAGATACGTGTGTATTGGGAAACCGGAAGAGCCGATTGTGGCAGCAGTAACTACAAGAGGGCAAATTAAGAAGGAATGGGAGCCTGCGCCTAATTTGTTACCTATGGAACTTAAAGAAGCGCAACAAAAGGATCCTACTTTGGCACCCTGCTTTAGGAAACTGCCCATGGCGAAGGAACCCAAACAGCACGGGGACATTTTTTCTGAGGATGGCGTACTTTATCGGACAACGGGCAAGCCTGACCAAGGTTACAACCAGCTCCTAGTACCGAAACAGTACAGAAGCCAAATCCTAGAAATGGGGCACTCTCTTCCCTTTAGCGGACATATGGGACAGAACGCCACAAACCAACGTATAACCACTCATTATTGGTGGCCAGGAGTGAATACTGATATTATCAGGTACGTCAAATCCTGTGCCCAGTGCCAACGTGTACCACCCAAGCAACGGACACCCCCAGTCCACATGGGTGAAATGCCAATAATGGGAACACCATTCGAACGGGTTGTGATCGACATTTTAGGGCCTTTCGAAAGGACTAAAAGAAGGAACAGGTTCATCCTGACCTTAGTCGATACATGCACTTTATGGGCAGAAGCTATCCCGCTAACATGCGCAGATGCCAAGCATGTCGCAGAAGCCCTCATGCAGATTTTCACTCGGTTGGGATTCCCTCAGCAAGTGTTGACGGATAATGGATCTCCATACCGAAACCTGTTGATGGATGAGATCGTTAAGATCTTGAGGACCCAGCACATCCACGAGCCATATACTCCGGCCGGAAATGGGCTCGTGGAACGTGCTAATGGAAACCTCACCATGATGCTAAGTAAGCTGGCACAAGTGAAACCTGAAGATTGGGATCTCTGTATTCCTGCAGCATTATTTGGCTACAGAGAATCTCCTCATACTTCCACAGGATTTCCGCCAGCTACACTCTTATTCGGCAGACCCATTAAGGGCCCGCTTGAAGCCTTACTTCAGTCTCTGACAGACGAGAAGGCTGATGAGACAGTTGTCTCAGCCAGTAAATATGTGTCGGTTTTAAAGGAACGGTTGAAACTAGGGTGGGACCTAGCAACGACTAACTTTAAGCGAGCACGCACCAAGCACGCTAACCGATACAGGAAAGTCGCGGAAGAGAGAGAACTGGAAGCAGGAGAGAAAGTTTTGGTGTTGCTCCCTACCGAGAACAACCAACTGAAGATCGGATGGCAAGGGCCGTTTACCGTCCTGAAAAAGATTTCTAAGGCTAACTACCAGATCTCTATTGAAGGAAAGGAGAAGGTTTTCCATTTAAATCTCTTAAAGAGATACTTGGAAAAACCAGTGCCAACCTCCGACCATCTCCTGACGATCGCCAAAACTGACGAAGATGACGATAGTGGCAGGGATATTCCACCGCTATCACAGGAAATCTTTCAAAAATGTCAGAAGCGGCGACGCTCTTTCAAGCGCGCATATGAGACATTCCAGGGGAAGGAAACTTTGAGGAGTGGACTTGAGTAGGAATTGGACAGAGATGGAGGGGGAAAGAGGAGAGGGAAGAAGACAGACACCCCGAAGCTACGGTTATAGGAAATTAAACTCCATAACGTAGACATGGAGTGCTTCCATATCTTAAAGGGGGGAGGCTCTGTCACGTAGGGTTTATATTCATTTAATTTCCTACATCTTCTTCCTATTCTTTCACCCGAATTCTCTCTTTTATTATCTCTGTATTTCCTTTTTCCTGTATATTTTTCATCCATTCGTTTTGCGAATATTATTTTCATATAATTCGCAAACTTTACCTGTTTTTCCTTTCTCTAAAACTGAGAATCGCACCTGGGTGGTATTGCGTACATGTCAGTCGCGCTGGTCGGACGATAGGCGTGAATTTACAGCATTCGCTAGACATTCGTCTGAGGGTCTCTGGCCTGGGGCGTGAAAATTCACCCGAGGGACATGGAAAGTAGACAGAGAGTCTGCATTTCAGTAAACGCATGAGGTTTTTTTCGTCAGGAAAAAACCCGGCTTAGCGTGAAAATCCACTCCGCACTGCAGACGGTGGTCTGAGATTTGCAACTCATGCAAGCCCTCGGCCACTGATGGCTGTTACGTCACGCGATAAGCGGACGAAGGTGTTATACGGACAGGGGAGACTATTTCGCTTGGCGAAATAAGATTAGGATCCTGTGTCCGATTTTAAAGATATTGGCCAAGTTTGAAACTTTAATTTCATTCTCGCTCATAGACTCACAGTAGATAGGTTGCTCAAAAACAGAATAGCTGTTAGCGAAGATCTCAGTTTGTTTCGGCAATTTGTCGAACTTCTAGACTTCCAGAAATACTTTCAGCATTTTTATTCTTAAGTTGTGCGACTACCTGTAATTCTGTGGTTGAGGTAATTAATATGATAGATATATAGATTTTGTGAGTGTTAAAGTGTTTAATCGCTTAATTCATTTTAATCTATTTCTTTAGCGCAGAAGAGAAATAAAGTGGTAGGCTATTATATTTTCTAGGGAAGCATTCAGTGGAAAGCAGAATAAAATTAAAATTTCTAGCTTATAACGGCAATTGTAGCTATTTATGAATTTAATTTAACTGCTAATACTCAGTCGAGTGTATTTTTCTAAACTAACGTATAAACTCTAGAATCGAGCCTCATGAATGGTGACGGAATACGCACGTGTTCCTAATTCATGAGGATTGCTGATTTTTAAATATAACTTACGTCACGGGAAGTTTAAATGATAAGCAAAGCTCTCTGCTTGCAAGTTTAAATGTAAGTTATAACCAGTACAGATTCTGTTTATTATATTATATGTGTTATTTTTCCTCCACACAGTGAAAGTTTTGGGGTGACCCTAACTTTACCAGCACCTAGTAGTAGTTTTCATACTTGTGAAGAAATAGACAGTCCTTATTTTGAACCACGTGGGTTTCTTAAGTACCACTGGTCTAACAGTGCATATGCAACCCGAGTTAGCCAGAAATACTATATCCCAATAACGGGTTTTCAAAGACTGTAATGATAAATACTGGACCTTGGAGCCAGATCTTAATTTCTTCTAGAAAAACTCTACGTAATTTTTCTGCCTGGTGGCGCGAAATACTTCAAGTATTAACTAACATTTCCCGACTATATATATATTTTTTTGTGGACAAATCTGTGGTGTGACTAAAGTGAATCCTATACTGAGGGAAGGCACCGACCTGACATTCATCATTTCTAGAAACCTACGCTATTGACACTGTGCTCTGCTAACTCCCGCGCCTGGAATAATTTTAGGTGACTTAATCAGACATTTGAACAAATTTGCACACCCAAGTAGTCGTTCCCGGAGACTCCAAGTTAAATACGTCTTTTGGAACTGGGGACTTCTTGGCAGAAGACTGCATTTTTTTTGAGTCTGTGTGAAAATCTAAAATCAGTGTGTTCCAAGAGGCAGCGAGCCAAGTCGTGAGTACATGTATGAGAGGCCATGGCGGAATGAATGAGTGTACGCTGGTTTGAGTGATATTTTCACTATTATATCTTTGACACCCTGTTGCTGTCCTAATTTTTTTTTTCAATCTGCATAATTTGTTGCTAAGGCTAGAGTTCTTGTGTTTTTGTCTTAGGTTAAATCAGATTTTTTTTTCAAACTCTGTGCATATAATTACGAGATAAAACAAAGAAAACTCTTAGACTCAAACCCTATGTATCTGTGACTCGGGCGCCATCATCTGTTCTCTTAACGGGGCCGGGCTAAACCTAGAGTTAACACTATAACGGGGCTATCATCCTTGCAACATTTCCTTGAATTTTTTATGACTATGTGTATATGTATTTTCCTTGATGTTCTTTCTTTGATGTTGTGAGCCGATTTTTCCTGATATTAAAATCGCTCTTGAACTTAATAATCGTGTTTGGTCAGCTCGTTCTAGATACTATATATATCATTGTTATAGTTTTCCCACGTCTGTGTGTTTACCTGTCGTCACGTGTATGTGCGTGCCTGTGAGTGATAGAAATATACGTAATATGTATATTGGTGTACCTATTCAGAAGGGACCAAACCTAGTCTTAATTCTCCTATCAAAAATCTACGACAAATGGTCGCTCGTTACCGGGAATTGAACCCAAAATCCTAAGGATCTACGACAGTTAGTAATTTCTACGGAGTCAACTCAGCTGGTCCCCAGTAAGCATGCACCAAATTATTCATGTGCTCTTACAGGAGCATCTTCAGCATTTTGTTTTACACAAGGGAGCAGTATGATCTGTATTCATTCTTTGTCTTCTGAGAGACCACAATACATCAGTCCAGTATTGGGGACCTCAAGACGCAGCAATAGAGACCGCAGTCAGCGACTCATAGCTTGACTGCCTGCGTCAGGACCAGCGAACCAGAGCTGGTCAAGACCGCACTCCACCTCCACATGGTGGTCCTGGAAACAGTTTGCAGCTGTGCAGGCTGGCTGAGCGAGTGTGGATCGAAATGGGAAGGCAAACCCGGTCCTAAAAAATGCCGTGCAGAAGTCGGATGTGTCGACCGAAAGGTGCAGATATCACAGCTACGTTGTAAACAGACACAACGCAACCACCGTCCTTTTCAGGGCGAACGAAGAAGAAGAAGTCCAGTATTGGGGGTTATTATTAGCCCATACTACGCAGCCAGAAACAGATCCATTTGATGATCTCTCTAGTAGTGTCATTGTACTATTTGCCCCAGTATCTCAGTATTAAAAAGATTTGCATTTGGCTATTGTCTTTGCAACTCCCAACTCATGGCTAAGCTGTTTCACTAATTTCTCTTTATATTGTGTTCTGTTTGAGTTCCAACAGTTTTTTGTTGTTGTGTTTTCCCCCAGATATTGCCTAGATTATTTTATCTGAGGCAGTTTGCTTGCTTTTTCCCCCCATGTTTCTTCCTCATAATTTCTTTTTTCTATTTCTCTTCTTTTTGTGTGTCTGTCTCATTTATTGTGGGTTTGGAGAAACAGACTGCCTTGTGAGCTAGGTGATTACTTCCTCACACCATGATCAGTTATTAAAAAGCAGTGCCTGCTATGTTATGAGTGCATCTATAAGCAAAATGATGCCACAATTTTTATCCATGACCAGCCATTTGTGTTCTGTAGCCTTGTATCAATATGCCAGCTTGCTTCACCTGCCACAAGCTTGTTTTCATCAAAGAAAAGCAGTATGTAAGGATGCAATTATTGTGAACTGAACATCAGTAAGGGCAGCAGTCACTGAGACTGTAAGCAGAGTAAGGCAATGGCGCATTCATTCATTCATTCATAACCCTCCACTCCCAAAGGAGCATAGGCCTTCAACAAACACATGCCAAGTCCTCCTGTCCCGTGCCATCATCTCAAGTTCTTTCCATGTTCTCCTCATCATTTTCACCTCTGTTTCCAACTCTCTTCTCCATGTACTTCTTGGTCTTCCTCTGCCTCTCTTGCCCTGGGGGTTCCAGAACAAGGACTGCCTTGTAATGCTATCAACAGGTTTCCTCAGTGTGTGTCCTATCCATCGCCATCGTCTTCTTCTCATCTCTTGTTCCACTGGCACTTGTCTAGTTCTTGTCATCAGTTCCACGTTGGTAACCTTGTCATACCATTTTAATCCCTCTATTCTACGCAAGCACCCATTTATGAAAGTCTGTAGCTTTTTGGTTGTTGTCTTTGTTGTTCTCCATGTCTCCGAGCCATACAATAGGACTGACTTCACATTTGAATTGAAGATTCTTATTTTCGTGTTGGATCCGATTTCTCTTGATCTCCATATATTTCCCAATGCAATGAAAGCTCCTCTTGCCTTTTGTATTCTTATTTTGATATCGCTGTCTGTCCCTCCAACTTTGTCTATATTACTGCCAAGATATGTGTATGATTCTACATCTTGAATTGGTGTTTCTTCAAGTTCAACCCTGTTATCATTACCTGCATTTATTCTCATTATTTTTGTCTTTTCCCTGTGTATTTTCAGACCCAATTGCTGTGACCTCTCATCGAGTGTTTTCAATTTGTCCTGCATCTGATTACGGTTATGGGACAGAAGAGCCAAGTCATCAGCAAAATCCAGATCATCCAACTGCTTAGTCAGAGTCCACTGGATTCCATTTCTGTTGTGTGTTGTCGATGATCTCATAACTCAATCTATTGCCAGCAAGAAAAGAAATGGAGACAAGAAGCATCCCTGTCGCACTCCTGTTCTTATCCCCAACGGTTCTGTAAGCTGTCCTTCGTGAAGAACTCTGCATGTCATGTCTTCATATGTTTTCTTTATTAAATTAATTATCTTCAGGGGAACTCCATAATGCCTCATCAATTTCCAAAAGTGATTCTCTGTCTACACTGTCAAAAGCCTTTTCGTAGTCCACAAATCCGATGTATAGTGATGAATTCCATTCCAAACTTTGTTCAACTATTATTCTCAAAGTGGCTATCTGGTCTGTACATGATCTGTTTTGTCGAAAACCTGCTTGTTCATCTCTCAGTTTCTTGTCTATGGACTCTTTTAATCTCTCAAGGATAATCCTGTTTAATACTTTTCCTGGCACTGATAGTAACATTATTCCTCTATAATTTGTGCACTCTTGTAAAATTTTCCCTTCTTAGGCAACTTAACCAGATATCCTTCCTTCCATTCTGCTGGTATCTCTTCCTTTTCCCAGACTTTACCAAGTAATTTATATAACATCTCTGTAGCCGTGTCGATATCTGCTTTGATGGCCTCTGCTGGAATGCCATCAGGTCCAGACGCTTTTCCATCTCTTAGAAGCTTTATGGCTTTCTTTATTTCTTCCTTCGTTGGTCTTTCACCGTTATTTTGTAGCTCTTCTTCTGCTGGCTGGATGTCCGGCGGGTTTTGTGGAGCTGGTCTATTGAGAAGGTCCCCAAAATATTCTGTCCACCTCTTCATTTGCTCTTGTATATTGCTGAGCAGTTTCCCATTCTTGTCTTTTATGAGGCAACTTGTTTGCTTGTATTTCCCTGTTAGCTTCTTTGTGCTGCTATACAGTTCTCTCATATTTCCTTTGGCTGCAGCATCTTCTGCCTCTCTTGCCAACTCCTCAATATACTTCCTCTTGTCTCTTTTGATACTTCTTTTTACTTCTTTGTTTGCTTCTGTCTACACTTCTTGAGCCTTGGCTTTGGAGCTTCTAGTTTTGCTTGTGTTTAACTCTGCTTTCTTGTTTTTTCTGTCTTTTATCTTATTGATGGTTTCTGTTGTTATCCATGCTTTTTGTTGTCTTTCCCTTTTCCCCAGTATTTCTTCACATGTCTCCTTCCATACTGTTTTGACCTGCTGCCAATAGTCTTCTGTATTCTCTACATCTTCCAGCTGTTGGAGCACTTGGAATTTGTTGGATACTGTGACCGCACATTTGTCTCTTGTTTCTTGATTTCTTAGCTGTCTTACATTAAACTGTTGTCTATAATTTTGCATTGTTGCATATCTCTTGAGTTTCATTTTTACTTTGGCTATCAGAAGATGGTGATCTGATGCCACATCTGCTCCTCTATATACCTTTACATCCTGCAATGATGATCTAAACTTCTTGTTTATGCATATATGGGATGCCATGCGAGACATGTCACCAGGGATGAAACATTTGCCCCTTGAAACTTACTGTATATTGTGCTAAACATTATGGATGCGGGTATGACTTTTCACCACCAAAAACATGTTGTCACAGAGCATTTCAGAGCTTGTCCATCATTTGACTACATAAGAATACCAGGAAATCTGTTGGGGGGAGAAAGAACCACGGTATATTGTTGTTTCTTAGGATGGTTGTTGTTATTGTCGATATCCCATAGCTGCTGAGCATGACTACTCTTGACAGCCCAATGCCATTCTTAGAAAAGTACAGGTTTTCTACAGTTGTTTCAGAGTACCATATAGTGAGTTGGTGATTGTCAGAGGTATCTGTAATAGTTTTTTCCTGACATTTGTGAGTGATGGACACTCCATGAGGAAGTGTCTGGTTGTTTCATAAGGATGAGAGCAGTGTCTACACACGGGTAGGTGCTGAGAAAATACTTAGTGACTGTCTTAAATAATTGTAAATAATGATTATTATGTTACTAGAAGTGACCCTTTATTGTTATGAGGAGACTTTAAGCAATGTGTCTGTTTTTTTTTGTTTTACTCGTTAGAAATCCAAATGTTTTGGAGGAGTGTGACATTGATGAGGCTACCAGAAAATGTTTACATGATAATATTTGTCGGAGGCTGACCCCACAGTCTGTCAAAATCAGAGCAGGTAAATTAAAAAAAAAAAATTTGAACTGCTGATACACAGTTAACAGGTTCATTCATTGTGTGTAGTTCTAAGCCAGACTGTGTGTAGCTCTAAATCAAACGCCCTTTGTCCTGTTTACAGTTTGCCTCTTCATCTCATTCCGGTGTAGTACATTTTCATTTTTTCTTCTTTCAATTATGCTCGAATTGGAGTATCCTTACCTATTTGTAAGTGAGTGGTTAGTGAATTGGATTTTTTTTGGATTTCGGATATCACCCAGAAAGTGGTTTGAAAATCAGCCAAAAGTCTGCCGAAAAACTTTCAGTTTTCGGAATATTTCGGTTTTCATGTGTTTGGATTCTGGGTTACCGACCTGTTGTCTCATCTTTTAATTGAATTTCTGAAGCTTCCATCATTTTTTTTTTTTTTTCATTCACATATATATATTTTTGGAACAAATCCTGCAAGTTACTTATTTATAATAACTGGCTATCCACTTTTATTCTGTGCAATAGAATGTATGGAATATTTATTTTCTACTTTTTTCTTTTAAAACAATTTTAACCTGCTTTCAGGATCTCATTTTGAATCTTATTTACTGTTGTTGATCATCTGGCATGGGAACTTTCTTTCTGTTTATCGTCTTAACATCTGACTTACTCCTAAATATATAAATTAAAAAAGAAAATAATGTGGAATTAGTTTTACAAATTAACGGTACACAGAAAACACATGTTTCGGGGTTCACCGATCGTCAGCCACAGTTACAAACAGGTAACAAGGGCAAGAAATATAGTGATTAAGATAGTTCCTTCATTTTTATCAACAGTTATTGTTCTCTTTTTTCCCCTTTGCACACCATTGCAATCACATCCTTCTGCAACACTTGTTTGACCTAGTTCATTGTAAGCAGCATAATAACATAAATTGATTGATTAATTCTGAAAATGAAAAATATCTCTAAAAGTAATTTTGTTCACTTTAAGCAAATGGTTATTCCCTAAGCTATTTTAGTCTTTGCTCATATTATCTTGTTGCTTTATAATACAGATGTTGATGTTGCCTGCACGTATTATGAAGGAGTAGATGCAGTAAAAAGGGCACTCAAGAAAGGCTTGGAGCTATCCACAGAATCAATGCCTATCAAAGTGAGTATCTTCTCATTTCTTTCTTATCTCCAACAGTTCCCTCTGTCGTTCAACACTGTGTTCTTTTTCAGTGATCATTGAAATTCCGGGAGATCCCTATCCATGCCATCTTCGAAAAGGAATGTTACGGTGGTCTGCCCAAGCTGGGGTTGGGCAGCAACTCAGCCCTAGAAGTTTACATCTAGTACAAGAACTTGCAAGAAATACCCAGAATTTTGTGCCCATTGATACAGACGATTTAGAATGGCGGAGTCTCTCATCTTCTCTCTCTCTCCTCTCTTCCCCCCCAATCAAATTTTAATATCTAAGTTGTGAAGACCCTCTTTGCCATTAAGAAAGCTAATTTTATTGATTGAGCAATGTTCGTCATTTCAGTTTTGCCATTTTGATTGGCTAAAAATTCATTCTTTATCCTTTAGCATGCTGCATTCTTTTCCCGTAAACTTGCCCTGCAGCTGCATTCTTTTTCACAACCCCCTGTTTTTATAGTGGGCGACTTGTAATGTCTATAGTTTTTGTGTTTGTTGGTCAATTGCTATCATTTTTGGAATTTATATAAATAAATAAATGGTGAATCTGATGATATAAAATTTGTTTGTGTACTTGTTAGATGTGATAGGAAGAGAGGAAAGGAAAGATGAAAAAAACGATAAAAAAATTTAAAAAATAAAAAATTTTTTTTTTTTTAATTTTAAAATTAAAAAAAAAAAAAAAAAAATAACCAACAACCGAAGAGTCAATATCTCTTGCATCTCAATGAAAGTCATTTGACCAAAACAAATCAAATGACGATGTTTTCGTTTACACCCATCATCAGTAGCAAAGCAACAAATGCCCATGTCAGCAGTGTCGACCGGTTCGGACTATGCCCCGTAACCCTAAATCTTTCCGATAAATCTAATCCTAACCCCTAAACTTTTACATACTAGCAATGACATTCCACTTTCGTTTCGATCTCTGTCATCAACCATATTCTGAGAACCGATATTAGTGCTTATAATGACAAAAATCTCATCCCCACCGCATGGCGCCAGAATACAATAAAATTAGAGCAAAAATGGCCGCGTGTTCGATGCTGATTCATTTCGATTAAAAAATTTCACAGAAAATAAACGCGAATGCACCCTTTACTAAAAAAGATCGGAAACGGAAGCTAACTCTCTCTCAGATAAGTTTAAAACTTAACATCCGGGGGTGAAGTCACGTGTTCTTCTTCTTCTTCCGTCCTTAGCCACCGACCGTCAAAGCAGTCAGTGGCCATTACGCCTAGTGGCGTCTTAGGGCAACAGCAGATAGGTTTTCTTTGCCATTGTTTCCCATCACGCCTATTGGCGTCTTTAGGGCAACGGCAAATCAATCCATTTGCTGTTGTTTCCGTAATCGAAGTGACTGGCAAACGGGTGATCAGCCCGTTGGTGAAGTCACGTGTACACACATTCTAATGCTAGAAAACGAAAATATCCGCCTGTCGACATAAGTCGACAACAGCTGGGAGAGCATAGGTTACCTTCGTCAACATATGTCGACTGCAGCGTGCTAAAGGTTATAAAGTATTACAAATATTCCGTAAAAATACCTCTTGTTTGTGGGAGATTTTTCGTGATTTTCCTCTGAAGCAACCCTGTTTCAGCAGGAATAATAAATAAAAATATATAGTAAAAAAAAAAAAAAAACTTAACATAATGCGTTAAATTATTTTTCTGAAGGATTTAAATTATAAATAAGGCGCATCACATCTTTTCATATTCCTCTTTGGGATTTGTTTATCCATCTGGTCATATTCCTCTTTGTGGCTTGTTAAAAGCTTCTGTTTATATCCCTCTTTGGTGTACCTTGCATGACGCCAGGTCTTCTGCTGTTGAAGGCATGCCATAGGGCCTTACAAAATACCTAAATCATTCTGTTTCCTGGTTCTCTGTGTAGCTGATGCATGGTGTTGTTCATAGTAGTTTTCTGGTTCCTTCATTTCTCGTTCTGCCTGTTATGATACTTACTTACTAAGTCGTTCATCTTCTACCCTAGGGTGTAGAGGTTTGCCAGAGAGAACGCCATACTATCATATTGGCCGTCTTGCTCCTGTCCTGGTTCCAATCTAGTCCTTGGTCCTTCAGGGACTCTCTAGTTTTGTTCTCTCAGCGGACTCTGGGTCATCCTGGAGGTCTGGATCCCTGGCTCTTGGTTTCCCATGCTTGTCGTGGTAGCCGATCTTCTCCCATTCTGCAGACATGGCAAAACCATCGTAATTGGGACTGTTCCACTTGGGTCGGCAGGGGCTGGGTTATGAGACCTATTATGATAACCTTAGTAACTTTCTTCCATCATCTTGTCTCACATGCTGCTGTGTTCTCCCCTTTATGTTAGACAGTGTTCAAAATTTGATATGAAAAAGTATTTTATTGACTTATCTTGCAGATTAACTTAGTGAGAAGAGGACAGCTAATGTACCTAGTGACAACAGGAAAGTTTGATGGTAAATGAGGTAGTGGGTGACAAAGGGAAAAGATCTAATGAAGTTTAACGTCATGACATGGAAAGAAGTTATCAACAGTATTAACAAAAATATGAGGGGCAGGAAATTATAGAGAGACAGGATTACCTATGCCTAGCAATATGTGTTTCCACTGACGGGAGAAGGGGCGAAGGCGAGCGACTGGTGCCTTAAAACCACCAGCTTCGGGCAGATAGGGCTCGTGATCCTTGGTTGGTAGCTTATCTAAGAGAAGGAACTCTGAATTCAAACAACCGCTGCCGTGCGGAAATATCCATTTATGGAATTGCTTTCAGGAGTAAACCCTGAGGATAAATCCACAGTCGGAGTCCCAAAGGCAGTCTAATGTTGATTTGACATTATTCTGGCAACTCCTGCGACGTGGCCGGTACCAACCTGTATCGGCTACAACAGCTTGATCTCCATATAACAGTGCCCAAGCTCTCGCCCTGAAGAGGACAGCTGCCGATCGCACCAAGTGGTGATGCTATTTATGGCGCCACCTCAGATTGGGTGAAAAGAAGCTCACACAACAAGCAGAAGAGAGGGGAAAACGTCAAAAATCAGGAAAATAAACAGCTGAGGGCTGTCACCTCAGGGGCGCATTCCCATAGTCAATTATGACTGAAGGGGCTATTACATTACATATTACATTACATGTACAAAAATGCAACTACAGGCAGACAATGAGAGAGAGGTAAAGAAAGATGAGAAGGAGAGGGGGGGAGGGGGGGAGAAGTATAATACAGGTGCTTGGGTAGATTTCTTTGCATATTTCCAATAAGTCATAAATGCCCTAAGGAGCCATAAGAAACCAAAAAAAAAAAAATCAGCAGCAGTATTTGAGGAAGCCTATGTCAAAGTATATGCTCTTACAGTCATAGTTAATGTAGCAGTCTTACCAGCTGAAGTTGCCAGTCTCAAGCACACCTTCATACTAGTCCTCTCTTTGATATGCCTAAAGGAGCAGTAGTCATGTTCTTTCTTTTTTTCTCCTAAAAAAACCCCCGGGAACAACTACATGAGGCCTTATCTTGATGTACTTTTTAAATACTTTGATATTATCTTAATGGCTTTATAGATGTTGTTTTTACTTTATCTACTTCTGCTGGCTGACCTGTGGAGTAACCTGTGCTAGACATTATCTGAATTCAGTAGTTCTTTCTTGTTCTGTTTCCACTTCCTATAACAGCGACTAGAGATTATTACTATTGTTATTATTCTTGTTAAGGTCATATTTATCATCACTCACTGTTTTCCTTTTCGCTCCCTACGGGGCATGCAGCCACCACTGCAGGAAGCCAGCACCAAGCATTCTCATGCTCTTGAGTGGTGGTTTCTGTAGCATTGTGTTTTACTTGATGAGGTTGCCAATAGCCTTATTCTTTCCTTATCTCATCTGAGACCTGGGAACAACACTATTGTTTCCACTTTCTTTAACGGTGACTACAGATTATTGTTATTATTTTTGTAATGTCATATTTGTGCTTAGAGTAATTAGTATTTACTACATTTTGTTTCATATTTAGACCATATTGTAAGATTATGCTTCTGTTTACATGTCATTTTTGTTAATCATAAAATGTACTTGTATTTGAGATGCTAAATATTTCACTTTTGAACTATGTATTTGATGTTTGGTTTTTTAATTTTTTAAAATTAGGCCAGAGTTGTGTCTCACATGGATGAAATTGAACTTGAAAAACAGCTACAGAAGTTAGCAGAAGATAACGAAGAGAAAGCTGGAGATGAAGATTCTGATGCTGAAGAGGAAGGTGATGATTATGATGAGGTGAATAACAAGGAGTTTGAGAATGGTGATGCGGATGATGGAGAAGACTAGACATGTGCGGATTAATGATTGCTGGATTTTAGTTCTCGGCACTGCTGGGGAAAGGTACTGGAAGTGCGGATTGGATTTAGTTAGTCCTGGAAATGTATGAAAGCCTTTAGTGTGAATTTTTACATTTGTTTTGTACATTCTGTCCATTCACCATTCTTTTGCACAGCATTCTGTTGTTTTATTTTCCTTCCATTCTATTCTCCATATCCATGCATTAAAAAAACAAAACAAACGTGCAGTGAAACAAAAGTACATCAGTTTTATCATCAGTTTCTCATTATCATTGTTTTCTTTGGTATTGTTTGAAGTTCTTTGTTGAGGGAATGGTTTTTTTTATTTGTTTTCTTTTCAATTGCTGGCAGATTGTGATGTCTCTATCAATCTTTTCTTTCCGGAACTTGTAGATTCAGTATATGCTATGAAGTCACCATTTTTATTTTAACGCTCACATGACCTTCCATGTTTCTTCTTCTGTATATATCTTTGTGTGTGTGGTTTTTTTCTTCTCTGTTTTCTTAACACGGCATGACCATGCTAGTTTATTTGCTTCTGAACATCTACACAGTTTTCTGGCACGTAGAAGAGAAAGTATGTCAAGATCTGTATGTTGTTGACAGTATTATTTATGCTTGGTTTCTATGTAGCTTAAGTATTTGGAATTGATTATTATTTATTTACTCAATCGTTAACTGCTGTGCAAGTTAATATCATTGCAAAATTGTTGTTGGATCATTTATAATGTAAAATTATTTGGGCAATGTAGTCATTTAGGTTGTAATTGGAATGCTCTTTAGGACTACATTTTTTTTCTGTCTGCAGAAACAGTGTACGTGTTTTGCTTTTCCTCTATAGTTCTTCTTTATATTTGTGTTTTATTATTATTTTTTTTTTTTAGGGGTCATGCTTAGGCATACATTTGGGCAACTGTTTACTGAACATTGAATAGGACACTGGCTTGTTTCTGTCGATCTTATGAGGTTGTCATTTACTGTGAATTTGAAAACATCACAACCCTATGGTTGTACCACTGCCTTTCATATTTTTCCCCCCTCTTCTGTTTATCTGTTCAGCGCTTAACATTCACATTGTGTACGTTATTCATTATGTATATTATTCCAGGTTTCTTTTCGAATCCTTATAAGATAAAAAAGTACATTTGCCTGCTGTCCTACCATGTACTGAGCAACGTGGTAATGATGTGTGATGCTGTGCCACAAAATCAATTCTCCCACTCATCATACAAAAAGTAATTGATTTCACATCTGCAGTCATTTTTTATGGTTCTGTAATGGTATTAAAAACATTACATGTGTGCAGCTTGAAACAGGTGTGCTGCAGTGGTAAAATATATGAAAAGAATTGAATCAAGTTTTTTGTTGTTTTTGTTTTAATAATAAATTGTCATGAAATTAAAATAAATTTGTGAACACCCAAGTTGATAATAGATGTGAGAACTGAAGAAGACCATTTGTAAATTGTGATGTGTGGGAATAACAAGAAAACACAGCTCACATTATTTGTCAAAAGGTCTTTCATAGTAAACGGTACAGAAGAGTAAGCTAATTTAAATGCATTAGGTGGTGCGACAGGGACAGCCTCAAGACTGACATGATTAGTATCAGTTATCCAAGATGATAAGGAAATAAATGATCCTGGTTAATCACCACTCGTAGCAAATATTTCAAAAATTTATTTTAAATATGTACACAAGAAACTGCATAATAAATAACTCATTTTGAAGAAAAATAGAACCAAAAACAAAAGAGAACTTACAGTATTATTTCATCAGCAAAGAAGTTTAACTTTTCCCCTTCATTCACCTTTTAGAAAGTGGTGTTTTGTGGATTTCTTAGCATGAGTGTGACCCAGCAAGGGTGTTGTCTTACTGTGGCTGCAATTTTATCTACCAGGGTTTCAGTGTGAAGCAGTGCTGTGACTGATTCTTTACTCTTGTTTGAGGCTGTCTCCTTCCTGGTCCAATTCATTGGCAGCTATTGGTTCACCTTTTGCAGTAATATGTCACACAATGTCTTCATCATTTAATACTTATTGACTAGGCAAATTTGGCAAAATATTCTTCCACGTGGCATGAACATATAAGCAGGAATGATGTACAGTGTACATACTACAGTGTATGTGCATATCACGTTACTGTGTCATTTTTTTTCTTTCGTCATTCCTCCATTTCAGCATCACGCTACTCATTGTTTACTGTACCTTTTCAGCCGCCAGCATCTATTCCAAATTATTTTTGTTTGAATTTTGCTTGGCATCCTGGTTAATCTTCATCCCAGATAATTGAGAGTCTACTATATGAGATAGTTGAACCTCTCAGCAGAAGCAAGGCCAGCAGTGTTGGCTGTGACTGAAACCAAATCAAATATCGGACTGCTATTGAAACCAAATCAAACATCAGGGGTACAATAGAGCAATTGTTGAGTTAAATAATTATTCAGGTAATGAAGATATCCTTTCCAAGCAAGATTTGATGGATGGATAAGATCATGGAGAATTTTTTTTTTTCTTTTTAAAAGAGGAAGGACATTTCAATATTTAAAAAAAAAATTTGCCTTGTTTTGATAAGGCACGTCCTGTTCAACCTTGACACTAGGTTCGTCGGTTAAACTCGGACATTTGTCCAAATATAAAAGACTATGGTTTGATTAACATGACATTTCTATACGAAAATAGTTCAGCGCTAGGAACATCACTGGGAACAAAGGGCGAGATGACAATGAAATTTAAGGTGACGTGTTGAAGAAAGTTATTCTCTCTCTCTCATTTTTTTCTTGATATTAAAATAACATTTTAATTATTTAAATTTTCATGGTGTTAGTGGGTAAGTTTCTTTCTTGTGGTGGTCAGTAATAATGACTTGCAGAATCCTAAATTAAATGTATGTGCAATCTGCTACAACTGACTGTTATGTAAGTTGATGGGTGAAAGCAGATGAGAGTGGAGATAATTCATGCTACATATATGTGTCATCTTGCATATGTGGCAGTTGCTGAGTTATCTGCACATGTGTGCTTACACAGATGCCAAGACCTATATGCCTCCGTTAACCGAACACACTAGATGCTGAGTTCGGGGCTGTGATCGTATTAGTGTGACAGTTGAATGAGTACTTCTCATTTCTAAATTAGATGCGTGTATGAGTTGATTTATTTATTCATGGACTGAGCAGGTTCTGGACTTGCAATTTATACTTCCATGCATTTCTTTTAACTCTTTAAGTCCCAATCGACTTTATAAAGGCTCAGGGGTTAGACGCGCTTGGCCCAATCGACTTTAAAAAGCCTTTAGTATATGTGCCTCTGTTTGAGACTGTTTCTAATTATAACTACCCACAAAGTCATTTCCGACTGCAAGTACATTCTTTTAAATACCGCACATGTTTAAGAGTGAACGTGTTTCTGTTTTGAGATTTTTAAAGCGATTTTTTAAGCGCATATCCACCATTTTACCTTGAATAACTAATCATTTTTTTTAAGCGCATATCCTCCATTTTACCATGAATAACTAATCATTTTTCAATGAAAGCTTTTATACTTGTAGCACAAGAGTAAAGTACATCCAATTACCTTCAGTTTCATATACAACAACAAAGTTATTTATGCATATGAACATTTTAAAAAATTATTTCCAAACAACAACAATAAAAACGCACTGGGGTGGCCATTTTTGCTTGGGCCAAACCCAGTTTTTTGCTTGGGACTGAAAGAGTTAAGGTCCATATTTTAATTAAATTTCATAGGGTTTTCTTTATACATGCCAAACGACATAGATAACCCAAAACGACGTGGTCGTAATATAATCCCATGAATCAATATCAGCAATCGAAATGTAGAACAGCAACATAATGAAAACAATTTAGTCCATCAACAAATCTTATGTAGTTCTTGAGATTTATTTTCTTGTAAATCAGGTTTGTCTTTTGAGAGTTTCATTGTTGCTTTTATTCGACAATAGTTATTTTTCTTGTTTTCAGTGTTCGACAATATGAGCGAGGGTATGATGAAAGTCTAGTTCAGTCATCGACATGAATTCAAACGTTCAGTTCTCAATCTCCTATTAACCTGTAGCAGTCTGGTAATAAACCAATGGCAGTCACTTATCATTCAAGCGTATATATAATTCTCAATGGCTTCAATTTCTCTTTTCAGAGTCGACATGGGAAAATGGTTCTATGTCTTTCCTGCAGGGTTCTGTCTAATTGATAACTTTAATTCTGTTCTTTCTCAAATTGAGAATTATTGCTTCGACAAATCACCTTGATCAGTTCCAGTCAGAACAATGATTACCAATGTCTATGCTCTAACTTAATCTAAGTAAGGCGCGGTCCCATTTGGGGTAAGACATATACTCACGTTTTTATTCACATAATCAGCGGAGAATTGCTACAGCTTAGTCGTTTGATTTCTATGATGATAATCATGTAGTCTATACCTTGTCTACAATTTCTTCAGGACTGATCAAAGTAAATAAAACAGTTTCAGCAAGCCGATGTTCTTCATTATGATGCTTAAATCTTCCCAAGGTATTGTGGATTCTTGCTTCGTTGACGGCCGAAGTACAAGTGGTCCTAGAGACCAAGACTGTCAGTTCTGCTTTTCGAACGCGTCATATTCATACGTTTTCTGACCGTTGCACGCGTGTTTGATGGCAGTTGCGGTTGCTATTTGTACACTAACCCCCTTTTCTGGCAAAGTGTATCGGGACTACCACACAAATTTGCCGATGACGTCATACGGAGCGCTCAGTATATTAATAATGCTACAACATATCTGCATAATGGAGTTTTGGCCCTTTTGAAGTTATTCTCTTATTACAGAAATCTGCTTTTTTTGCTTTTAATTTTTATCATCTTAATTTTTATTTCTTTTTTGTTTCGAGATGTAAAATTTTAAGTTAAAATTAAGCTAATTTTTTTTTTAGATAACTTAATGAAGGAATAGCAGCAGTTGTGCATTGTGTATGACATTCGGACATGTACTTAACGTGAACCAGTTCCTCTTTAGTTACTACAACTTGATAGTTGGCTTTTTTTTTTTCAATATAATAATCCTAGCCAAAAAAGACTAATACAAATTAACATAACTAAAAAGGCAGTAGAGAAAATCTTGATCATCGGTCAAGTTTGGTCTCCTGTTTATAGAAAGAGAAGGCAACGTACTGCTCCATGTAATCCAGGACTGGCCTAAAAAATTGCAAACATGCTTAGACACACCAGGTAATGTTGAACTTAATGAAAGCAACTGCTTTGTATCTTCCTCTCAGCTTTTTTTTGTGGGCTTAAAATTTAAACTTGTTACACCAATTCTATGAAGAAATGCCATTCAGAAAAAAATAAGCATTTGAGATTTAGGAATGACCAGTTGCAGTTTTTTAAAAGAGCAAAACAGAATTGGTGTACTATTTTTCCTGTCTCCACATCCTAAGCCTAGGCCTAATCCTAATGCTTAATCGCTAATCATAAACCTGTCTCTGTTGTTTAGTTTTAATATCAAAGTAGAGCTCAGTGTTTTTACAGTAGATCCCTACAGCTCATGGGTTGTCTACCCCTGCCCTACACTGTTCCTCATCTGTTATCAACGAAACATTAGACAAGTTATTGTTGTTCAGAACTGACATCACTACACTATGGGCAAACCCATAGGTGCTTAGCAGATAGCGATGGGTACCTGTACGGATTTATAGCACACTGGTTGTATACAGGCCTGATATGTCTATTCTAGGAACCCTGCTAGTCTGACTATTGCTGCTGAACACTGGCAGTTTTAACTTTGTTAATTCAACAATTACAGTTTCATTCTATAATGGCGATCGTTAATTGTCCTTAGTATATCTCCCTTATTCATACCTATGTCCGTACCATATGGGCTCTTGAGGCTAATTATTCCACAGCAAAAATGATTATGACATAGAACGTTTGAGTAGAAGATAACAGCTACAGCAGCAGATAGGAGGATAGAGGAAGCTTAACAGAAATTGGGAACACAAATTTCCAAAAATTGGCTGTTAAAAATAAATGAGAAGAAAGCTGTACAAAGTTGTCACGCTATCAGATCACGGAACTAGAATGGGCTGAAACTAAATAGGAGCCACCAGTAGAAAAGCATTCTGTCTATTCAGGAATTGCTGACGGCAACAGACTAACATAGAAAAACCAAACTGATAATGCCACCAAAAAAAGCTAGGCAGTGAAGAACCCTGCTGAATAAGCTGTTACACCAGCATCGTAATAGTTAAAACCAGCCCATTTCAAAATCTAACTTTGTTGAAGTTATCACATCAGCATTGTATTAGTTAAAACCAGCCCGTTTCAAAATCTAACTTTGTTGAAGTTATCACACCAGCATCATAATAGTTCAAACCAGCCTGTTTCAAAATCTAACTTTGTTGAAGTTATCACCAGCTTCATAATAGTTAAAACCAGCCTGTTTCAAAATCTAACTTTGTTGAAGTTATCACACCAGCATCGTAGTAGTCTTCTTCTTCTGCATTCGTCCTTAAAAGGACGTTGGTTGCGTTGTGTCGCCGTTTACAGCAAACCTGCGATATCTGCGCCTTTCGGCCCGACACATCTGACTTCAGCACGGCATTTTTTAGGACCGGGTTTGCCTTCCCACTTTGATCCCTACTCTCTCAGCCAGACTGCAGTGATGCAGCCTGTTTCCAGGACCACCACTTGGTGGTGGAGTAGGGTCTTGATCAGCTCTGGTTCGCTGACCCTGACGCAAGCAGTCAGCTATGGGTCATTGACTGCATTCCACTTTTGATGCGTCTTAGGTCCCCTAATCGTAGTAGTTAATACCAGCCTGTTTCAAAATCTAACTTTGTTGAAGTTATCACATCAGCATCGTAATAGTTAAAACCAGCCTGTTTCAAAATCTAACTTTGTTGAAGTTATCATACCAGCATCGTAGTAGTTAATACCAGCCTGTTTCAAAATCTAACTTGGTTGAAGTTATCACATCAGCATCGTAATAGTTAATACCAGCCTGTTTCAAAATCTAACTTTGTTGAAGTTATCACATCAGCATTTATACAACTACAGTTGGATGACAGGCAGTGTGCCACAGACATGGAGAAAGGCGCTCATGTGTCCCTTCATAAAGAAAGGAAAAGACAACAGGAAGGCCACCAGCTACAGACCAATAAGCCTAACTAGCTGTGTATGTAAGACAATGGAGAGGATGATCAACAGAAGATTGAAATGGTACTTGGAATCCGAGAAAATTTTAGTGCCAGAACAAGCAGGGTTTAGAGAGTGCAGCAGCACAGAAGACCAAATCACTTATTTGTCCCAGATCGCTGAAGATGCCTTCCAAGAAAAGAAAAAAGTCTTTATCCTATGGATAGATCTCCAAAAAGCTTTTGACAAAGTATGGAAAGACAGATTAATAGTAAAACTGCAAAGAAACGGAATCAAGGGTAACATGAACAATAGATCCAGTCGTTCCTACACAATCGGAAAGCAAGAGTCACCATGGAAGGCCACAACAGCAAGAAAATCCTCCTAAAACATGGAGTTCCTCAAGGCTCAGTATTGTCTCCCACCCTGTTCCTTGTGTTCATCAATGACAATGACCTCATCCACGACCTGCCACAAGGAGTGAGAGCTGCCCTATACGCTGATGACTTGGTGGTGTGGTGTGTAGAAGAACATCTAACTATCGCTAATAAGCGAATACAAAGGGCAGCAGACAACATAGCAGCATGGGCAGAGAAATGGATGGTGCAGATCAAACGCTGAAAAATCCTCAACAACACTTCACGCTCTCAAACAAAGACAAAGCAGGAGAGATACGACTTGGAAATATACATGTCCAAACAGACGAGGAACCGGTTTACTTGGGCATTACATTAGATAAGAGAATGACATGGAGGCACCACATCGAGAGAACAGAGGCCAAAGCGAGAAGAAAACTTGCCATACTGAGGAAAATAGCTGGATCAAGTTGGGGAGCTAACGAAACAACACTAAAGAAAGTTTATACAGGTGCAATAAGACCAATATTAGAGTACGGATCAGCAGCATGGTCTACAGCAGCCAAATCACACCTACAAGCCTTGGATAAGGTACAAAATCAAGCGCTTCGGTTGATCACGGGTGCCATGAAGACCACACCAATAAACGAAATGGAAAAAATCACAGGCATTCCACCTTTATTCTACAGACGAGACACTAAGACCCTGATCCAAGCAGAAAAGTACAAGAACATGCCAGCACATCCAATGAAAACTAGATTTAGGGATTTAGCTAGTGGGAGGTTGAAGAGAAGCAGTTTTGTGCATTGGTCCAAAAAACTAATTAGAACATACAAGGATGAACTACCAGACATCACTAAGGAAATAATTCCCACACTCCTCCCAACCCCATGGGAACAACATCAAAATTTCAGCATTAAGACCTCCATAACTACCACCCGCCCCATGGGAGAGCTAAATACTCTCCAAAGGAAAATAGCAGCGTGTGACATGATTGAAGAACTATACCCCAGAGAAGCATGGATCCAAGTATATACTGAAGGATCTGCAACCAGAGCAGTGAAGAACGGAAGCGCAGGAGTTTATGTGGTCTATCCAGACAAAGAAAACGAATCCACCTGTTCACCTACTGGAATATTCTGTTCAAACTACTCTGCTGAAGTACAAGCCTTAAGCATTGCTGCAGGAATAATAAATAACAATAAGCCAGTGTCAGCAGGTTGTATTCCTTACCGATGCAATGTCAGTTCTGCAAGCCCTCAACAGTGATAAACTGCCAGAATGAAAAAAAGCCCTATGCGAAGTAAATATCAAAAGAAGGGTAGTGCTACAGTGGATACCATCACACTGTAGCATACCAGGAAATGAGAGCAAATACGTTAGCAATAGAGGGAGCAACACAGGAACAAAAAGAACAAACGATCACATTCCAGGAAAAGAAGACCCTTATCAAGGCCATCAGGAAAATTGACCAACAAAGAGACAACTATCACTATCTTGATCGAGCAAAACAGGTGATCCTATTCCATATTAGAACAGGACATAACAGACTGAACAGTCACTTATACAGACTGAGATTGGTCCCATCACCCCTATGTACGTGTGGACAGACAGCCGAACACATCCTGCAAGACTGCCACATGCTTAGTCAATTGCGAACTGAACATTGGCCCACAGAGACGCACATCCACACAAAGCTGTTTGGGAGTCTTGACGAACTTTCAACCACAGCAACATACATCCAGAGAACAGGACTTATTGTGTAGACATTACTAAACAACAGCGAACGAGAAGAAGAAGAAGACATCAGCATTGCAACAGTTAAAACCAACCTGTTTCAAAATCCAACTTTGTTAAAGTTATTACACCAGCATCGTAATAGTTAAAACCAGCCGGTTTCAAAATCTAACTTTATTGGTTATCACATCAGCACCGTAATAGTTAATACCAGCCTGTTTCAAAATCTAACTTTGTTGAAGTTATCACATCAGCATCATAACAGTTAAAACCAGCCTGTTTCAAAATCCAACTTTGTTGAAGTTATCACATCAGCACCGTAATAGTTAATACCAGCCTGTTTCAAAATCTAACTTTGTTGAAGTTATCACATCAGCATCATAACAGTTAAAACCAGCCTGTTTCAAAATCCAACTTTGTTGAAGTTATCACATCAGCATTGTAGCCTAATAGTTAAAACCAGCCTGTTTCAAAATCTAACTTTGTTGAAGTTATCACACCAGCATCATAATAGTTAAAACGAGCCTACTTCAAAGTCCAGCTTTGAAAGAACAACCAGACTAGAACTAATGAATGACGATCGAGACTACAAAGCACCAAAGCAGTAGAGGTGGGGGAAAACAGGTAGTAATGGAGCTTATTAACACTAAGTATCCAGCCGCAGAATGGACACATACTCGGTGATGGATCGACAAGTGCCGCGAGAAATGAAGGATGAACCTAGATTAAACGAAAAGAATGGGCAAGAAATCCATATTTTAGTGGCCACGAGAAGCATTTCTAACAACCTTAAATAAAATTTTTAAAACGTAAAATCTATGTACAACTACAACTGGGAAAATGGGGAGCCCACCGTATCAGTCGTAAATGTAGTTCCGCAGTAGGTAACTGTCATAGTGAAGTGAAGTGTTAAAGACTTCGACTATATTGGGTCTCAGATTTGTGGGGGGGGGGGGGGGGGTGTTGGCTAGTGCGTTTTCTCTCTCTCTCTCTCTCTCTCTCATCTCTCTTCTCTCTCTCTTTCTCCCCCACCCCCCCCCCCCCGCCCCAGAACCCAACTAGCATACGTTGCTTTCATTAGCTCAAGAGTAGTCACGTACCCTTTACCACAACTGGGTAGGTAGGCGTCTGACGATACCTCATTTCGAATGAACTGGACAGACTTATAGAAGTAATGGTAGACGTACACCATACATATGAGAAAGTCATAGCATATTGGACCCCTTCTTTGAATTTTAGCCGCCGACTGTCCGAGCAGTCGGTGACCTTCACGCCTGTTGGTGTCTTGTAGGGCAGCAACAAACTGCTTCCACTTTGTTCGGTCGGCGGCCATCCTTCGTACAGTGCCCCAGCTCTGGTTCATTCTTTGCATCTCGGCCTCCACAGTTCTCCGCCAAGTTGTTTTTGGTCGGCCTCTCTTTCGCTTTCCTTCGGGAGTCCACACCATAGCTGTACTTGTGAAGGCATCGGGGCCAAACCAACTCCAGCGTCTGTAAGCTATGATGGTGTGCATGTCCTCTTGGTTACTCCGAGTAAGTAGTTCTTGGTTAGTGATAGTATTCGGCCAAAAGATTCTGAGAATTTTCCTTAGGCAGATTGTGTGGAAGGGGGACAGTTTCGACATTGACTTCTCTGTTACTATCCTTCGTTCCGCACCATAGAGAAGCACAGAAAATACACAGCTCTCATATAATCTTAATTTGGTGTTTGTGCTGTACTGGGAAGACTTCTAGATGTTGTTGAGACTAGCAAAGGCTGTTCTCACTTTATTCATTCTGTTCTTGATGTCTTTGCTTGTTCTGCCGTCTGGTGTTACTATGCATCTTAGGAATGTAAATGTGTCTGTCTGCTCCAGCTTCTGGTTCCTTATTTTTATGGGCTCTGGACTGCCCTCATTGAGTCTCTGTCTTCTTTAGACTGATGTTCAGACCCACCTGCTGGCTATACTTATTCAGTCTATCTGTTTTTTCTTGGATGTGTTGATGTGAATGTGCGAGTAGTGCAATATCATCTGCATATTCCAGATCTTCCAGTGCAGAAAACGTTGTCCATCTAATTCCTCTTGGAATGCCCTCTGTTTGTCTGGCGCATCACCCAGTCTATGAGTGTCAAAAATAAAGTTGTTGATAAGAGGCGTCCTTGTCATACTCCTGTCTTCACTTCAAAAGTTAGATTGCTCAACCCAACACTGCATGTAAAGTTAGCAAAGAGGCTTTTTATGATGGAAACAATGCAGCTGGGAATTTCATAAGCCCTCAGTATTTTCCATAGACTGTCCCTGTATATGCTGTCAAAAGCCTTTTCAAAATCTGTTAATGCCATTCCGAGCACTGCTCTATAATGTTCCTAAAGGTGAATATATGATCTACACATCTGTTCTTTCTGAATCCCGCTTGTTCTTTCCTCAGTTTATGGTCTACTGCTTTTGAAATTCTCTGGATAATTATCCTGCCTAGTATTTTACTGGGAACTGAGAGGAAAATAATTCCTCTCCAGTTGTTGCAGTCTGCAATATCACCCTTCTTGGGCAATTTGACAATTATTTCTGATGGGGGGTGGCTAGTCCCCCACCTAGAATCCGTTGCTTTCATTAGCTCAAGAGTAGTCACGTACCCTTTACTACAACTGGGTAGACAGGCGTCTGACAATACCTCGTTTCGAATGAACTGGACAGACTTATAGAAGTAATTTTAGACATCCACATTACATACCAGAAAGTGAAAGCATAATATGGACCCTACTCACACAAAATGCATCGAGAAAAAAATCTTCGAATGAAGAAGCTAGCAAACACATTAAAGCCAGGACATTACAGCATACGAAGACAATAAATTTAAACTTCTTCCTAAAAACAGTTTCCAGCAGACAGCTGAAATAGAAGTATGCTGCTCATTATCGGAAAAATAGTGATAATATTCAGACTGAGAACCGGTTGACGCTGACTGAAATACCATATCTATTCAACAAACGAAAGAATATCGGAAAGAAATAGACACTCTAGTTCTTTCCGATATTCTTTCATTTGTTCATCCCCACACAACTAAGTTTGAATCCATACGAGAAATGTTATATCATAAGCATTAAAAAAAAACCCCTACCCTTTTTTTCAGTTTTTTCTTCTTCTCATTTTGAAATGGATAACACATTCTGCAAACGTGCCCTCTCTTTGGTGACTTGAGAGAGCTCAAACCTGGCCCCATGAGACGAAAATGGAAGAGAAACTGTGGGGCACCCGCTAGGACCTCCTGCTGACGACTAGATTCATGGAGGCAACTCATCTCCTTGTTTAGATTGCTGAGCATAGGAAACTGGTCGCAGAAGAAGAAGATAGAGATAAGTCTGGCCACATCTGCACATCGTCCTGGTGTGTGTATGTGTCAGGAAAGATAAACTATGCGAAATAAAAGGCTCTTAGCGGACAGGAATATTAATCTCGATTCAAGTTACAAAAGTAACAAGTTATATTCTTGTACAAGATTGGCTCTCAAAAGTAAATACAGGTTCTTCTCCATATCTTGGATATAACATAAATTATGGCTTTCGATATCTTTGTGTGAAATGTCGTAAACCCATTAATTGTTATCTTTATTTAATGTCTTATGGTTATATTGAGATCAGTGATAATCTATAAAGGCTGTATGGAGAGCTGTACATTATGACGATATGAAGGAACTGTGTTTATACTGCAGACCAGTGAATTTATTCCCTGCTAATTCTTTGTCGACAGATAATGTCTCGTACTCGGTAGGTAACTGTGTCACTGCGTCACTGAAATACGGTTTTGACTGTTTGTCGTCTGTCGTGCGATTATGACTGTCTCGTGCACACATTCTCCGAATCTTTTAGCCAAATACTATCACTAACCAAGAACTGCTTACTCGGAGTAACCAAGAGGACATGCACACCATCATAGCTGGCAGACGCTGAAGTTGGGTTGGCCACGTCCTCAGAAGAGACCCCGATGCCATCACAAGAACAGCTATGCTATGGACCCCCGAAGGAAAGCGAAAGAGAGGCCGACCAAAAACAACTTGGCGGAGAACTGTGGAGGCCGAGATGCAAAGAATGAACCAGAGCTGGGGCACTGTACAAAGGATGGCCGCCGACCGAACAAAGTGGAAGCAGTTTGTTGCTGCCCTACAAGACACAACCAGGCGTGGTGGATACTGACTGCTTTGACAGTCGGCGGCTAAGGATTAAAGAAATGCACAAATCACATATTCACATTGTGTGACCGAGAGACAGTGCAGGAGAGATGTTCAAAGGTCAAGGTAGTCTCATGGCAGATGCTGCCGTAGGGGAGTGAAGTGTTAGAGACTTCACTATGCTAGGTCCAGCATTGAGAGGTGAGGTGACCAGTTCCCTTCCTCGCTGCCTTTTCTTTTCCTAACCCAAGAGGAAAGTCAGGCTCCCATTTACAGTGGGGTAGGCTGGAGCGTGAAGATACCGTGAATTGAACCCGCGAGAGACCAGCGCTCTAACCATGTCAATCGGTCGCTCAGGAGGGATGTTAAATGTGCATTTTAAATCAATGCGGCATACATAAATTTACCCTATAAAGGGGGTCGGAATAAAAGAGATCACAATCTACCGGTAGATCACAGGAAATAATTTAGTGGATCACTAGGTGCCAGAGAGGGGAAAGAGAAAGAATTTTAAAGCTGGAGAAATTTCTGTCTGGTCGTATTCATACCGGATTTAAAAGCACGGTATCCCTCTGACGAAAGGCATTTTTTTTCCCGACTTCCCAGAAAACCCACGAGCTTTCCTTTCAGCTCCCCAAGGAGCATAAGCCTTCAGGAAATTATGCCAGGTCTCCCTGTCTCATGCCATCAGAAAAAGGTCTTTCCATTTCCCAGAGGCATGTCGACTAATGTGAGGCTGGTGACCTCATCATGTTTAAAAATAGTTACAAAAACCACCATTGGAAGAGCGTATGAAGTTCTTTAGCACAGACATCCTACGTGGTCAACAGCAGTAGTTATTTTTTTTTTTTTTTTTATTTTTTTTTTTTTTTTTCATTTCGTCCTCCGCCCCGCTAATACCTCGAGGCCGAAATCTAGGTTATTACTAATGTCTATGGACCCCCTGACATTGATTTTACGTGAGTATCCCTTTATTTCTTGTACAGAGACAGGTGTCCCTCGCCATTCAGGCAAATACTCGCCGATTTCGGAGGTACCCATGGCAGCTGGGTCGGCTCAGGAGCCGCCAGTCCCTGGTCGACGACACTCCTTCAAATGTCCTCGCCAGGTCTCGAGTTAATCCAGTCCAAATCCCGGTCGACGAAAAATCCTCAAATGCCGTCGCCCGGGTTTGATCCTGAATCACCCGGTCGCCAGTGCGGTGTTGTAACCACTATGCTAGCGCGGCTCCTAACAGCAGTAGTGTTTCTATGTTCCTTATGAATCGTAAAAGGAAAATCGTGTTGCCTTCTCCCTGTCTTCTTGTGTCATTGATTTTTTTTATCCCCGTAGTGTTACGATGTTTCCGCCTAGTGGCGTGATGTAATAATTAAAGCAAAGTAACGCTACCAACTGGATATCATAGGGGAAGAGAAGAGTGGTGAGGCCAAAGGGAAAAATTACGAAAAAAGAAAGCCAAGACGGTGTGGTGCAGACTCCCACATCTACCTTAGTTGTTGCTTGCCAGTGGTTTAGAGCAGGGGTTATCAATCTTTTTTTTTGATAATGCCCCCCTCCCCCTGCGCCCCATTTACTTCTGTGGCCCACCTCATAGTCGCTGTTAGCAGAGGAAAAAGGTACTTTACCACCTTACAGTGGCCCCATAGAAATAAGGCATGCCCCCCCCTCCCCCCCGGGGGAGAAGTTTCTCTTCTGCAAAGTTCTTTTCCCCCCGCCGCTCTTCTTCATAGATATATGTTGATCAATACAACTGGCTAAAATGTCCCCAGATGAAGAAATCATTCAGAAATAACTAGATATGAGAACAGTGTTTATTGCGTGTGTGGACAGTACGTATCATTCAAAACAAAAGTTATAAAGTCCAATTCTATGCTATTATTTACACAAATAAAACAAGAATATTTATTGACCTAATATTTTGTGTTATCAAATTGAAAAAAAACAGCACACATGGTTAGTAATAGATGTATACTTTAAAAGAAAAGTCTATTATCTGTGAAAAAATTCTTCCGATTCAATTTGTTATCATAAATATGGAAATATGAATTTTCATCATCGAAGAATCAATGATACGGTAAGTAAAATTTGGTGTAATGGTGGGATTCCAGCGTTTGCGCCAAGCTGTTTCTTCTGATGGCTCTGAGTGAGTAGCAGGAGAAAGCTGATTTCGTGACTCCCCGATATCAGTAAAGTGACTGCCTTGTATCAAACATCTGCGTCGACGAACGTCGATTAGAAACGTCTTCAGAAACTACGTTTTGTGGCAAGTACGTCTTCCAGCAAGTACATCTTCCAGCAAGTATGTCTTCCAGAGATTACGTCCCAGAAACTCCGTCTTGCAGAAAGAATGTTTTTCAGACACTACGTCTTCCAGAAGCTAGAGAGATATTAAATATTGCATCTCCCGTAAATCTCTGCGTATCCTATTGAGACGCAGATCACTATATTTTGTGCACACTGTTTTCTCTCCTCTCTCAGTCTATCCAAGTAAGCCTGTTACTTAAGTGTTGCAAATAAAAACAGAGCCCTAATCATACTAGTCTTCTTCTTCTTCTTCTTCTTCTTCTTCTTCTTCCGTCCTTAGCCAAAGACCGACCAAGCAGTCAGAGGCCATCACGCCTTGTGGCGTCTTAAGGGCAACAGCAGATTGATTTTCTCTGTTGTAGTTTCCCATCACGCCTAGCGGCGTCTTTAGGGCAACAACAAATAGATCCATCTGCCGTTGTTTCCGTAATCGGTGTGACAAGCCAACGGGTGATCAGCCCATTGGGAATCATACTAGTAGTGTCGCTTAAATAAACTGACTGCACGGTCGAGTGACTAAGTTAAATTAAATTCACTTTCGTCCGGTAAAAGAAACTAATCAACATAAGAAAGCTTGAAAGCGTTCGTGAGACCGAGAAATAAAGGTGAATTATGAAATTATATATATATATATATATATATATATATATATATATTTATATATATATATATATATATATATATTTTAATATATCTCTATATATCTATATATCTATACTTTATATATATCCTAATCTATATATATATATATATATATAATCTATATATATATATATATATATATATATATATATATATATATATATATATATATATATATATATATAAGTGGCAGAGAGATTTATGATCAATAAATTTCAGATATCTATTCTTTATTCTACACTTGTCTTTTCCTTTAATTCCGCTCTTTTACCTTTCTTTCGCTCTTTTACTTTTCTTTTTGCATACGCTAGATTGTTAGGAATTCGTACCTTTGTCAGTTTCCTTTCTAATATTTAGCAACGCATTTTATTGCTGTTAAGCTAGATTCTTTGATGAGACCGAATCGCGTTAATTCGTTCTCGACAGGGATAAGAAGTAAGACGATCGTCTATCACTTTTCTCAAATCTGCTCGCCTATAAGTTAATTATTCACGATGTAAGATTTGAGATGAAAGACGAGCGTGCTTGTATTTCGTTTATGACCAGAGTCTGAAGGCAGTAATAGTGTGAATTCTCGAAAGCAGAAATCTCTTGCACGGTCTGGTAAATCATATTACGCAAGATCAAAGAGAGACTGTCCGCTCGATTTGCGATTCTGTTTCGGCTTCAGCGTGAGAAATTCGCAGAATGAGTAGAATTATGTAAATTTTTTCCTCTAGGTGCGAACATGTGGAAGAGAGTCTGTCTGGGAGTTTCGATAAATGTAATGATTTTCCCTTTCATCACCAGAGATATATTTATACCAGAGCAGTTTTAGACTTCATTCATTCAGACATCCACAGTCTCGCTAGACAACCTAGCTACTTTCTAGAAATCACTTTTATTTAAGTAGAATTTCTCAGTTGCGTTGGAGGATAGTTTAAGTAGTACTGTGCGAGGTAACTATATTGATAGTACTTGTGAGTGGTTTAAGTGGTAAATCGCCTATTATATCTTCATTAGATTTATGTGCAGAGTGATTAAATGATAAGTCAGTTATATTCTTTAAGTTTACGGCGTTACAGTGGATAGCAAAATTAATTAAAATTTCTAGCGAAAACTCATACAGCTATTAATAATAAATTTAATTAAATTGCTAGCCCCCCCATGTCCGAGAAGACTAGTTTAACTAACTTGTAAATGCACTGATTCATCATTGAGTATTGACGAAATATATTTATATATATTTCTAATTCATGATGATTGAATTTTTTTTCAATGACTAGAATTTAATTTCACGGAAATTTTAAACGATTGCGACAAGCGCTAAGCTTACAGTCTCTAACTTAAAGTTAATAACCAAAGTGAATATTATATTTTAACGCGAGGGTAGGACAGGATTGTGTTGTGTATAATATTGTGGTTAAGTATTTTGACTTTTCCTCTTCCGTATACATTTTTTTTTGGGTCAGCCCCCAACCTTATCAGCGGTCAGCGGTTTTGTTTCAGTATATGAGAAAAGAACTAGAAGAAACATTTTGTAATTTAAATAAGTGAGTTTCCAAGTTACAACCTTTCTGGCATGGTGTTTGCATCCAGAATGAGACAGAGTACTCATCTCACTAACTTTAAAACTAAATGCAATAACTGGGCCTATCGAGCCAGATTATTATTCTTCCCAATAATCTCATTGTACATTCAGCCCCTGTGGCGAGAGAAATTACCAACAATAACATTTCCGACGTTTTTTTTATCTAATTGTGGTGTAAAATGTGACCAAGTCGAATTTTACCATTTGAATCGAAGTTACCAACCTGCCTTTTTTTAAAGTTTTTGTTTCCTAATACGGGAAACATCCCGAGATTCCCAGACCTTGATGAAGCCCGTTTAACATTTCTTACCCCAAACTGATTCAAGTGACCTTACTAGTCCAAATCTGAAAATATAGCTTATGAAGCGAATGCTCCCCGGAACATCGGAAAGAAACCTGTATCTGCAGAGCTGGGATTCGCTTTATCAAAAGAACACAGATTCACTGTAGAGAAGTGTCCTGAAGTTTGCGCCAGAAGGCGAAAAACAGCACATGTGTAGGTAAGAATGTATGTCAGGGGCTCCTGCTGAATGAACAGAGAGAAAGCAGAACGAGTGATTCTTTCATTTTATATTCATGCACCCACTTTGAAATTTCTTTTATGCAATTTTTGTTGCAAATGCTGATTTCCTCTTAGGATAGATTAATATATCAACTCTGTTTTTTTTTTAACTGTAGAGGGGAATCATAGACCATAGCGTATAAATCTGTGACTCTTTAGAGGCTATAACTTTTCTGCTAACGGGATCGTGGGCTCTACATAGAGGGAAAGGATTACACCTATGGGTCTATTCTTTTAGTATTTCTTAAACCTATGTGTATTTATATGTGATTGATATTCAAATTTATGGTGTGGGTACATGGTCTTATGATAATAAAATTTACATAAACTTATACCAGTGTGTCAGTCAGTTCGTCCCAAATATCTATATTCCATTGTTATAGTTTTCACGTCTGTGCGTCTAACTGTCGTCACTTATGTGTGTGTGTATGTGAGAGGTATATATATATATATATATATATATATATATATATATATATATATATATATATATATATATATATTAATATATATTCTAATAGACTCCTCTAGATCTGTTGTAGAAGATAGGCTGAAAGAGAGAAGATTCTCAATTTCAGGGACAGACTCTATTAATTTCTACTATCTCACTCGTGAAAATCTATTTCTATTATCATCTCCCACTGAGCTATCACTTGTTCTATTTCTATTCAGAAGGGACCAATCTATGTCTTAATTCCCCTATCAAAAATCTACGACAATATATATATATATATATATATATATATATATATATATATATATATATATATATATATATATATATATATATATATATATATATATATATATATATATATATAAACAAGGACACATATTCTTTCTTTCTCTCAGTGTCTCTCACTAGAAGCTACACACTAAATTAACAGACATATTACTGAAGTTTCTCTTGTGTATGCTGTCTAGTACATGTATTTTGATGCCGTTAGAGTTTGTCTGGACGATTGCAAACAGCTAACGCGTCGGACGGCCTATATTTCCTGGATCTCATAGAACGTTGGCATGGACTCACTACAGAGTTGTTGGATGGGTTAGTCACCATAGTTGACCGAGCGCGTTCACTCAGCATGGTGTTCTCTTGCACAACAGTACCATCACTTCTTATCATTGGTATTATACCGTAACGCTGATATAGATCGTGGCGTGTATGTTCCAGATTAGTTAAGCCCCCAAGGGTTTGTCTGAGCATATTCCAGTTCAAAGTCGCATGCCGCATGTGTGTTTGGGTTTTTATTTCATGGACACAACGCTGTAACATTTCCCAACCTCTCTTGGCATTTTCAACAGTTTCTTCGCTTGGTCGATACGTTTTACCGCGACCACAACTGTCTTGGCGACTTTCCACTAATGTTTTGAGCTTATTTAGAGCCTTGACTTTCCCCAGAAATTTAGAAGCATATAATGCGATATTGCCGGCGTGGGAATTCAGCTTCGTGAAACTTTGAGGTTTTCCGCGCTCAGAGTTATTGTACATGTCTACCATAACAGTTTGAAACGTGTTACTAGATCTGAACGGTGTACTTGGTTGACGGGTGATAATGCTGAGGGAGCCATCTGCCATTTTGATGTGTGTTTCGAACTGAGTCCATGCCTGTTTCTGTGGTTGTGTCGCTACGTTCATAGACTCCAGTGCCTCCGCTGTGAGACTCTGATACATTCCTGAAAATGCGTTGCCGGACCGATAACCGTTTTCTTCTGCTTCAAGCGGGTCAGAATTATTCGGCCGAAGTTCTACATTGGATGTAGTTGATTTCCCTTTCTCGACGTTCAAAAGGTTCGATTGAAAGTAATCTGACTGTAGTTCTTTCGAGGAAATTTGTCCTCTGTTTTGTGCAAGCCTTCTCTTGTTACTTTTACACGATGAACCGGTAGCTGACTTTGAAGTGAAGGGAGTTGACATAAAACTTGTCTTATGTGAAGTTTGTAGAGAAGGTGACGATTTTGTACGTGAATTAGAAAGAATTGTCGTGGCACTGACCATCGAGTTGTTCTTCGTTGAGGTAAGATGACTGCTGTTTGGTGGTCGTAGAACATTAAAATTTTTACTGTTGGTTGAGTCTCTACTTCTATCAAGTGCCCTGATCAGGCAACCATCATTAGTGGAGGCAGTTCCACGAGAGAAGATTACGTTTTTCTTTCCCCTGTTTTCGCCGTGTTTCTGGACAAGTACACCAGCGATAGGTTCTCGATTCTTTGACAGCTTCGAGACTTCATTTCTGAACATGGGTGCACCGGAAGTGATATTAATTGAAAACGAGGGGACATATGTACTGTTTGGCATAAGTGACATTTCAGGGTATGAGCTTACTTGCGCATGTGGTCTGTTTCTTTGCGTGTGAGCAAATCCCGAATATTTAATTTCCAGGTTATCACTGGCTTGGATGCATACTCTCTAGACCAGGTTTCTTAACCTTTCTTGTGCTATTGGCCCCCTTGATTGTCCAGTGAAGGCTAAACGCCCCTTCATAGGAAAAAAAAATCATAGACGCATAATTAAAATTTGTGCACACCAATAATACATTTTATTATAAAGAAATATTAAGCATACATATCAATACCCGTTAACTCTCCAAGGAGCATAGGCCTTCAACATGCCAAGTCATCCTGTCCCGTGCCATCTGCTGAAGTTCTTTCCATGTTTTCCTCATCATTTTCATCTCTGTATCCAGTTCTCTACCCCATGTGTTTTTTTGGTCTACCTCTGCCTCTCTTTCCCTGAGGATTCTAGAACAAGGACTGCCTTGTAATGCTATCAACAGGTTTCCTCAATGTGTGTCCTATCCATCGCCAGCGTCTTCTTCTCAACTCTTGTTCCACTGGCACTTGTCTGGTTCTTGTCATCAATTCCACATTTGTGGCTTTGTCATACCATTTCAGTCCTTCTATTATACGCAAGCACCCGTTTATAAAAGTCTGTAGCTTTTTGGTTGTTGTTTTTGTTGCTCTCCACGTCTCAGAGCCATACAATAGGACTGACCACATTTGAGCTGAAGATTCTTTTTTTCGTGTTGGACTTGATTTTTCTTCTTCTCCATATGTTTCCCAATGCAATGAAAGCTCCTCTTGCTTTTAGTATTCTTATTTTGATATCTTTGTCAGTCCCTCCAACTTTGTCTAAATTGCTGTGTACGTATGTGTATGATTCTACAGCTTTTAGTGGTGTTTCATCAAGTTCGACCTTGTTATCATTTCTTCCATTTATTCTCATTATCTTTGTCTTTTCCATGTATAATTTCAGGCCCACTTGTTGTGATCTCTCATCGAGCATTTTCATTTTGTCTTGCATCCGCTTATGGTTATGGGTTCAAAAGCAGTAGACCACAAACTGAGGAAAGAAAAAGCAGAATTTAGAACGAACAGAAGATGTGTAGATCATATATTTACCCTCAGGAACATTATAGAGCAGTGCTCAGAATGGCAAAGACAGCTGTACATTAATTTCGTTGATTTTGAAAAGGCTTTTGACAGTATACATAGGGACAGTTTATGGAAAATACTGAGGGCTTATGGAATTCCAAGCTGCATAGTGTCAATCATAAAAAGGCTCTATGCCAACTTTACGTGTAGCGTTGGGCAGAGCAACCTAACCTTTGAGGTGAAGACAGGAGTACGACAGGGATGCCCCTTATCAACCACTCTATTTTTAAGTCATAGACTGGGTGATGCGCCAGACAACAGAGGGCAGTCCAAGAGGAATAAGATGGACTACATTTTCTACACTGGAAGATCTGGAATATGCAGATGACAATGCACTACTAGCACATTCACATCAACACATCCAGGAAAAAACGGATAGATTTAATAAGTATAGCCAGCAGGTGGGCTTGAACATCAATCTAAAGAAGACAGAGGTCATGACGCTCAATGTGAGCAACCCTGAGCCCATATCAGCAAGGAATCAGCAACTGGAACAGACAGACACCTTCACATACCTAGGATGTATAGTAACATAACACCAGATGGGGGAGCAAGCAAAGACATCAACAACAGAATGAACAAAGCAAGAACAGCCTTTTTAGTCTAAACAACATCTGGAAGTCCTCTCAGTACAGCACAGGCACAAAATTAAGATTACATCAGAGCTGTGTGCTTTCTGTGCTTCTCTATGGTGCGGAAAGCGGGAGAGTTACAGAGAAGGAAATGTCGAAATTGTCCTCTTTTCACATGTGATAAATTTAACCGTGATACAACGTTAAAATATCTCCAAAGATAAAATGTAGGGATAAAAATAAGGCGTAAGCTACTAGAAGACATGATCGCCCATGCCGCGGTTCACTACCCGCCATGGAAACTAACTTGTTAGACGTACAGACAAAACGTTTACCCTTGGAGACGGGAGGGAACGGAGATCAAAAAGAAAAAATATGACTGAACACGTCTTGAAACTAGCAAGGCTAAAAAGACGCAATTGGTGGGGAAAGGAAAAAAATTCATGTCCACAAGTTGACACAATGTAAAGAAATGGACAAAAGGGACCTTAGCTATTATACGCAACAGTCATTTCTTGGACGCTTTTACGATACTTAGTCCTTTTATTTGAATTCAGCGGCAAACGCATTACAGAAGATGCTCGAACATATTTCAAAAAAAAAAAACTAACCTTGAAAAAGTATCTTTTTCTTAATAATAATGTTAGGAATATAAAACCTAGCTAGTCTGATAGCCCATCTTGAGCAGAGAAATAATATGCTTTCATTTATACAGACGGATAGATAATAATGAAGATATTGACAAAAGACTGTGTTGTTCATAACAGACGAGCGACTGCACTGTTAAAAAAATGTCACTAATTTTCAAAAATTGCGGCCTTGAGACTCAAGTGCTAAAATCTAGTTGGAATGAAAGAGAGGGAGAAATAGTGGAAAATTGTGGCTAAAAATAACTTTAGAGACCGATTCGTGTAGAAAGGCATGTAGAACCAAGCGTGTTTTTTTATGAAAAAGCAAGTAGAGACAGACGGACCAACAGACAATAATACATACTTGACTGAGGTATGACTGAATTGACTTTTGGTTGGAGGTTTGAAATTGAAAGGGGGGAAGTCGGTGATTGGCCACAGATAATCATATTATCGGCGCACAGACGCGCATTTTTGCCATTTAACATAAATTGTCCAGTAGTAGACACAGTAATTCTTCAGTGGTGTATTTCCCAGAAGCTAATTGCAATATTTAGAGGGACGCCATACTAGAGCCAGCAGCTCAGCTGAGTTTTGCTAGAATATAACTGTGTTCTCTATTCCTAATTCTGGTAAGAATGAAAGTATTTCTTTGTATATTTTAATATTGTTTAATGTTTCGAGTGATAGATACTGCCATATCAAAATCTACCCCTTACAACAAGTAAGGATTCGCTCTAGATCCCCAGCCCAAGTTCAGGGTCTAGAGACAAACAAAATACATAAACGCCAGCAAGGATTATGAAGGGCGGATCAGTGTTGAGATCAGTGGAACATATCACCTATCTTATTCAATAGCAGGAAGCTAATGAACATATTTCAGAATATGTAGTCTTGGGGAACTAGTACTATGTGAAACCAACTTGGTAAGATGTGCTGTATGGTCAGAGAGATCTGACCCCGTCTATGTGGTGTTGTTGTGTAGTGTTGTGTGCAGAAGTGGCTCAGGAGGTAGAGTTCTGACACATGACCCAATACTTTTGTTGCAGAAGTGTGAGTTTCTATTTGGCACCAAAGTGGTGTCAAATGCTGTGTTGATATATACAAGTGTGGACCAGTGCAGTCTAGTATTTTGTCAGAGCAGCCTTATATTGCCCCCAAGCACGGAGAGGTGGGGCCACCTGATTCCAGCACCAGAACTACTCAGTCAAGATACGTGAGCGTCTGGCCTGCTGGACCTTCACCAACTAATTTACTAAATAACACACCAACTATATTACCATCAACTAGAACCTAACATTTTTTGGGAAATAAAACTTGTATTACTCCCATCAGTGAATGGACAATGTTTGGTAGTCATAGACAGGGAGTGATGATATCACCCCAACAGCCTATCTAGAAATAAGTTCTCCTGGGACTATCTTAAGATAATTACTATTAACCAGTCATTTGAAATACATATGTACACATTTTCTAGTTTATTATGACATATATTCATGCATTTCATTCATAATTTCAAAACCTTTCATATGTTCTGACCAAAATAAAACCTTGGTTCAGAACAAATAAACTTAAAGAAAATTTAATATCAAAAATTTAAACAGCTTGAGTTAGTTCAGTGTGTGTTATAAATTTTAGTAATATTATTAGACTTATTAAATATCTGTGTGTGTGTATGTAATCTACCACAACACATTACATATCAGTACCCTAGATTTTTAACGTAGCCACATTCATTAGTAAAAAAAGATATGTGTGAGGTCGTAAGTGGTAGCAAGAAGGGCCTTCTGTAAATTCACAGCTACGTTTATCTCAGGAGCCTTCACAGCTGACCTCATGCATCACACTAGGTAACATCACAACCATACAGTACCATCAAATCCACTACATCACACAACTTGCCTAAGAAAAATTCTCCGAATCTTTTGGCCGAATACCATCACCAACCAAGATCTGCTTACTCGGAGCAAGCAAGAGGACATGCACACCATCATAGCTGGCAGACGCTGGAGCTGGGTTGGCCACGTCCTCAGAAGAGACCCCGATGCCATCACAAGAACAGCTATGCTATGGACCCTTGAAGGAAAACTAAAGAGAGGCCGACCAAAAACAACTTGGCGGAGGACTGTGGAAGCTGAGATGCAAAGTATGAACCAGAGTTGGGGCACTGTACGAAGGATGGCCGCCGACCGAGCAAAGTGGAATCAATTTGTTGTTGCCCTACAAGACGCCACCAGGCGTGATTGCCACTGACTGCTTTGACGGTCGTTGGCTAAGGATCAAAGAAGAAGAAGATGGTTATGGGACAGAAGAGCGAAGTCATCTGCAAAACCTAGTTATTCAAACTGTTTAGTCAGATTCCACTGGATTCCGTTTCTGTTGTGTGATGTCAATGTTTTCATAACCCAATCTATTGCTAAAAGACAAAGAAATGGAGACAAGAGGCATCCCTGTCACACTCCCGTTTTAATCCCAAAAGGTTCTGTAAGTTGTCCTTCATGAAGAACTCTGCATGCCATAAGCATACATATAGTCAAACTTAAATACAAAAACAATATGTAAAATGAATATATTTCTTTATATGCAAAAGTCAATGACAATATTCCGAGTAAAAATGTTGGTGAAATTAAAATTCAAATGTTTAGGTTATGTACACGAATCCCATTGAATCCATTCATGGATCCCCAAAAGGCTTGCGAACCACATATTAAGAAACTGTGCTCTAGACTCTCATAAATAATCTAAAGGTAAAAAAAAAAAAAAAAAAAACACACACACAAACCAGGGCATTAATAGTAGGACTGAATTTGTTTTCTGACATCTCAGGTCGTAATGATAACAGTGCTACACTTCAGGTCAAGAACTCTGACGTCACATAGCTCTTGACTTGTCAGTTTTCACTTTATGGATGTGCAAAAAATATTTAATAAAGTATCCTTAAAAAACAAAAAGAAACAAGCGCTTTTCGCCACTCGATGTCAAACGCTCGTTATCTAAATTTGACGAAAAGAAACGAAAGAATACATGTATCGGCAGGATTTATTATTGTTATTTTTTAATAAGCACATTAAACATAAAACTTATGCATCATAAACACACAGAAAAATACGTTTGCACAAGTTTAGTAAATCAGTGGCGTATTTGGAGAGGAGGGGGTTTCCGGGTTTTAGTTCCCGCCTACCCCAAATGTTTCCTACTTGAGTGGCTCAGATGTTTTTTTGTTCGCTATACCTAGAAAAATTAGATCGCACACTTGTTTTGAGCGATGTTTCATTCATCATCATTTATTCACTACACTTCAGCTTCCAAAGGAGCATAGACCTTCAAGAAACTTATGCCAAGTTCTCCTGTCTCGTGCGGTCAGCTCAAGACATTTCCTCCTTATCCATTTAATTTCTATCTCCACGTGTTTATCATTCTCCTGTCTGCGTCTCTTACCCTGGGGATACCAGAACATTGTCTACTTTGCGTTGCTGCCAACAGATTTCCTCAACGTGTATGCGGTCCATTCCCAACGTCTACTTCTCATCCCCTGAATGATGTTTATTCTCTTGTTAAACAGTAAGCTCAGCATCACGTAGAACATATTATCTAAAAATGCAAAAGGGCTTATATCGGGGGTGGGGGCATCATTCGTCTTCGTCTGCGTTTAGTTTATAGCCAGGCTAAATCTGCATGCCTGTCGCCAGAACGAAGTCCACAGTGTTTTCCAGGTCCATGCGGTAGTCCCATAGATTCTGCTTGAGCTCAGAACCCTTTGGCCAGGTCTGGCGTCGTAGGTCCTGATGAGCTGGGCAGTTTAGGAGAATGTGTTCAGGGGCCTGATATATCCTGAGGCGATAAAGGTGGCCTAGTAATCTGCAGTGGCCAGTTCTCAGGCGGAAAAGGATGGTCTGATGTTGTCGATGAAGCTGATGGATTGGGTCGGACCTGTTGACTATACCCCCTTCCTTCTTCCACTGGTAGTTGTACTGGTTGTTAATGATAATTTTGACCTCTCGATGGGGCAATGGGGGGATCAATGGCTCCATTTTACTGCCAGCTCTAGATAAAGCATCAACGTTCTCATTTCCAGTGATTCCACTTCCACAATGGGAAGGTAACCACGGGAGGGTAACGGTTGATGATCTATGACGTTAATCCCACAAAGAGTACCAACATACGAACTGTGGCATGCGCTGGTGATAATGTTTGGGTAAGATGTCTGTCATAAGCTTGATCTCTCTTTTCCTGGGTCGTCATGAATTGCTGGTCACTTCAATTTTGAAGTCACATACCCATGGTGCTGGTTATCATCAGAACATATCTAAACCGACATTTTCTTTCTCAGTACATTCCCCTCACCGGTGTAGTCACATGATTGTCTAGATCTCTCAATCACCCGCAAGACCTCTACGTGTTTCATTATCTGGCTTTCTCAAACACTGCATTTTATATACGAAGATTTCTCTCTACAGTTCTTGGCAAATGTCCTGGTCTTACATTAGCATCATATACTGGTTGTTGTTGTTTTAAGTATGGCTGCGGGGCTTGTCGCTCTTTCGCAGACAATGCGTAGTTAAGAATTCTTGGCATAATCTACACTGTACATCAAGGAGTTTCCGGTGACTTTTCTGTAATTCCAAAATTTGTTGAGATGGAGTCATGAGCTTCTATTTCTTTCCCGGGTATTCTATCCCGGTGTAACGAGCACTTAAAGGATCACCACATCCGGTTTCAATGTAGAAGGGGAAGGGAGGTGGCGTATTGCGCTTTCCTCATCTTGGGGGAGGGGGGGATGTCTCCAAATATGCAAGGCTAAAATGCTGGGCTCTGGTTCTGGGCTCTTCCAAGGAATCATCACGCCATACACAGAGCCACTTCTCGGCTCCCCTCTCTTGTCATCTATCCATTGTGAGATCCTCATACATGCATCGTATTATTATTTCATTTTCCACCAAGAATGTATGGACATAAGCGAGAATGTGTTTATGTAATTTTCGTATTGATGATTGATGACACATTCAAAAATGCAGATTAATTGTAGACGGATTGACCGCATGAGTGAGTGTCGGTATACATAATTTTTTTATTTTTATTTATTGTTTTATTTATTTTATTTTATTATTACTTTTTTCCCCCAATTACTAGATTGTTTGTTTAAAAAAAAAAAAAAACCTACTCATTTTTAAAATTATGATTGCATACTGTAAATGAATGCTGTTATGGTAACTTTATAATGTTGCATGCCGTTAAATTAATGCTTAAAGCATCATGTGGGAATGAAAGGATATAGTATGCAAGATAAATGAGAGTGGAAGGGCAGAATGTTAGACGGGCCTGCGCGCCAAATTCTTTACCCTTCGAAAATAAAGTTTGTTCGTTCGTTCGTTCGTTCGTACCGGGTAAAAGCCGGAGTTAAGTCTTGGGCTCAAGTGATTCCATCAAGCTTAGGGTGCCCTATTAGGTTCTCAGCATGTTACACCCCTGAAGAAATCGAGACGGTGAGCCATTTTGGGTACGGCAACTCGATCACTGGCCAGGTAACTCCAAGGTTTCCAGTTTCCAAAGATGCACCCCGTGGAAGTGTTCAGTGTCCTGGTTAGTGGTCTAAGCCTGGGATTCCCCGCAAGAGCAAACTGATTTACTTTGCACCGCATCATACACTGGCTTCAGAGATGCAGCTCGAGGAGGAATGTCAAGAATCCTATTGGCAACTGATAGAAACATACACAACGTAATACAAATTTATATTGAATCAGTATTACAACAGAACGATACACTCAAAATACAGTACGTTTCGGAATTTAACGTTCATCAATCATCGACACAAATACGAGACACAGGTAAGAAACAATAGATAGGTTAAGAAAAAGAGACAAAAGATAACGTAAAACACCCGTGTGTTACCAAAGCCCGAAAAGGGAACAAAGAATAGTACCACTGTTCCCTACCAAGCATATCGTGAAAAGCAACTAAGGAGGGTTGGGCATGTGACCTGTTTCCTCCATCCAGTAAATAATTTGTTGAACCACAAATACTTCAACAAGCATTGGTAGGTCAAGTAAGGAAAATGAGATAGAAGTAAAAAGGATGAGGAAAACGTGGAAAGAGCTTGAGCTGATGGCACGTGACAGGAAAACTTGGCATGTGTTTGTTGAAGGCCTATGCTTCCTGGCTAGCTAAAGAGTATTGATATTGTAAACACATGGAAACAATAGATTAACCAAAATAAAGAAACAAAAAAAGGTAGATGAGCGGGACACGGTAAGATGACAAGAAAGAAAGAACACAGATAACATCACGGGAAAAGTAGCACTAAACAAGAAAGTGAAATACGGAAAAAGGAAGAAAGAAATATCACCTCAAAGAGTCTAGCAAACAACAACAATGTAAAAAGACGAACTTAAATGACAAAACAATGAAATAATAGTAAAAAGATGACGTTGTGTGAGATCAAAAACTGCAACGCTCCAAGTCAAGATGGCTCAAGCAGAAGTTGGTAACTAATAGGTCCAGCTGGAAAGTCTTATTAAAGTGGCACAGGAGGTTGCTAACAGAACTGACTGAGACTTCTGGATGCCATGCGTTGCGGACAAACACGATCGTCTGCACCATTCAGTTTGACACTTAATGATTATGTAGCAAGTTGGAAAAAAGGAAAAGAAAAACAAATAATAAAGAAACATCATTTTAGAACAATTTAAAAGAATAGACGAAAACAGTCAAATACAGATTTGTTACAAATAGTAGTATAATAAATAGTTAAAAAAAAAATAATAATAAATAAATATGGTACAGCAAACAATAAAAAAACAATTCAGTGTATAACAAATTTTAACCACAAATAATTGTAAATTAAATAATAAAATGATATAAAAGTACAGTAGTTAATTTTTAAAAACCCCAGCATATTAATATAATAAAATAATAAATTGAAATAATAGAATACTAAACAACTAGCAGGAATAGCTGTATTTTAAAGAAACAAATAATAGTATACACATAAATACTATAAAAAAAAAACAAATAATAGTATAAAAATAAATAATAGTGCAACAAATAGTAAACAGAAATAAAAGCATTAAAAAAAAAAAAAATGATGGAACGACATAAAGTTAGCAAAATAAAGAAGATTAGCAGAAGTCGACAGTTACAACATAAATAAAAAAAAAAAAATAATAATACACGTGTTGATAAAAAGGGAACTAAAAAATTAATTAGGTCGATATATTTGAACTCACCCAGACAACTGAAAAACACCGTAGAACCAACAAGTCTTTCGTGGATTCTTTACGATCTTCACAGATCAGCCACCGAGCATGGAATGCAGAAGTTTCGCAACACTCCTGGTGGTGATAAGGAACAATCGCGTTATAACTCCAGACTTAGTACACAGTGCGACCGCACGCTTCAAGCCCCTTTATGGTTAGAGAGGTTCGGCTACCTCCGGTGTAAGGGAAACCATTCATAGACACAAAGATGTTATAATAGGGGACAACGTCGCTCAGACAGAGATCGCGGTTTCAGTGTTGTCATTATTGGTACTTAGGTTCAAGGAGCTGAAATAAAAAAGGACATGGTATAACGAATTAACTTTCAAAATGTGTAGATATTCACAAATAGAAAACAAGTAAGAAAGAAGAGCCAAGCCATTACGAACGTATACTGCTACTTATGATGTAGACCACTGAACTGAAGTTACATGCATGGAATGCTTCTATGGGTTAGTCGTTGAAGCTGCGTGATCATAGATACGACATAATTCTTTATATCGTTTACCCATGCATGTTGTTGTTGTTTTTTAAAATGTTTTTTTGTAAACGATGTGACGAATTCATGATACCTACTTTTATTCTGTGCAACAGAGTGTATGGAACATTAATTTATTGGGTATTTTTAGTGATTTTGGTAACAAGATAAAAACGGTTCATGAACCCCGCACCCCCCTTTTATTTGTTTATTTTTCACCGATAAAACTGTATCATCATGTCGTTTGTTGTTTATGTCATGTACACCCTCTAACATCCTTCTCATATTCTCTGTGAGATATCGTAAGTCAGATCCAAACCTCAGAAATGAGGTATCTGAGAAAGGTGGCTGAAGTAACAAGAAGAGACATGGTCCGCAACCAGACGATACGTCAAAGCCTAAAAACCTAACCCCTGAAGACCCAAGTAGAACAGTCCCAACTAAGGTGGTTTAGCCATGTCTGCAGAATGGGAGAAGATCGGCTACCACGACAAGCATGGGAAACTAGGAGCCAGTGCTCCAGGACGACCCAGAGTCCGCTGGGAGGACAACATTAGACAATCTTCGAAGGACCGAGGACTAGAATGGAACCAGGCCCGGAGGAAGACAGCCAATAGGATAGTATGGCGCTCTCTCTTCCAAACCTCTACACCTCAGGGTAGAAGAGGATCGACTAAGTAAGTAATATCGTTACGCTTTTACATCGTGAAAAAAAAGAATATTAGTGCACATTCCTAAAACCTAATTATCTAAAGCATTTCAGAATTTGGCAGAGTTCACATGTGAAACAAATACGAGTATAAACGGTTACCATCGCTGCAAAAGCACATGAACGCTTTGGGACAGGCTGCATGCTAGGAGGCCAGTTGGAGTGGTGGCTTCTTGCTCTATAGAACGCTAAAAAGAAACCAACGAATGAATGAGATAGTCCTCACGGGTATTAATTTATGTTACAGAAAAATCTAAGTTTATCCGAGAAACCTTTCGTGTTCAAACCGTATCCATCATCTCCTTCTTCGCTCCGTACTTTTGCCGCGGTGGTTTATTAACCATTTTTTACGTGAATTGCCAGCCCTATGCACAGCCTCACATTAGGCGCCTTTTACGACATGCATGAGGGAGAAGTAGGCATATTCTTTCAATGACTCATTAGAGACGCCCGGGAACTACACGGGGCGTTCAAATCATGCGGTGAGCTGTAATATATAATGTATCCATAGTAACCAATATAAACACACCAGTAATTTAAATGTAAAGACAGTGTGGCGAGATGGAAGTTTTATAGAAATAATTTTTCTAGTTCCTAGAACTGGAGAAAAGAACTGGTGAACAAGATGTTCTTTGGTCGCTCTTCTTCTTCTTTGGTCGCTCTTCTTCTTCTTAGGTTGCTCTTCTTATTCTTTGTCGCTCTTCTTCTTCTTTGATCATTTTTCTTCTTTTTTAGTCCCTCTTCTTCTTCTCCGGTAGCTCTTCTTCTTCGTCTTCAGTCTCTCGTTTTCTTCTTCTATCGCTATTCTTCTTCTTCGTCGCCCTTCTTCTTCATTGGTCGCTCTTCTTCTTTGTTCGCTCTTCTTCTTCAGTCGCTCTTCTTCTTCTTCGGTCGCTTTTCCTTTTCTTCGGTCGCTCTTCTTTGTTCGCTCTTCTTCTTCAGTCGCTCTTCTTCTTCTTCGGTCGCTTTTCTTCTTCTTTGGTCGCTCTTCTTCTTCTTCTTCGATGGCTCTTCTTCTTTTTTTCTTTTTCATCTTCCTTCTTCTTTTTCGGTCACTTGGGTAAACTGGAGCGCGTCGCTAGCAGATTCGATCCCGGAACCCGATAACTTCTTACTGCTCTGCCAATCGGACGCTCTATTATGTAATAGAAAAACTGTATATAATGTCTGTAAAACAATGATATAGAGCATCTACTACTAAAATGTAAAAAGTATGAACAACAGAGAATACCAATATTAGATTACTTACCATATAGAACCCATCTGATGCGGCAATTGAATAAACCATATTCACAGCCTCATCGAGGTGCACGTAATTTATTACGTCATGTTTCCTTGAAATACTGGTGCCAGACATGCAACGGGATATTCGTCAATATGTACACGATTGCTTGGGCTGCCATAGCCTGGAAAACCAGAATGGTGAAAATCATAATTTATCTGCAAGGAAGGTGATGGAGCGGAGCGCACACCTCCCAACATTGGAGAGCTCTGACTCACCTTTTCTTCTGAGCGTAACAGAGCTGAAAAGAGCGCAAAAGATGATGTAACCTTAGCGCCGTGCTCTGAACCACGTCTCAGAACACAGGCCCATACTTTGGATGGATTATTTTAACAGGAGGATGGAGTTCTGTTTAAAAGAAAGAGATCTGGGACCCGACAAATCATCGTGCCATTCCCATTACGATCACAGATTATGAGAGCTGGACATGTATCGCCTTCAGGGATACATATGTCTGTAAGGAAAACGATGCGGAATATAAACGCACATCACTTTTGGCCAGGGCAAAGAGTGGACATACGACAAGACGTCCACAATTGTACCCACTGTCTGCCGACTAACCCAGTGGAGAGAAATGAGCGACCTAGTGGACAGCCAAACCCACGAATAAGTGACCGCGCCAAAGCGGGATATTCTACAAATATCTTAGGATAGGGGGTATGTCACATAATTTCGGGTCGATCTCTTCTTCACTACGGCAGTAATTAGTTACATTTGTTGTACGCACCGATTACCTGGAATTTCCGGGGGATCGACACATTTAATTATCTCTTATCAAACAGATATTTGGTATTTACAATCATTTGACACTCCTTTTTGGTAATAATTCATCACATTTGCTTGGCGCTTCACAGCTTTGCGGAGATTGACGCAGTGAAACCCATATGGGACTGGTCATTTTTCGCATAGTTTTGTTTGTCCAAGCCGTTCCAGGCGATAAAATTACACGCCCGCAGACAAAGGCACACATGCACACGGCAGAAACGAATGACATAATAGTTTCTTGTCACCTGTTTCAGAGACATTGCTTAAGAGGAAAGTAAGATGTTACATCTGAAACACATTGTCGAAAGAGTGTACGGACGTCACTTCCATATATGGGAGACGTGACCTTTTGCATCACGCACATAACCCACCTAAATCGTAACCAACAACTGCAGGGGAGGCAAAGAGCCATATAATCTGACACTTTGTCCAGATTAGAACACTGTGAGAATCGCTTGCCAAGACGACAACCAGAGTTAAGACTAGAAACAAGATTTATAAATCGGACCGGACCATTGTTTGAGAAATGTTTGAGGACTTAAGAGCCCAGGAAAAAGAAAAACTCTACAATTTTAACAAGGAAAACCGGAATCTTCTTCTTCTTCGTTCGCCCTGAAAAGGACGGTGGTTGCGTTGTGTCTGTTTACAACGTAGCTGTGATATCTGCACCTTTCGGTCGACACATCCGACTTCTGCACGGCATTTTTTAGGGACCGGGTTTGCCTTCCCATTTCGATCCACACTCGCTCAGCCAGCCCGCACAGCTGCAGACTGTTTCCAGGACCACCACGTGGAGGTGGAGTGCGGTCTTGACCAGCTCTGGTTCGCTGGTCCTGACGCAGGCAGTCAAGCTATGAGTCGCTGACTGCGGTCTCTATTGCTGCGTCTTGAGGTCCCAAACCGGAATCTGAGGAATCCGGAACACAGAGTCAAAGTGAGAATTTAATGTTAAAGCAACGACCCCCAAGAACACGTGTAAAAGGCATCTGCAAGTGCCTTAACCTATTTCTCTGAACAAACAGTCTGTGAGCCAAGATTGGGGTAAGTTTTACATTTTATATTCTATATTTTTCTTTACTAACACGTGAACTAATATGTATATATTGTCATGTAAATATTAATGGGAAAATTGCTAGTGGATGTCCAAGTCATTTGACGCTGGCAACCTCAGCATATAGAATGATGATTTCATGAACCACCACTGCAAGGGCTGGTGGCTGCTTTATTGCAAGTTTCTTACAAGAAAACTAAAAGCATAGGTAGTCCCAAGTTCCATATGGAGCAGGGAGAGAAAGGGGAAAGAAATGATGTGCATTATAATTATAATATTTACATTTACAAACCAGTGTAAATGTCTTTGTAAACATGTTAACTTTAAAAATAATGAAAGTTTTTACATTTTTCAACCAGTATAGATGTAACTGAAAACATATTCAATCTATTTTGTGAACATTTTTCAGCCAATGTAGATGTAAATGTAAACATATTCTATCTATACTATTAACCTTTTCATTTGAATATAAAGTAAATATAAAGCTATTCAAATTAAATGTAAAGAAAGTTTTCCCTCACGGGATTAAGCTTAATTCTCATCGAGGGTAAAAGTCTGAGGTAGATGGGATGGTGGAATTGGAAGATGCGGACACATAAGTATGTGTCGGGAAAATCAATACTCAGAAAGTATTCGTTTTTCTTTTTTTACCATACTAGTTGGTGGTACCAGTGAGGGTACAAACCTCTGGAACAAAGTGAGGGTAGAAGTGGACTGACGTCAAACTAGACACCATCATCAGAGGGTCTTCAAGACGCGGGACCAACTTCGGAAACATTCCCTGACACTTCTGGGAACGTACTGCGCCCTACAGCCTTGACCAGTGACGAGCGTGATCAGCGATCCAGTCTACCAAGAACCAAAACATCGGAAGGAACAGAACCGCCACTGACAGCTACGTAACACATAAAAGCTGCCAAGTGACCTCCTTTACAAACTACCATTTCATCACACATTGATGATAATTTTCTGATAAATAATTATTCATGTTTTAATACCTTGTTAAAACCTAAGTGATTATTAAATCTGTTATTTGTAAATATATAAATTTAACGTCGATTTAGTCATTCTGAATGTACTGCATGTTTGTCAAAGTCCATTTACTAAATACACTCTACACAGAGCTATACCATAATAAGAAGAATTCCACTGAGTAAATCAGTGTGGGGGCTTGAACGAGCTGAAATTAATAATTGCTTCATCATCTCATCTCAACCCGTAACCCGTCATGGGTCGTAGGGGTGCCATGGTGGAAGCATAAGCAGACAGGGTCCTCCACTGCTCTCTGTCCTCAGCAATGCGTACAAGTGTGGAAAAACCGTGTCCTGCCCATTCTTTGATGTTATCAGCCCAGGATTTTCTTTGCCTTCCTCTTCTCCGTTTACCTTTGACTGTTCCCTGGAGGATCGTTTTCGAAAGGGAGTCATGACGAGTTACATGCCCAAACCAGGCAAGCTTTCGACGCTTCACGACTGACAAAAGTGGTTCTTGGTGGCCTGCATAGGTGTTTATCTTCTCTCTAACATAGACATTTGTTTTGTGCTCTTTATAGCAAATGCGCAAAACTCTTCTATAACATTTATGCTCGAAAGCCTGAATCCTTCGCTCCGTATCTGCAGTGAGTGTCCAGCTCTCACACCCATATAAGAGAATAGATAATACAAGTGATTTGTATAATTTGATCTTCACAGGAAAACTGATGTTACTTTTCCAGATCACATTCAGTCTTGTCATGGCAGCTGAGGCCATCTCAAGTCTTGTCTTGATTTCTTTACTTGATCTTCCATCACTACATATAGTGGACCCGAGATATTTAAAGGTGTTAACTTCTTCTAACTTTTGCCCATTTAACGTAATGTTGGTTGGAACATGTTTCTTATGGCTATTCACCAATATCTTGCTTTTTTCTATATTAATTTCCATCCCATATGTTCTTGTTACTTTCTCCAGTCTAGAGGTAAGGTCTTGAAGTTCTGATTCTAATCCAGCTGTCAGATCGATATCATCAGCAAAACGTAGGTTGCAAAGAGGTCGGCCTCCAATCGATATGGTTGTTTTATAATCATAAAGAGCCTCCTGCATAATATGTTCTAGATATATATTAAAGAGCAACGGGGACAGGATACATCCCTGGCGAACTCCTACAGTTGTTTTGAAAAATTCTCCAATGTCATTGCTTGCAAAAACAGCACTGCTTGCGTCCTTGTATAGTGCTTCAATGATATCTATGATGTTGGTATCAAAATTGAATTTTCTCATTATTTGCCATAAGCCTTCATGCCAGACTCGATCGAAGGCTTTTGTGAAATCGATGAAGTTATGGTATAAATCGTGTTGATGCTGGAGATGTTTTTCGATCAGTAATCTAATATTGAAGATTTGTTCTGAGGTACTTCTTTTTGGTCTAAAGCCAGCTTGTTCCTCGGACAAGATTTCTTCTGATTTCTGTTTTATTCTGTTCAAAAGTATCCTTAACATCACTTTACTTGGATGACTAATAAGGCTAATGGTTCTGTAGTTCTTGCACATTTTTAGATTTCCTTTCTTTGGAAGCGGTATTACTAAAGACTGCGTCCACTCTTTTGGCCATTTTTTGGTACTCCATATCTTCTGGCAAATTGTTGTCATGATTTTTACTATATCTGGTCCTCCATATTTCAAGAGCTCTGCTGGGATATTATCCACACCGGGTGACTTCCCTCCTTTCAGCGAACATATAGCCTCTTCCACTTCTTCCCGTAATATTGCTGCATTTCCGAGTTCCCTGTTTTCGCACTTAATGTTGTTTAATATGCCATAGTCAGTGTCGAGTTTACAGTTATATAATTCTTTACAATATTCTGTCCACCTTCTCATTACAGCTTTTTTTCATTGAGCAGAGCCCCATTGCTATCTTCTATGACAGTTACCCTGGGCTGTTGGGGTTTTGATAGTCTTCTTAGTGTGTCAAAAGCTGCCTTGCTGTTACCTTTTATTAGCCCCGTATTAATGGACTCACATTGATCAGCTACCCATTTTTCTTTGGCCTATTTCATTGCTTAATTCTTCATAAAAGGCGGCAGATCAGATATAAGTTAACAATTGCCCTGCCCAACGCAGCATTGTTCTTGACTTCTGAAATACCTTATGAACACTCCCTTGAGATAGAAGCATCACTATCCTTCTAGCTACAACTCTGCCAAAAGTAATCTTGTGAGAGGGTAGACACCATTGAAGACCCATATTAGATACTCGTGAGTTTTGGCCACTGTTAGACCACTACTGCAAAGCAGGGGAGGCAAATTCGTGACAGGTGGGAAAGTGAAGATTTGGTGAAGTTTTCGTAATACACTTTGATAATGACAAATAAATAGTGACCTAGGTATCATCCCAATCGCTATAGACTTCCACGACCTTTTCACACATGAATAACAAGATAGATATGGCTAGAATACCATTTTAATACAGAAAAAACAACATAAATCAACACAGTTTGACACGTTTTTTACGCAAATTACAATATTTGGAAAGGAGAAATAATACAACGATTGGGTATTATAATTACAATAATTGGAAAGATGAATTGATACCGTGATCGGTATTCTAATTCCGATAATTGGAAAAGAGAAATGATATAACAATTAGGCATTATAATTACAATAATTGGAAAGGAGAAATGATACTATAGGCAAGTGAAAAACAAAATACTGTATATGGAATTAGAGACGCTAAATATCTTAATTATGCCACCACACGAGGTTAACTTATTTACTTACTTAGTCGTTCTACCTGGGGTGTAGAGATTTGCCAGTGAGAGCGCCATACTATCCTATCGGCTGTCTTCTTCCTGGCCTTGTTCAAATCTAGCCCTCAGTCGTTCAGAGATTGTCTAATGTTGTCCTCCCAGCTAACTCTGGGTCTAGTCCTAGAGGTCTGGATCCCTGGCTGTTGGTTTCTAATATTTGTCATGGAACATATCTTCTATCATTTTGCAGACATGACTAAACTATCGTAACTGGGATTGTTCCACTCGGGTCTGCAGTGGCTGGGTTTTGAGTCCATGACATATCGTCTGGTTGCGGACCAAGTTTCTTCTTGATACTTCAACACTCAGATATCTCATTTCTTAGCCTTGGAGCTGGCTTTTGTGGGTTGTAGTCATTGCCCATGACTCGCATACACAAGTCAAGACTGGAACATATGCGCACGAGGTTAACCCGAGACAAAAAAAATAAAAAATTCCAGTTTTGTGTGTGTGTGTGTGTATTTGTCCCTTGGGAGAGTCTTGTGTCTCTTTTCTTGGTCCTAGTAAGATTTACACTACCTTTTTACGTTTAACTTAACTTATATCAGCTGAAGGATGATGATTAACATATCATTGTCCTACTGTAGGTCCCCCTATTTTTTCAAGAAGAATGGTAAGAGAGACAGAGAGAGAGAGAGAGAGAGAGAGAGAGAGAAATATAGAGAGTTTTATAGTAATATGATTGAGAAAACTGAAGATAAATTATTACTTTCAACTTCTCTTTTGTACACTGTTATTTCTATAAAATAAAAGTTTAGAAAGACAGAAGAAAAAAATCACACACGTAGTATTAAAAGTGTTTTCAAGTGTACATATAAACTCACAGAAGGTCATTAAGCTTAATAAAAGAAAATATATAATAATAGGTTACTAAGAATATAGCTTTATTTATACAGAGAGTTTTCCTTATGTATCGGAAGCTAGGTGCATAATTTTATCATTCTGTAGCTTACTGAAAGTCTACAACATAAACGAAAATCTTGTAATCAATTGCATGTTTATGTTCGATTAAACACAAAGCTGAAATAGCACTTGGAAATAATTGATTATCATGTTAAAAGTAATCGATTAGTAAGCCTTCAGTCGCACCTAAGGTTACATGTTGAATAAAACTATTTGCATGAAAGTTGTGTAAATCTTTGCCAATATTGTACTTTAACAAACTTTTTCATATTTTTTTTAAAAATTGAGTGATGAATTAATTTTCTTCGTGTTTCTGACGATTGATAAGCTCATTTCTTTCGTGTTTCTGCAAGCTATCAGTAAAATTAAATAATAAGAAAGCATACAAGGCTACTGATGTAACGAAATCTCACATAATTGGTGACATTTCGACATTTTGGAATCCTCTGTATAATAATTCTATAAGTTAATTGCCCTGAAGCTGACTAAGAAATTATCTCTCCCGCCCCCCGTTTCAAGATTTTCTGGAAAATACAGAGATGGTGCGCATTGCACATTGAAAGCTAAACTGAACACCAATTAAAGGAGAGCGCAGGCCTTTCAATTTTTTTCGTCATGAATTTACCATTGACCACAAGCCCTGATAAATTTGACTACAAAGATCTAGTGTGGATGGTGAGCATGGAGAAGCATCAGAAATGATAAACACTAGCACAGAAGAGAAAACCAAATGATGGTGAAGATGACATAAAGATGGAAGAACTGAAGGCAGCACTGGAGAAAATCAAGATGGGCAAAGCAGCAGGGCATGATGGTATAACACCAGAAATGGTTAAGTTCATGGGAGCATCAGGCGACCTATTACTCTTAAGGGTTTTACAGGCAGCGTGGTACAACAAGACCATACCAAAGGATTGGGAGATTGCCATCATAACACCAATTTTCAAAAAGGGTGACAATCGACAGTGTGGAAACCATAGAGGCATATCCTTTCTCAGTGTCCCTGGTAAAATCTACTCTAGAATCCTAGAGCAGAGACTCCGACGCCTAGCTGAGCCACAATTGGATGAGGTCCAGTGCGGATTCCGAGCAAACCGAAGTACTCAAGACCTAATCTTCACACTCAGACAGCTGAGTGAAAAGGCCCTTGAGTATAAGAGTGAGATGCATCTTTGTTTCATAGATCTGGAAAAGGCGTTTGACAGGGTCCCCTGGAGCAAACTTTGGGACTGTTTGGCAAGGAAGAATATTCCAGCACCTCTGATTCATGCTATACAGAGCTTCTACAAGTCTTGCAGAAATTATGTGAGGACAGCAAACCATAAGTCGGAAGAGTTCAGGACCACCACTGGTGTAAGACAGGGTGATATCCTATCACTTTACCTCTTCATACTCCTTATGGACGATGTCATCAAGGCATGTAAGGAGAGAACAAGAAAGTATTCAGTGGGGTACTGGAGGATGAGACAGGTCTATATTTCGGAGCTGGCATTTGCTGATGATGTCGCCCTGATTGCTAAATCAGAGGCACATCTCCAATCCAACCTGCAAGTCTGGAAGGAAGAGCTGGAGAAGAGAGGGATGGTCATAAGCAGCTCTAAAACAAAATCCATGGTGATATCACGAGAAGAAAGAAAACATCAGATTAAGCTGGGAGAACAGGTCCTGGAGCAGGTCGACCACTTTAAATACCTCGGAGCTATTATAGACCGAAAGGGAGGCATCAAAGAAGAGTTGGCCACTCGAAAAGCAGCAGCTGGGAGACTTTTTCAGGCCATAAATCGAGGATTCCTCAGCAAGAGAGAGGTTGGTAAGAAAACGAAGATGGCTGTATACCGCTCCACCTATGTCCCAGTCTTGACATACGGATGCGAGTCATGGGCAATGACTACAACCCATAAAAGCCAGATCCAAACCTCAGAAATGAGGTATCTGAGGAAGGTGGTTGAAGTAACAAGAAGAGACATGGTACGCAAGCAGACGATACGTCAAGGCCTTAAATCCTACCCCCTGCAGACCCAAGTAGAACAGTCCCAACTAAGATGGTTTGGCCATGTCTGCAGAATGGGAGAAGATCGGATACCACGACAAGCATGGGAAACAAAGAGCCAAGGATCCAGACACTGAGGACGACCCAGAGTCCGCTGGGAGGACAACATTAGACAATCTTTGAAGGACCGAGGACTAGAATGGAACCAGGCCAGGAGGAAGACAGCCGATAGGATAGTCTGGCGCTCTCTCTTCCAAACCTCTACACCTCACGGTAGAAGGGGAACGACTAAGTAAGTAAGTAAGATCTAGTGAAGTTGAAATCCAATGGAAAAGAATGAAATGACCACAGGAGGATTAGTGACGTCATCAATACATGCAGCAGAAAGAGTACAACATTACTATCTGCCGTCATGTTTTGGCGGGTTACTTGCTCGTATTGAAATAATGCTCTACCGCCAAATAAAAATTCTTCCAGGTGGTTTCTAATGGCCATAATAATAATATCCCCTTCAGTCATAACTGACTATGGGAATGCGCCCTCAAGGTGGCAGCCCTCAGCTGCTTATTTTCCTGGTGCTCCTTTCGACGTTTTCTCTTCTCCTCTGCTTGTTGTGTGAGCTTCTTTTCGCCCAAATCTGAGGTGGCGCCGTAAATAGCATAGCCACTTAGTGCAGCTTCATCCTCCCTGTGGTGAAAAATTCTAATACCCATATATAAATTAGAACATAAATGTAAAGCAGAAAGCAAATATAAGAAAGAAAGAAGAATGCAGCAAGACCAGTGCGTTCCCAATAGCGCAAAAGCCTGAGATTAATAACGCAGTCATGGCGCAACACACGATCTCTGCTTTTCCTACTGCATTCTACAAATAAATGTATCGCCACACCCCCTGTAAAAAAAACGTGTACTGTATTTTCATAATGACCTAGATACAAATACTAACATTAATGTAATTATACGCACAAGGTTAACCTAGAAAGACAGACGGACTAAGCCAAGACGAGAAAGGATAGACGGAGCGAAGCAATAGTACTACGTCGTCTCGCGATTCAAAAGTGAACGCCAATCACATGCGAAACGCGTGAGGGCGATTTCAAATAAACAGTGATGAAAAAAAAATAACGACACGACATTAGGTTTCGAAAACAGGTTTAATTCTTATTAGGAAACATGACATTCCCCTGTTTTACATCTGATTCCTGACTTTAGACTGATAGTACAGTTTAAAAGATGCGGACAGATGTTAGTTAAAAATAAACAACTAAGATCGAAAAAAGACAGTATTTTTAAATAAGCCATTTAGTCTCATGATAATTGTATATTCGGGTTCCTGAAGACTTGTGGACAAAGAATATATAATTGGTTGTTTAAATAGTCCATTAGATAATGAAATATTGGTAATAAAACATATCGAGAACAGAGATACTGTCATGTCGAGTCATATCTGCTTGGATGGAATGGCATGATTTTTTTTTGAAAATACGTAGGTGAAAGACGGCTAAAATAATACGAAGTAGGGGATTGGCTGGATTTTGTAGGAAGCCGAGGTATGATTGGCTAACTTAGATATACGAATCTTGTTGTTGATAGTAACACATAGTAGTGTGAGATTTTTTTTAAAGTTAATTCAAAAATAAAGATAGGCTTAGTCCGATTGGCCAAGGCATGTGACCTTAACGAAAGAGTACGCTACTCGTTGCCATTTTAAAAAAAGTATTCATAAGAGCAGGAAGCGGTGACAGACTTGTGCTGTGTTTTATAAGATATAACTACAGAAATCAGTCTGGACCGTGGGCAAATCTAAAAGTGTGCCATATTAATTTGCCTTATTCATCGTAACCTGTGTATATTTCCTTTACATGTGGTAAGATTTATTTTATTGACTTTTTTTGATTTGAAAAAGGGTTGTGTATAAGAAAAGGCCATGACAAAAGGTTGTAATTAAATGGTTCCATGGCAGACTTAGGCATGGCCTAGTTGTTGATGCTTTATACTATGGACCATTTAAGAAAGTTAGAACTACAGGAATATATATGATGATCATGCAGAAACATTACACCTATCTTATTGCATGGTGAAGTATTGCAGGAATGGCAGAGGCGTAGCCTCCATTAGGGAAAAAATAAAAGAAAACTGGTACCATTTGTTCCATCACATGAAAGTGGAGAAGCTATGTTGTCAGAAGAGCTGACCATGTTCTTTTTGTGAAATATATGTTTACAGGTAAATTTGGAGGAATTAGTTTGATATTAAGACAGAACCATAACTTGCTTTGACAGGGGTTCCTGCTGGTACTTGTATGATGCTGATACTGAATGATAGAGCAATTCAGCACTAGATCAAGGAGTCTCTGACACCTGCTGTTATAAAAGAGGCTTAAGACCAGAGGATTGTGAAGCGTTTGGCCAAACTGACTGCAATTGCTGCGATTCCAGGGCTCAGATAAGTGATATCTGGCCTGGAACAACTTATTACTAGTCCTGAACGATCTCCTGTCTTGAATAAAAACATTCCTCCAAAAAGAATAACAGAGACCATATTATTAAAACTAAAGAACATTGGGATGATGAATTCCCGACATGCTTCATAATACCAGTAATTAGATATATTAAAGAATATCCATTTGAAAATTGTACCCATGTACTATAGACATACTGTCTATTGCATGTAAATATTGTAATATATATTTGTAATTATATTATGCAATCAAATTGATTATCATTGACTAGAGTCCTGACCAAAACAATATTTAGGCTCAGGACCAATAAATTTTAACAGAAAATTTTTCATTATAAAATTTAACAGCTGGAGTTAGTTGAGTTTATCTTAGGATTTAATATTTGTTTGTATATGTTTTGTATTGAGATTATTCCACAACACTATTACAATACCCTAGACACTTAACGAAGCTATTATTCACATTGATCAAGAATAAGTCTGATTGAGATCGAAATGTGGTAGCAAGTAAGGTCTTCTGTATACACACCAAACTTATTATCTTCAGAAACCTTCACAGCTGATCTCATTCAGTACACTAGGTTCTCTATCCCCTATTTATATCTCATCCACTCACCACACTCCCATGTTGCTGGATCCATGTCCAGCGCCCTCATATCTCTCTTACAAACATCTTTGAACCTCAGCTGTGGTCGCCCAACTGTTCTCTTGCCATCTGCTAATTGTCCGTAGAAGATATCTTTTGGGATGCGACCATCTTCCATGCGGCGAACATGGCCAAGCCAGCGAAGTCTGCGCTGTCTAAGCAGTGTATACATACTTTGAAGGCCAGCACGTGACAACACCTCGACATTTGTCACTTTATCTTTCCACGAGATGCCGAGGATGTGGCGTAGACACCGTAAATGGAAGGTATTGAGCCTTCTTTTTTGCTTAGCATTGGTCGTCCAGGTCTCGCTGCCATATAGGAGTGTACTGGTGACGCAGGCGTTATATACCGTAGCTTTGGTCTTCGTTGTGAATTTGGAGTTTCCCCAAACACGCGAAGTGAGGCGGGCAAAGGTAGCTGCAGCTTTGCCAATGCGGCTGTCAATTTCTGTCCAGTGAGAGTTTGTCATTGACGGTAGACCCTAGGTATATGAAGTGGTGCACCACTGCCAATTCATAGTTATCGACAGTGATAACTGGTGCAGCACCCACATCCTGGCTCAGCACATTCGTTTTCTTCAGACTTATTGTGAGGCCAAAGTCCTTGCATGCTTTAGTGAAACGATTCATCAAGCTCTGAAGCTCCTGTTGGCTTTGAGTGACGACTGCAGCATCATCAGCGAACAACAAGTCTCTTATAGTGACCTTTCTGATTTTTGTTTTTGCCTTCAACCTTGAAAGATTTAACAGACGGCCATCTGACCTAGTGTGAAGGCATATTCCTTCAGTTGCATCTATGAATGCATGTTTCAAGAGTAAGGCAAAGAAGATCCCGAAGAGGGTCGGAGCCAGAACACAGCCTTGTTTAACGCCACTTCGTATGTCAAAGGGCTGTGACGTGCTTCCAGCATATTGGACTGTTCCCTTCATGTCGTCATGGAATGACTTTATCATTTCCAGCATTTTAAAAGGGCAGCCTATTTTCAGGGGGATTTTGAAGAGTCCATCCCTACTAACCAGGTCAAATGCTTTTGTGAGGTCTATAAAGGCGATATATAAAGGCCTTTTCTGCTCTCTCGATTTTTCCTGAAGCTGGCGGAGAGAGAAGATCATGTCTGTTGTTGATCTACCAGCTCGGAATCCACACTGTGACTCTGGCTACATGCGCTCAGCTAACTTGTGTAGTCGCATTAAGATGACTTTGGCAAAAACCTTACCAACAATACTAAGAAGAGAGATGCCTCTGTAGTTATTGCAATCACTTCTGTCTCCTTTATTCTTATACAGTGTTACAATCTTGGCATCTCGTATGTCTTGAGGAATAGTTGTCTCTTCCCAGCACTGGCACAGCATCCTATGCAGGGGATGTAACAGCGTGCTCTTACAGTATTTGATTAAATCAGGAGGAATCCCATCACTGCCTGGTGCTTTGTCAGAGGCCAAGCTATCAATGGCCTTGCTGAGTTCCTCTAATGTTTGTTCGGCATCCAGCTCCTCCATAGTTGGCAGACATTTGACAGCATCAAGGGCTGGAGGCGTAACGGTATTTTCTCTAGCGTAAAGCTCAGAGTAGTGCTCGACCCACCTCTCCACCTGCTTACCCTTATCGGTTAGCTTCTCTCCGCTGATGGTTTTTAGCGGTGCCGTCTTACTTTTTTGGGGGCCGAGTGCTTTCTTTATATCATCATACATTTGTCTAATTTTGCCTGTTTGCGCTGCGATCTGGATGCTCTCACTGAGCTAGAGCCAATAGTCATTTGCACAGCGTCGAGCAGTTTGTTAAACTTTGCTTCTCGTAGACTTCAGGAGCTGTAGGGTTCTAGCACTCGGTGAACGTTTGTATTCGTTTGCAGCACTGCTCTTAGCTTCAATGACAGGTGCCATCACATCTGATGAAGCATCAAACCAGTCATTTGACTTTGCCGTTTTCTTACCAAAGGTGGCAAGTGCAGTACTTTGAATGGTGTTCCGTAGATGCTCCCAGTTCTCCGTAATAGTATCACCATGTTGAGGGCTACTGAGCACTTTCTTGGAGGTCGCAGTAAATTGAGCGATTATGACAGGGTTTGACATCTTGCTGGTATCAATCAATGCGTGGTTTCCCTTCATGTCTGACACAATAGAGTTTTCTTGGTTGTGCTCTGATTTTGCAGCAAACCAAGGAGTGATCTGTATCACAGTCTGCACTATGGTACGATTAATATTAGACAAACATAAAGGTATGTTTTCAGGCACTCGTAAGAAATAAAGAAGTAGAACACTTGGACAACAGAAAAACAACAGACGTGAGTGGCTTACCCAGGGGTTCGAACCCCGTACCTACCGTACGACAACTCCGCCTAGCTATCAAGCGAATCACACTGACCCCACGGCCAGCTAGGCTAGCTGGTCGTGGGGTCAGTGTGATTCGCTTGATAGCTAGGCGGAGTTGTCGTACGGAAGGTACGGGGTTCGAACCCTGGGTAAGCCACTCACGTCTGTTGTTTTTCTGTTGTCCAAGTGTTCTACTTCTTTATTTCTTACGAGTGCCTAAAAACATACCTTTATGTTTGTCTAATATTAATTTACTGTTTACAGGCCTCGGGTTTCCCTTCCTTATGTGTTAACTATGGTACGAGCGCGTGGAGAGCACAGACCTGAGAAGTGGCCTTCTGACGAGAATCAGGTCCAGTTGATGCCAGTGGTTGGATCGTGGGTGTCTCCATGACACCTTATGCTGGGGTTTTGTCTGAAAGTAGGTGTTGGTCACGCAGAGGTCATGGTGGACACACAACTCTAAGAGCGGTTGTCCATTTTCATTCATCTTGCCTATACCAAACCTGCCCAGACATGAAGGCCATGAAACATTATCGGCACCCACTCTAGCGTTAAAGTCACCAAGGAGAACAAGCTGTTCTTGCCTAGGTATGCTTTTGATGACTGCTGCTAGATTCTCGTAGAACTCATCTTTTGCTTCTGAGGCAGAGTACAGAGTAGGAGCATACACACTGACAAGAGTGATGGGACCTGTGCTAGTTTGCAGGCGGAGCGTTAACAGGCGTTCTGATCCATTCTCACCTGGTTCAACCATTTTAGTTAGCAATTTTTTGACCGCAAAACCTACTCCGTGTAGTCTAGTTTTATTAAGATCTTTCCCTTGCCAATAAAATATGTAGTCCTTCTCGCTCACCGTTCCAGAGCCCGCCAGGCGCGTTTCCTGAAGTGCAGCTATATCCACCTGAAGCCGTTTAAGCTCATCATTAATTATTGCGGTCTTCCTTACATCATTTACGTCCTGTAGATTTTCGGATAGTCCAGTCAACATAGTCAGGACGTTCCAGCATCCCAATCTGAGAGTTTGCTTATTTCTATTATTGCGATAATTGCTTGGTGCAAAATTTTCTGTCCACAGTTCGGGTTTGACCCTAATCCCCATGCACCCAATGGGGAAAGCAGACAGTGGCGGGACAACACCTTATTGATTGGGGGCTGCCCAGCTTGAAGCGGGCGGTAGCTGTCCAGTGAGATCCTAGAACCTCTCCCACTGTCGGAAGTAGCCCCTGGCGCTACGCCCTACGCCAATGGGGCAAAATGCTTATAACCGGTAACTGCTACTTCCCGTGTTTTGCTGACACCTATAGGACGAAGCTGGAGTGTCCTCTCCAGGGCGCGAGCTTGGGCACAGTTATATGGAGATCGAGCTGTTGCCCATTCAGCATGTCCCCCCTCTCCACGCAGCCGGTAGATCCAAAGGAACGGCAGTAGCCGATACAGTTTGGTACCAGCCACGTCGCAGGAGTTGCCAAAATAATGTCGAAACAACATTAGACTGCCTTAGGGACTCCGACTCCGGATTTATCCTCAGGGTTTACTCCCGAAGCCAATTCCAGAAATGGATATTCCCGCAAGGCAGCGGTGGTTTGAATTCAGAGTTCCTTCTCTTAGATAAGCTACCAACCAAGGATCACGAGCCCTATCGGCCCGAAGCTGCTGGTTTTAAGGCGCCAGTCGCTCGCCTTTGCCCCTTCTCCCGTCAGTGGAAACAGTTCCGCCGGGCTCAAATTGAGCCACACGTGAAGGCCGGGAGCTGGACTTGGTTGTCAGAGGCTGCTTGAGGCGCGTGCCATAGAAGTATGTTATCTGCAGCTTATCCTCACTAAAACTCCCGGCTGAGAGCTTAGTCATTCCTCTTCTACCCTGGGGTGTAGAGATTTGCCAGAGACACGCCATACTAAAACTAGTCCCGGTCCTGTAAACAATGGCCCTTCGCCCAATGACATGTCATTTGGGGAGCCTGTGGACTTTTCCTTCCAACCCGGTCAGGAGCTTCGCTCCTTCCTGTCGTGAGAAATTCTAATCCACATATATAAATTAAAACGTAAATGTAAAGCCTAACAAATAACTTCAATAAAAGGAAAGAAGAATGGTAAAGAACAGTGCTGTCACAATGACTGTACTCGAAACCCCCCCTGTTTTCTCCTTCGTCTGCAAATTGTAACGTTTCACGTTGATAGTAAAAGCCTTCTGCAGCATACACGCGTTTCCCCAACACAATAAAATGTGTACTCCATTTCTAAGAAAAACCTTGAGATACGCAATCTGACCTAGATTTAAAATTCCATTCATGTCCTATTATACACTACGTAGCCAAAAAAAAAACGAAAGACAGATGGACTAAAGATAGAAAGAAAGGGAGAGGCTGAAAGCCGGAACGCAGGCAATACTAACACAGTCTCGCGATACACAATTACTACCATCACGCGTGTAAGGCCACAAGCACTAGCTTTTTTTTTCAAATCGACAGTGATAAAACGAGAGTTAGGTTTTAAAAAACTTACAAAACGCTTATTAGGAAACATGACATTCTACTGTTTTATGTCTGAAATCCTGACATTAGTATGACAGTACAGCAGACACCCATAAAGTTTGGAAGTGAGGAGGTGGCAACAGCACGACTATCCTAGAAGAAAATGCATATTTTGAACGCAGCCACTTAGCTCCTTTAAATTTGTATATTTGGGTTCCTTAGGACTTGCTGACAAATAATATGTTAAACGTTACGCAAATAGTCTAGGAAATAACAAATTATAGCCAAAAGAAATAGTGAGGGATGTCAGACAACACCCAAATCAGAATCGCTCAGTGGCAGATTTTCAACACACCATTGTACGGGAAATAGGCTGACATGTTACCTCCTATTTGATTGGCGGAAAGTAAATGTAAGGCTAAACACGATTAGTCGGACTATAAATACTACTTCTTTGTTGTCAGGGGAAACGGGAGTAGGAGTACTTTTTTTCAAACGATTGGGTAAACATGGCACGATTGGTTAGACCCGCGAATATAGTCAATCAGAGGCGTCAGGTCACCACCACATGTTCAAATAAACTTACTACAGAACCAGTGCGTTGAGCGCCAGTGCATATTTTTCTAAATAAAAGCCTGGGACATCGGCAGATCGAAATTGTGCTTTATTCATTGCCAGTCAACGTAATTCTGTATTATTTCCATGAATTGTGGTAAGCTTGAAATATTTGATATCTTTTTAATGAAAATTGAATGTAAATTGATAATTTTTGTCTGTATATATGTGTGGTTCAGTATCGAACATGAGGTAAAGCCTATAGTGCTCCAGCCTGAACAGAAGGTGTCGGGGGAAGGTGAAACTAAATGGAATTGCCAAACAGTACACTGACACCTATCTTATCGACTAAAAGAAATAATGCTGGAATTGCAGAGGCGTAGTAACCATTAGGGAGGGAAATACTGGTATAAAGTATTTCAGATGAAGCTGACAGTTGGCCTAACCCTCTGAACTCAATGTTTGTGATGTAATTGTTTCAGTCTGTAAATAGATTATAAACTAGTTAATGAAGTAGGGAGGTACAACCTTCTTGTTTCAGGGACTGTGGTCCTAAAGTTATTGAGCAGCACCTGGTCAGAGCTTTGCTGAATCCAGAGGGGACAGCATACTCCTTGGTCCATATAGCAAACAGTGAGGTGTCTCCAGAACACAGGGGAGCAATCGAGCAGAGGAGTCTTTTCCTGCCGCCATCACGAAAGATAAGCCTATGTGGCCAGCGGAGCTCAACATTATGTAACCCCATCTTAAACTGACATTGTATAAAAATAAGAGGGGAAATTAATTGTTTTAATGAACGGAACTGAGAACATCTCCAATACTAGTTCCCACAGAAATAAACACTTGAAGTCATGATGACAAATAACAACATAGCTTGAAAAAACAAAACCAGTATTACCTCATATTACTACTACACAACTGACACACATAGGATAAATATTAATAAAATATGTCACTACAAGATTCATATTGATAAATTCTGTACATATAACTTGTAATTAAAATTGATTGTGATTCCTGGTTCACTTTGTATTTGAATCAGGACACATATATATTAGTGACAGTAATTAATACATATTTATATTTGAAAATTTACCAGTGCCTCATTTAAGAATAGTCTTATAGAGTGTTAAATGTGTGTGAGTGTCACAGTGTTGTCACGTGTGGTGGAATAAATTAAATTGTTTATCTGTCTGTTGTTGTTGTGACTTACACTTCATCATATACATACCTTAGACATTCAACGTAGTCATCACAATATTCCAGAATAATTCTGACTGAGGTATAAATATGTGGTAGCAAGTAAGGTCATCTGTAATACACTACCATTATTAGATACAGATACCTTCACAGCTGATCTCAGTCAGTACACTAAGTCCCCTATAAATATTTATAATATCCCACTTTACCACATATATTGGGGTCTCGCTCCAGGGATATTGAACTTTCTCCTGTTATAGATATTGGGAATAAAAAGAATTAAAAGGTATCCTTGGGTGGAAATAAATAAGGTTGAGCTCTCAGTGCCTGTAGTGTCCTTAGATAATTATTGAAAGATTGAATTGTTACAATTGCATGTTAGACAATGGCCGACTTGGCAAAATTTCGATCTGCTGCTGTACAGACTGCGAAAGAGTTAGGAATGGACGGGCAAATTATGATTGCTTATGTCACGGCGGAATGTGACAAATATATTGAACGGGAAGAAAGAAGATTAGAAAAAGAGGCCGAAAGAAAGTTAGAGGCTGAAAAGGAAATTAAGAAGTTACAGTTTTGAGGCTGAGGCTGAGACTAAGAGGTTGCAGATTGAGGCTGAGGCTAAGAGGTTGCAGATTGAGGCTGACAAAAGAGGCTAAAAGCATTGGAAGCCGAGAAAGAAGACAGGCAGCAGAAAGAGAAGAAGAAGAAATTGACAAGAGATTAGCTGCAGAAAGGGAAGCAGAAGATAGAGATTACAAAGGGAACATGAGTTACGACTAAGGGAGTTTGAGTTTCAAGGCCATGCTCCTGAAAATGGTGCCAGTCCCTTTGCCTCTGATGCCACTGCGAGCCAGGGAGCCTCAACCTCAGCTATGAATTTTCATTTAGATA